>BMAU01014379.1:0-221989 GCA_019973935.1 Trichonephila clavipes | reverse complement strand
ATGCATTTATTATTCTTTGTACGTTAATAATTAGCAAAACCCTTATCGATTAATTTTTAACTTGATTAGAATAACACTGGAATTGAACTCAGACTCATGTTTATTGACCATTAATTTTTGATAATGAGGTATTTATTAGATTACTTTTTTCTCTGTTATCATTACGGAAGGGACCGTCTCGCTTCTAACGACAGAAAGAATTTGAGGTATTTCAATTTAAAAATAATAAGGAGGAATGTAAAATTATCAAAGAAATCTCTGTTGTTGCAAAAAAAAATACGTTTGCGAACTTAATTTCTCAATGTTTTTAAGATAAAAATATTTTGTTTTTCCAAAAAATAATTTTCTTTGTTGCTAGTTAGCACTGTTTTTACAATTTAACAGTCATTACAGGAAGCAGAATATTCCGAGTACAAATTTTACACAAAAAAAAAAAATGCACGCACATTATATAAATTATAACGGAAGTTAAAAATATACATGGATAACAAAAGACAAAAAAAAATTTATGAACCATTCAATTTTCACGGATACTGCTAAAAAATCATAAAATAAATTTGCCGTTGCGAGGGGAATTATCAGTCACTTTTAAAGATCACAGGATCTAATTGTATTGTATTTTGTATAAATGCATTTTTATACTTTGAATTTATATTTTTTGGAGATATGAACAGTAATATTCGGATGAAAACTTACATTATTAACTTTGGTGCTCCCGATTTTGCGTGTAATTATCTTTGCTTCCTATGAACTCATACAAGAATATTTTATTGTGTGTTGGGATTACGATCCTGAAAAAAGAGTTAAGCGGAGCCAAATTTTAATTTAAATTGAGAAATTATTAAAAATAAGCTTCAATTTTTATTAGTTATATCTAAATAGAGCATGTTTAGGAAAGACTTCTGCAAATGAATATGAATTTTTTTCATCTTTAAAATAATTAAATTACTTTATAAATAAGAAAAACCCTGTAAAATCCTAATAATAAGCCCTTTTTCTACTTCAGTAAGAATCTAAAATTTAAAAAAGAGTGTAAAATATTAACAGTGAATTTATTTCTTAAGAGAACTGTTGACGAAAAATTTTCAAAAAATTTCATACCTAAGAGAAGTATACGATTTCCTGACTACAAGTTAATGAGCAAATACTAAATTAAATAAGTAAATAAAATTTTGATTCGAGAGAGAAAATGAAAAAATATTCAAATCAAACATAAGAATAGGAGGGGATATGTTGTTAGAGTTTTATATAATATTTAAATAATTTTTATCGAGAAACCTTTTGCTACATGAGGGCAACTAAATTTCATATAATAATCTTCAGAAATAACTCATATAGAATATAATACTGCGCAATATTCCTTAAATATTCAGAGATATTTTCTTGATGCGTTTTGAGCTGTAGCAGAGAGAGAGAGAGAGAGAAGTATGGTATGTATTAAGCGTTTTTAACTTATTTTTTAAAAGAGAAGTAAGAAAGATCTAGGGATAGAAAGATATAGAGTAATTCTAAAATTTAAATCATTTTTGATTTAATTCAATGTTTATTTAAGAAAAAATATATAAGTTTTATATTAATCAAATAGAAATCAGACTAAAATTATATAAATTAGGTTTCATTTTCAGCTTTCTAACACAGTGCTAAGAATATAATTTAGCAAGATGGAAAATTAAATGAACATTGGCTTTTTATATTTTTAAAATAATCTTTATTTTCTTAAATTAGATATTGGTATAGCTTTAGCATCATAATTATCCAAAATCTAAGTTGCTTCGATATTCTTTCTGCCCGATATCGAAACTGAGTACAAAAATAAGGGCTTAACTAATAGGTTTGATTATTAAAATTAGTTAATTAAGTTAACACATTTCAAAACTAATAGATTTATTCATTTAGAAAAAATTTTGTACAGGATATATATTTATGAATAAAATATTTTGTCACGAGAATTTGAGATTGGATATTAAGTGAAAACATATTTGTAAATATTTCTCCATAGTACTTCAAACTTCTTAAAAAATTTTGCTATCGATCCCAAATTACTATAAACAGATATTGTAAAGACTGGAATACTCTAGCCGAAACAGATAATTGTTTTATCGAAAGTGAAATCTTTCTCCATCAAAATCGGAAATTTACTGTTCACTTCAAATCCCATGGCCTTTAAGTGTATCTTCTTTGAAAAAGTTATTGTCAAATCAAAGCTGAAATTCAATAAATTTTAAACAGCTACTAATTAAAAATGGATTAACAATTCAAATTGTTTCTAATAAAGCGTGAAGAAGGAATATAATTGTTAGCTGAGAGATAAAATAAATTATCGGCGAAAGTTTTCTTGGCATTAATGATATAGTGTGTATATAGACCAATAGATGGCGCTACATCTATCATTCTAAACTTTGAGAAAATACAAACATGAGTGGCGCCGATTATAATCTATTTTTACATAAGTTATTTGTATAATTCATATTGCAACGCGAACAACTATTCGTTGCGATGATGATATGAGGGTTGTGAAACATTAGTACTGTCATGATGACTAATGAAAAACAAATACGTAGCTGAAAAGGCTTGAAGTAGTAGTTCAGTAGAATATGAGGAAGAATATTTCACGTCTTTCTCTCTCAAGAAAAATATTACCCTAATTAAAATGTCCTAAAAAATGCAAACATTATGAATATGCACTTTTATTTTAAAAAGTTTTCACTGTTCTCATTATAATATTTAATTAATGATTTAACTACATTTTAGCACTACAGATGATTGAAAAAAAAATAAATATATAATACATCTCAAAAAGAATAATAACTCATAAATACTTTATGGTTTTTAATTAGTTCGTGGTTCAGAAGTGAGAAACAGAATTTTCTAACATAGTGAATTATGCTATGAGAAAATTAAATCTAAAAATTCCACTTTTTTCATAACCCAGGAGCTTGAAGTATCAACGGTGATTTTGTTTTTTTAAAATGCTTTGAATGTAGTAATTTAATTTAAAAATTATGAATTACAAAAATAAGAAGGGTAGATAAGTAAAAAAAATGACAGTAATTTATACATCTAATATTAGAGACGAAGAGGAAATTAATGATTTGTATATGCTGTTAATGTTTTCCTTTCATGCTAAAAATAATTGATTTTCACGAAATATTATTTGTGATGCTTATAAAAGGCAGTGTATTACTTGAATTTATTGAGAAATATAAACATATATACTTCTAGTAATGGTTATGCATATCATTTAGTTGTAAATTAAAATAGTGCTAACTTTAATTTGGTTCTGCAATGTTAAATTAATCTATATTTTTAAAAATTGGAATGCCTTTTTTTTAATATACCCAAGCAATATATAAAAGCTGTTAATCGTAGTGACTACATTTTATTGATATCTTAAAATATTTGAAGAATAGTTTAAATGTACATTTTAAATAAATCCTTTTTTTTTTCTGAGTAAATCTTAAATAAATTATATACAAAGCAGTTGTTAAATTCATTGAAAACACATTTGTTTATATATCTGGTTAAAACGCTCTGTTAAACTTTTATGTAAAACATGAGACTTATGTTCGACATGCGCATGTGTGAAACCATTCTTTTAAAATAGAAAATCATAAAGTATTATTCTATTATGGTATACGAACACACACTTTATCTTAAGATGAAAATTTAAATATTTACAACCTCAAATTTTTAACTGTATAATGTGTTCATGATACTTCATTTTTCTATATTTTGAATGAAGAAAGATAGAATATGGTAAACACACACACACACACACACACACACACACACACACACACACACACACACACACACACACACCCACACACACACACACACACACACACACACACACACACACACACACACACACACACACACACACACACACACACACACACACACACACACACACACACACACACACACACGCACACACACACACACACACACACACACACACACACACACACACACACACACACACACACACACACACACACACACACACACACACACACACACACACACACACACACACACACACACACACACACACACACACACACACACACACACACACACACACACACACACACACACACACACACACACACACACACACACACACACACACACACACACACACACACACACACACACACACACACACACACACACACACACACACACACACACACACACACAACACACACACACACACACACACACACACACACACACACACACACACACACACACACACACACACACACACACACACACACACACACACACACACACACACACACACACACACACACAAGATAGTTCAAATTAGAAAACTTATGCTTACTTAAAATTTTATATCGTTATCTATAATTGTTACGCATATATAATTGCATTAGATTTTGTTATATATTGCAGATTAACTTAACTTGGTGGCGCGACATCCAATGAGGGCCAAAGGTCTACTGCGCCCAACTCAGTATACGCGACCTTCGGCCTAAGATGCATGAGATTAGGCTTTCAAAATATTTGATTTTTTTATTGTAATGAACAGAAGGAAGAGGAAATGTGTTTTTCTTTTAGTGTATAAGAAAGTTTTTATCAATACATTACTTAAATATGCAAGAAATCTGAAAACTTTATCATTTGTAGCTTATAATACTTCTTACCGATAGTTATTCAACTGTATTTCATAATAAATCAAAAAATTTAAGCAGTGAACATTAAATGCTTCAATAACTTCATGTATACGAGATGAAAATGTAATACAAATACATTCATCGGTTAAATTATGTACGAAAAATTAGACTGTATCATAAGCGAAAGAAGGCACACACACACAATTACATTATCTATTTAAATTCATTACTACTAGCAGCTATATAAAATAATAGATTATTTGAATAATCGAATATTTCGGATACATTTTTAATAACTATACCAAATGACAAAAATATATTGTACATTTCCTAATTTTAATTTGGAGCTATATAACAGTTAAGAAAATTATTTATGAAGAAAGCTCAATACACAAACATTACTTTAGAGCAGTGGTCTTCAAACTTTTTCAAATGATGGAACCCCTAGAACTGGAAGGTGTTTTTGTGGAACCCCTAAAACTAGAAAGTATTTTCCTGGAACCCTAATCCACACACACACTTAGAAGAATATACCTTAAAATAATATTTAAACTAAATCAACATCTTAACATCTTATATGTACTTTTTGTAAAGGCAATTAAAAAAAAGTACTGCATCTATTATTAAATTTTTTTATCTATTTTTAATACAATTTACTCATTAATAATATTAATCTGTGATCCAAGTGTGATTATGTTTAGTAAATGGGATATGTGTTTGTGTGTGATTTTTTCACACAAACTGTTGAAGTCTAGGTCTATTGAAATTAACTGCAATCGCATTACATATTTTGAGCTTAATTTATTTCTATACTTTGTTTTTGTAGCTACTCATGGTGAGAAATATTTTTCACTTATACACATTGTTCTGAATGGCATAAAATGTTTAGAGAAATACTGTGTGTTTTGCATGAGAATTTGCAACATAAGATTTCGAAGCTGTTCTTGCTTAAATTCAGAGTTTTGACATCATATCTATTAATAGGTCCATACGTTGTTCCCTTTCCTTTATCGTAGGTGTTTTTTTCAACAATTGTCAAAAGGTGCATTTTTCATTGAAAAACTATTTAGTTTTACAAGGCGTTGTACTAACGAGTACACAATTATTTCGTAGAACCTGGGATAGTAAACAATAAAATATTTATAATCTAGTAGGGGATATATAAAAATAAAACATTTTAATATTCTTTTATTATATTATAACAAAAGTTTAAAAAGTATTGCAAAATAAAGTTACTATGTAGAAATAAAAGTTTCAGTTTCTTAGTGACAAGGATGAGCTTTAGACTTTAGTGGGTATACAAACTTCTTAGAGAACGTGAATTCATTTTGCATACACGTTTTATAATTTCCTTTTCAATTTTTTATTGTGACTTGTGGAACCCCTGTGGTACACAGTTTGAAGACCACTGCCTTAGAGTAATGTCTTTTCGTTCAACTTTTAAAATGCTTAATATAAGTATTATATTAAATTATACTTAATTAAGTATAATTTAAAATGTACTGTATTATAAGTAAAACAATGAAATAATTACTCCTTACAGTATTGCATGTTGTGTGCATGAAACGAAAATATAAATATCCTTACTCTTTTTGATGAAGTTTAACAACAGGAAACGTAATAGTAATAGAAACACAGTAATGATCATTGACCCCTAATAATCAATAACAATTAATTTTTTTTGTTCATGATTTTCGGAAACCCTCGTGATCTAGTAAAAGCATTCCATTTACTTTTATAAAAGAGAGAAACAAACACAAAACAGCACATTTACTTTATCGTAAGGCCTATCGTGATGCTTAATTTACTTACCAGTATGTGAATTCTACCTTTATACTGAAACAGACTTTCAAAGCCAGTAATCAAAAACTCTCGCGTGACACTAGGATAGTAACCCAAGTTCATAACAAATTCATGTAAAAAGCGTGTCTCTCTGTTAGATATTTCCCAATATCATCAACATATCATGCGTGCTCGTAAAAATATTAAATAAATATACAAGTAGTACTTTTTCAGCAGGGTGAGATATAGGGAACTCATACTTTTGCTTTTTATGTCTCTGGTTTTGCAAATATAAATGTATTATTCTTTGTTAGATGGTTATCTTAATATAAATTATTTAAATAGAATTTAAAATAAAAATGAGGATAGTCAGAATTTTATTTTAATAATACATTTACATAATTGACGAAAGCTAAACTTTATTGATATTCTGTGTTTTGATGAACTTATCATGAATAAATGATAAAAATGTTTGTTGATGGATTACATATATGTTTTATTCTACGGTATGTGTTGTTCATGATGTATGAAGTAGGAAAATAATGTTATATTGATATACAGTCGGACTCCGATTTATTGAACTCTATTTAACGAATTTTTCTATTTTCCCGATTAAAATGAAGGAAAAAAACACCTCCATTTCACTAATAATAAACCCTGAATTAACGAATTATTTCAACAGTCAAAAAATTTTTTTATTAGTTTGGATTAAAAAAAAATTAAATTTTTTTTTCAAATGACATTCATTTATTATTTTAACGATTATGTTACATTTGATGACGTACTATCAGTACAACTGAAATTGAGGAAATAGTTGAATTGTCGGAGACAATGAATAGCGGTTCTGATGCAGGAATCAGTTATGAAACTCCTATCAAAACTGTTACGTTTTCTAATACTTTACATTGTTTGGAAACTGAAAACATACCTCAAGCAGGAGGAAGTAAAAATGACACAGTATTCTTCTCTGAATAAAGTAAAAAAGAACTGTTTCAAGTCAGGAATAAAAAAAAAAGATTGTCAAACTCTGTTAGTCAGTATTTTAAAATATCCAATTAATTGGTGCGTACTAATTCGCTAATAGTATTTTTAACTGTTGAATAAAAAGTGCATAGTTTCTAACTATGGATATTTTTTGCGTAGTTGCTTATTATACAATTTTCAGTGTAAAAAATTTGCTTTTTTTGAACCCCGATAGTACGAATAACCCCAAATTAACAAATAAAGTTGGTCAGTCCCAATGAATTCTTTAAATCGGGGTCGGACTATATAAGTTTATATGAAATGTATATCTCAGTCAATGAATCATACGAATTAAGCTTATGGGAAATGTTTATCATACAAATATATACAAATCATACAAATTAGATTTATATAAAATGTTTATCTCAGTCAATGATTCATACAAATTAGGTTTAGAGGAAGAAGTTTTCTGAAGTAGAGTGCAAAAAGATATATGTAATAAAAAAAAAATTCGATATTTTTTTTCATTCTTGAACCTTTTATATTTTACATTTTGATTATATAATTGCTGATTTTTTGCGGAGTTCCTCTCTCCCTCCTTTTTTTCGATTATTTTTGTAAATCTTATCAACTGTGCAGTTTGTCGTTTTTAGGTCGTTCATATTGCTAATTTCTATTTGCCATGATATTAAATACAAACTGAATAATTTTGTACTTGTAATTGCATATTGGTGTATTATTTAAATCGTCTTTTATTGACTTACATTTTTAAATATCAGGAAAATAAACAAATAAATATGAAAAGGAAAAAAGAGAGATATATTTCATTAAAATACATTCCCGAAACATGGTTTTAAAACAAAACTTTACTTCGATATATATATATATATATATATATATATATATATATATAATCAATATAAGAATTTTTTAATATATAATCATATACATATACATACACATATATATAAATTTTACACACACATATACATATACATATAAACAAAAATATAAAAATAATCATATAGTTATAAACCTAAGATAACTAAAAGTAGGAAGTAGGTACATAGTATAAAGACAAATTCCTGGACTTAGGAACCAAGATTGCAGGTTTAAACAGTTTTGCGTGGCGCCAACCTTCACCTGTAATTTGTCATACTATGTACCAAGAGGAAAGGAAAGAGTTCTATACGTAAAATTTAAAATATTAAGTCATTAAACAAGAATATATGAACATAAACATAACCTACTAAAACGGATTTGTAACGATGGCCAAGTGTCGTGTTCCCGCCAAATAGGGAGAGCAGAACCGCATAAAGTTACTTGCGATACGATATAGAAACGATTAATTGCGTTACGATATACGACAATAAGAAATATATAAATACTTTTAAAAAAATCATAAAAATAAAAATCATAAAATTAGCGTAAATTATAAAGAAACTCTGAAAAATATATATTTAAAAAAAAAAAAAGCATGTGGCGCCATCTATTTAATAATTGTAGGATAAATTAGATATTGTCTAAATTTAAAAATTACAAAACATAATAACAGTAAATAATTACATTAATACAAATTGTATCACAAAAAATCATTAGAAATATAGTTACAAAGAAAATTAGCAGGGTATCCATGTTCAATACTGTTAGACATTTAAAAAGTCGGATCCAAATTTTTATGATCTGCTTGTGTTGTTTTTCCAATCCCGTTCCATGATCTCAATGAAAGTAAGCACACCGATTCGAACCCGATATTTTTGAGTTTCGTGATTTGAGGTTGGCAGTAACTGCCATGCAAATCGAGCTAGTATTTAAACTCGGCTCATGTTAGTTTTTTTTGGAAAAGGAAGGAGAAACGGAAATATAAGAAGTGTGTGAGTGGTTTAACTCTTAGAGGGAGAGAACAACTGGTTGGCAATGCAACTGCAGGTTGCATCACCATTTTAGATTAGAAATTAATTTTACAATATTAGAAGACGGTTCGAATCGGATGTCTCTGGTAATGTTGCTTTTTGAACTTATTGTTTTTATCGCTCCAGTAACGAGCAGAGTGACTTTATGATTGATTATTAAAGGCCAATTTTAAGAAACTGTTTTTTTTTCGTCTTCATGCCTCCTCGACACATAAATTTCACTGCTAGCTTTGCAAAATTTAAATTAGTTTACCTATAAGTGTAACAAATTTGGTTATGGGCCCAGTCCATGTACTGTGTCGAGGCAGGCTAAACAGTTGAACCAGGCCATGAACTTTGTCTATTTAAATACTGTTCCAGTCTAGAACTATTTTTTATGAACTCTGTTGCTAGTACGCTAAATCGAGTAACAGGTATGGAGTTTAACAACCAGATATCAGTGTTGACTCCAAATAACTGGAACACGTGGAAGCATGATATGCAAGTACTCTTAATGCATTATGGTTGCTGGCAGTTTTTAATACAGACCAAGCCAGAGCAACCTGATGAAGAGGCAACATACAAGGAAAAATTAGATCTACAACTTCGTAAGGATAGATGTTATACGTTGATCTATACTAACATCAGTTCAGATTTGAAAAATCTGATAACGGAAACAACTGACGGAGTAGCGGCATGGAAGATATTAAAGATCACTTCGAACCAGTCACAAAAGCAAGAGTAATTCAACTATTAGATCAATTTTGGAACAAAATACCAACCAGGGGAAGATGTTGGAATCTTCATATCTCGTGTAAAGACAGCGGCAACCAGACTACAAGAAGCGGGTCATAAATTGGACGACCTGTACATTGGATTTCAATTAATAAGGAGGCTTCCTCAGGAATTCCAGTCTACCGTGCAACAAATCTACAGATGGAAAGAAGAGGACTTCAGAGTTGTCAAAATTGAAGCAGAGCTGATATTAGTAGCCAATCGTCTTCAGTTGATGAAACAAGATTTGGAGAAAGCGGATAATGCTTACTTGAGCAGTTTCACTTTGAAGAAGTCGAAGACGTTACCTGGTGCTGCAGCTCATGGAGATCCAAATGGCAAGAATGATTACCAAAAGAAAGGTGGTAAGGTATTTAACTGTAAAACTATTAAAAATGTTAAACAATCTATTAAGACTAAAGGTCCGTGTTATGTATGTAATAAGTACGGGCATCTTAAAGTAAACTGTAAAGAGAAAAGTCTCTACCAAAATCTCCTTCAACTGTAAATGAAACTTTTAACACAGAGTTTGATAAAGGTCTTTGGGTAATAGATACTGCTGCTACGAGTCATTTTTGTAATGACAAGAGTTTATTTCTAGATCTTAAACCGATAACTAACATGAAAATGTCGTTAGCAACGGAGGATAAAAGTTGTCCCGTAGAAGGAATCGGTACACTTAGATTTCGGGTAAAATATAAGGGGAGTTTTCATGAAATAACTTTGACTGATGTTTTATTTAATCCTAAGTTGAGGAGAAATTTGTTATCCGGTTCCAGATTAGAAAGTAAAGGTGCGCATTTTGTGGGTACTAAAGGTAAAATTAATGTTTTTAATAATAAAGACTGGATAAAATTGTTCTCGGCGACACGCCATGAAAATTTGAATTTTTTTAAGCCGGATCATTATATTATACCAAAGAGTAAAGAAATTAGTTTTTAGGATGTAACCGCTAAAACAAAAAACGGATCAATAGAAATATGGCATCAACGCTTTTGTCATGTTAATAGCGATTACTTGGTAAAAACTAGTAAAAATGATAGTGTAAAAGGTCTCCCACGCTTAACTGATAATGGTAAGACTCATTGTATACCGTGTAAATTAGCAAAGTCCAAGAGAGTTTCATTCAAAAAGACGGGGGCCGTAAGATCAAAACGTCCATTGGAATTGTTGCATATGGACCTCTGTGGTCCAATGCCAACTGAAAGCCAAGGTGGTAATAAATATTTCTTGAGTATAATTGACGATTATTCGGGAAAGGTGACTGTATTTCCCATCCGAAATAAATCTGACGTATTTCATACGTTTATAAGATTTCAGAAACGAGCAGAACGTTTTCTAAGTAAAAAGGTAATAGCGGTTAGAACTGATATGGCGGACTAGAATTTTGTAATAAGGATATGGATAATTTCTTGACAGAACTGGGTATAAAGCATGAGGTAACAAATTCATATACGCCAGAAATGAATGGGGTCGCGGAGAGATTCAATTTAACCGCTCTAGATGGCATCAAAACATTGCTTAAGTCTAGTGAAATTCCCCATAAGTTTTGGGGAGAAGCATTACTTTGTTTCACTTATGCGTGGAATCGAATTTGTCACAAAGACAGTAACAAAACGCCTTTCGAAAAATATTCAGGTAGAAAACCATCGGTATTGCATCTAAAACCTTTTGGATGTTTGGCATATGCTGGTGTGCCAAAACAAATTAGAAAAATTCGATATGCGTGCGAAAATGGGAATTATGATGGGATACGCACAACGTACTAAGGGTTATAGAATATGGTTGATAGATGAAAATAAATTAGTCGAGACTATTAATGTAAGATTCGATGAAAATAAGAGGGAATTAATTTTAGACAAAAGTTAATAGTAACCTTGGATATAATTTAAACCTTCCTGATTATTATTATGATGAGGATGATTCCGATAGAGTAAAAGATTCATTAACGAGTCGTTTAGTTTCAAAGACAAGTACGGAAACGCCCTCAACATCTGAAAAACCAGATGTATCTTCCGATAATCATAGCTTGATCCCATGTACAGAGGTTAAGTGGATTCGAAATATAGGTAGGAAAGTAACTGGATCTAACGTATATTATAGTATAGAAGGGGAAGCAACCCGATTGAAATCTTTTAACGAAATAGAGAGATACTGTAAGAGGCGTAATATTGAGTATGATCCTAGTTTATTTAATTTTAGAAAAGATAATACCGAATCCCAGGGATTTTCAGATTTGTCAGAGCAACAAGAAGCTCTTATGGTTGAAGTAACTATTCCTAATTGTTACAAACAGGCGATAAGATCCAGAGACGCATCTAAATGGCATGATGCAATGGATAAAGAAATTAACGTAATGATGGAACGTAAAGTTTGGGATTTAGTTGATCATCCGGATAATATAAAAATTTTAGAAAACCGTTGGGTTTATACCATTAAATATGATGAAAATAATAAAATTGTTAGATACAAGGCCCGCTTAGTTGCGCGAGGTAACACACAATTACGAGGCGAGTCATTTGACGAGGTATTTCAAGAATACAAATTAGAACTTTCAAAAGTTAAATCATTAAAACTAAGATGTTATTCAGACTCAGATTTTGCTACAAATAGGGATGATCGAGTGTCAATGGGAGGGTTCATAACTTTTATAGACGAAACTCCAATTTCATCGCGAACTTTCAAGCAAAAATCCGTTAGTCTGTCGACCATGGAAGCTGAGTATGTTAGTTTAACAGAAGCAGCTAAGGAATTCATTTGGCTAAAGAATGTAATTGATAATAAAAGTTTAAATTTGGAATTAAGTAAAAATGTAATGTTTTGTGATAATCAAGCTGCTATAAGTTTTTCAAAGTCACCGGTAGAAAATTATAGAACAAAACATATCGATGTTAATTATCATTTTCTAAGGAATTTGATATACGACAAGGTTTTCCAAATTAAATATATAGGTACCAAAAATAATTTGGCGGACATTTTTACCAAACCCATGGTAAAGGAAAAATTGTTAGAATTTTGTAGAAAATTATTTCTTTTAGAGAATAAGACTTTGTTTCTTTAAGATTAAAATATTAGTTTGTTTATTACAATAAAGATTGTGAATAAAATGTATTTTTTTGTGTTAAATTGTATAACATGTGATTATAGATAAAAATTTACTGATTTGTAAGAGATAATGGTGTGGGATTGGAAAAAGGGGGCCGATTGTTAGACATTTAAAAAGTCGGATCCAAATTTTTATGATCTGCTTGTGTTGTTTTTCCAATCCCGTTCCATGATCTCAATGAAAGTAAGCACACCGATTCGAACCCGATCTTTTTGAGTTTCGTGATTTGAGGTTGGCAGCAACTGCCATGCAAATCGAGCTAGTATTTAAACTCGGCTCATGTTAGTTTTTTTTGGAAAAGGAAGGAGAAACGGAAATATAAGAAGTGTGTGAGTGGTTTAACTCTTAGAGGGAGAGAACAACTGGTTGGCAATGCAACTGCAGGTTGCATCACCATTTTAGATTAGAAATTAATTTTACAATATTAGAAGACGGTTCGAATCGGATGTCTCTGGTAATGTTGCTTTTTGAACTTATTGTTTTTATCGCTCCAGGAACGAGCAGAGTGACTTTATGATTGATTATTAAAGGCCAATTTTAAGAAACTGTTTTTTTTCGTCTTCATGCCTCCTCGACACATAAATTTCACTGCTAGCTTTGCAAAATTTAAATTAGTTTACCTATAAGTGTAACAAATACAGTGATTAAATTTTTTTTTAAGATTTAAAAAAATATTAGCTTTATCGCTAACTAATACTTTATTGCGATAAATATAGTTAAAAATAATATTTCTATATATAGATATTGATAAATTAGAATTCCAGTAAGGCACTTTGATGATATTAAAATTAAAGGCATCTCTTTTATCATAAATATTAGTATGTAGTTTCAAATCCTTAATATACAGAGATACATCTAGGTAATTTGTTTTGATTGGATTATTATTAATTTTAACTAAGTTCAAGTAGGACGGATAAAAATTAATAATAGGATTTAAATTATCATTTTTACCAAAAATAATTAAATCATCAATATATCTAAAAATGTAGTAGTCATTATTAATAACATAACTATATTCATAAAAATGTAAATAAAGATTAGCCAAACTATTACTAGCTGGGCCCCCTTGTGGGAGTCCTTTCTCTTGTTTATATAAAGAACCATTAAAACTGATATAATTTTCTTTTAAGACAAAATCTATGAGTGTTTTAAATTTGTTAAAATTAATATTAAGGTTATACATACTGTGGTTTTCTAAAATTACTTTAATAATATCATATAAATCTATGGAATTGAAAAGATCTTCAAAGTCATAACTATGAACTGAATAAATATTTTTATCATTAAAAAAATCTATAATCTCTTTACTATTTTTAATTATAGCTTTATTACATTGCTGATTAATAAAGTTTTGTATTATATTATGAAGTAATTTGCCTGCAGTAGTAATATATGTTCAAAAACCATTTGTCACAGTTCTAAATTTAACCGGACTTTTATGGAATTTTAGAGTTAAAAAAATATATGGATACTTAATTTTAGGAATACAATAACCTAATTTTTTATAAATAGCAATAATACGATTACTAATTTCATTATGTGACAAATCTAATTTTTTAAAAGAACCATTATTAAGAAAGTGATCATAAAGAATATTATAATAAAAATACTTACAAATCACAGCATAGTTACCAGGTACTTTATCAATGTAAACTATGATAAAATTCTTTTGTAAATTATAAATTTTCTGTTTGATATCTTTAAAAGTAGTTTCATATTGAGAATGGTAGCTAAAATTCATAAGGTCTTTTGATATATTGTACTTATACTCTTCAAATGCCTCAATAGGTAGTCCAAATTTAATTGCAGATTTTGTAATAAAATTATCTATATCTTTAAAAATTTGTTTTTTAACAGTATTGTTGTTATTAGAAACATTTAATCTAAAATTAGTGCCTTTACTCATTATATCTTTTAAAATATTATCATTGATTATATCTAAGTTACCAGTAACTACATGTTTATGATGACCATCAATAAAATCATTATAGTTTTTACATATACAATCTTCTATATTAATAGAGGGCGAACTATTGTTGTAATTAAAGATAAATCTGCCCATCGTTTTGTTATATTTAAAAGCTTTCTTTACAACAACATTTCTAACTGGAAAAAAGAGACAAATGTCTATTAAATACACTAGAAAAGTTAATTTTGTCAAAAGTTTTATTCATGAATAATTAAGTGCAGTACTCTGTAATGGGTTCATTAATTTTCTCAACATTAATATTGAATTTATTAACTAGATAGTTAGTAATGTCTTTAATAATGTGTACTGCATGACTAACCTTTAAGGAATCATTATTTAAGGATTCATATAAAAATGCAATTTCATGTTTATTCAGACCAAACATGAAGTATTTGATTTTCTTGATATTAAAGTTTTTTTCAAAATCATCAATAAGAACTCTAATATTGTCATTTAATGAATTTTTATCTCTGTTTTTCCTTTTAGTTCTATTACTTCTAGATTTTCTTTTAGAAGTATTGTTTAATTTATTGGCATTATAAAAAATTCTTTATTATTATTCTGTAACATTATTTGCAGAGTATTTTAGCAAAATACAAAACATTAAGGCCATATGGATAGATTGTATTAAAACTCCTAATAAAGTGATTTTCCCACCATAATCTGTGCTTAGTAATTGGAGAAATTTTAATGATAGACAGTTCAATATTTTTTGAAATCATGCATATAAAAGTGTCTAAGTTCAATTTTATTAGAATTATTGGAATTATTAAAGAATTTAACATCATGTCTATGCTGATTAATCCTTAAGTTAATAGTATTGGAGGTCTGTCCTATATATTTATATTGACATACTTTACAATTTAAAATATAAATACAATTAAAGGTTTTACAAAGGTTAAATTTAGAATCACAATCATATTGATATATATATATATATATATATATATATATATATATATATATATAGTTTATTTATTGTAAAGATAATAATTTATATTTTTATTGTTATTTACACAGCATACCTTAATTATTTCAACATTAAAAGTTATTTAAGTTATAACTCCATCATATACAACATTTTTAATCAAATCTTTCTTAGAGGGAAAAGAGAGTATGACATTTAAAGTCTCAAATTAGTTACATCTATGAACAAAGCAAAATTAGAATATTCTCTTAAGCATAAAGCGTAAAAATATACGCCGCCTGTTCAAATTAATACTGGTATGTAAATTTTATAAATGAGTTAGTTTAATCCTGTGTATGTGAGAAATTAATAAGCAAAGAACAAAGAACTATTTCTATTACCATTCATCAGATTTTCCACAGTTCTAATGAGAGAAACAATAGACGCAAAGAACAATTGAATTAATCAAAGCTTAACGGCGAGTACGTTAGATTATGCATTAGATAAAGGTTGCGATTAGATTCATAGAAACTTTCAGGATGCAATCATAATAAGTATTCTTACGAAAGCTCCATTTGTGATGCTTTTGTATATGTTCAACGCGTGTAGTCTGTCTATTAATGCATATGTTGATATAGATACCTTAAATACACCTAAACTAGTTTCAATTAATGTTCACATTTTACTTTTCCAAATAAAATTTTAAATGTTCCATTTATTAAATTAATTGTTAAAAAATAAGCTGCGTTAACCATTTTAAATAAAAGTTTAAATGTTTAATTCATAAAATTAGTTTTTTAAAAAAATAAATTGCGTTAACCCTTTTACAACTAAAGGAAACATTTTTACCATTTTAAAATTGGTGATTTAATTATAATCTCTTTCTCACTCTCATCTGTATTTTTTATACATAATGTCAAAATAGAACGTTGGGTGAACGCAATTACGCAAACACGAACGTTTAGGAAAAAAAGAACCGTCAAACCAATTGGTGCCAATGGCAAAACATTCGCGAACTGTATTTTTATTGATTACTTCAGTTTATTGTATCGTGTAATATTAAATTACAGCAGAGTCCTGAAAACTCGGCAATCGATAATCCGGCAGTCCAGCTAACTCGAATGCCGGTTTACACCCTTGAAGGTAAAAAAAGAAAAAAACCTGAATGAGTTTTTGGATGTGCAGAAGCCGATGAAGTTGACGTCGAAACAATGGTTCCAGAACGATACTGAGCAAGTCATTATGTTAGATAAATTATTCTTCTGAGGTGTGTCTGATAAGGTTAATTACTATGTAATATGTATTCATAATTTTCATTTTCAAGTAGTAAATGCTCTATGCCTTCATAAAGTACGTAATTCTCCTTTGTTATTAAACAGTTTATTTTCTGTTGTTTTTTCTGTGGAAACACTCGTAATTATTATTTTTTTTATCCCATTCTCGTAATCCCGGCATTTTCACAAACTCAATCACTCTTCGAGCCACATTAGGCTGAGTTTTCGGGACTCTACCGTACTGTGTTTTCTTACGTTTTATGATATTCGGAAAGTAATAATGTATGATAAAGAATATTTGAACAAAGGAAAACAAATGCCTAATAAAACTAAACATTGCTATTTATTTTTTTCTTAAGATCTTTATTTCACATCTAAACAAACTAAAATAAACAGTTACGTACTAATATTCGCTCTTAGCTACTTTATGGTCCAGTAAAGGTTAAATATAATATTCTACATTCATTTGAGAGACAGCAATTTTATGTTTATTTTCATCTTATGTTTTCGGTATCAATACTTTAGGTTTGATTATGAAACAACGCATCGTTTCCCCCCATATCTAAATAAAAGTACTGGTTTGGTAACCAATTTATATATATAAAGAAATTTAAAGTGTTTTAGAAATTAAAAAAAAAATCGAATTAGAGTTTTGAATTCTGTTTGGATAAATGTTTAACAAACATTCCCTCTGTCAGTGAAACGAAATATATTACCATGAAAGAAGAATATACATTTTTCTCTGGAGCCTCAAATACAATTTATGCATTGCAGACTAAGTTACTGCCCGGACGTCTTTCTTTACTCCAAAGAAAAAAAAGTAGAAGATGGAAAATTTATCGTCATTTTATAGCAGGAGTATATTTCAATCTTCCACAAATCGCCTCAGTTTAAAGAAATCATTTGAAAAAGTGCTTCACTTTAAGCAGACTTCCTCCTCTCACTTCTCCACAAGATTCTCTTTAGAGTATAGTAAGCAAGTTTCGTAACACGCTGCTCTTCATTAATATGAATTAGGTGGAAGTTAAGATTATAATAACTCCCTCATAAAAGTTTCAACAGCAAAAATTTGACAGCACTTTAGTTCGTAACTTAATATCCTAAAGTGGGCAGCTTTAATTTCATTTCAGAAATGCAAAAATAAAGGATAAAAAATATAAACTTTTAAAAATAGGAGAATATATAAATATGGAAGATCTTCGTTGAGAATAATTGTATGAAAATGATTACAAAAAAGAATTTCAGGCACTTAAAGGAATTTTTCTAAAGAAAATTACACCATTTAGTTAATTATTTGTCTTATGTAAAATACATGCTCCTATAAATTTAAAACTGAAAGGACCTTAATTGATTGGAGTAGGGTAATATAACTCACATTATAAATTGCGGTGCAACAGAACTGTTTTCTAGGTTGAAGCTGGAAGCCTTTCAGGGGAATTAATTAAATTTCTTGATAAAGATTTAGATTTATTCTGCTTGAAAATATTTTTTCTTACTTTACATTAAAGAATATAAAAAGTAGCAGAGAATAGTGAAAACGCTTATAAAATAGTAAAGATCTCTTTTAACAAAACTATAGAGAGTGAAATAGAAAATAATTTCAAATATTATACAAATATGTAGTATAGATTGTTAGATGATAATCCCAGGTTAGAATCTTTCGTCACAAAGGTACTAAGTAGTAAAACTAACAAAACATCTCCTTATTTCAGTTGTTGTGGTGTGTGTTTCGGTTTTAAGGAAACAGGAACATTAGTTTAATAATAATCTCTCTTTCAAGTATACAGTTAATACCGTATAACTTGGTGTAAACAAGCACTTTTAACACCAAAAATGGTAGATATTTGAGGATGCCCGTTATACCCCCTGTTATAAAAATAATAGCGTTACAAATAACGAGAAGAGAAGAAAAGATTAGATTAATATATGTATATAAGTACTGTTTATTTAAAAGAAAAGGCGTACATTATCAACGTTCATTATTGGATAAAATGAAAAGTTAGTCATATTTGTTCTCCGTAATATATTTAGGGATATCATTGAATTTTGTTTTATCTTCATCCAACATCTTTTACTCTGATCCGTAAATAAATAACTATCTTCCATTCCCTCTAGATTGTTAGATATAATACTTTTCTAAATGATTTTTGAACTATGTCAGGTTTAATTTAATCCCATGCTTTTATCATTCCATCACACACTATTTCTGGACTGGCAGAACGCTTTTTCATTTTCAAACAACCAGATACTCTGCAATACCTTTTTAAGGTTTTAGTTCTAGAAGTATACCATTGCTCAAAAGCCTAATATAATATTTCTAACAAATGACTTCAAAAGATAAGAGCATTGCGCATGTACATTTCAGGATTCTTCGTAAAAAAAGGGTCCTCGTTATACAGCAAATATACCTAAAAATTAAAAAAAAATATAGTGTGAAAGTATAGATGCGCCTTATACGCCGATGTATGTGATATATATATATATAACAAAGCAATTTAAATGTCTTTTTTTGTTTTGAATCATAAGTACTTGTAATTCAAACTGCATAGAGTTAAGCGAGTTAAGCACAAGGTCTATAATTTAACTCAGTTCAAAACACACAAAGTATTTTTGATAATATGGGGGATTTAGAAATACCTTTAAGAAATGTAAAAATGAGCTTTAGAGTACTTAAGATATTCCAAAAACTGTTTCATCTCAGTGATTTTCTCTTAGACTATTATATATAGATATGCGATGTTTTAAGTTCCAGAACTAATTTATTCAGTAAATACCAATAATGCTTTTCCACATCTCTATCTGCTTTGAATAAAGGGTAAAGTGAGGTAACCAGTATCCTGTTCTGGTTCAGATTAAAGCGTAAATATCGAGAGAAGCATTAGACACCCACCATGGATTCGATATCTACTCTTTGATAATAGACCACAGGTAACGATCCTGAACATGTTTCCCGTCAAACAGTAATGCAAGATGCTTAATCGTGGACTTAATTACTCAAACCAACACATTATATCACAACAGACGCCTTGCGACAGCGGCAGTACTACTCGTTTAATGTATAGTTGAGGAAGAGCACTTAGCAATACTAGCAAACACTTTAATCGCTTGCCTTAAAGGAGCGCTGAGTTCATTCTATAATTGCGATACGATACGAATAATCACTGGATTATCTCAAATTACCTAGCAATTAAACTGGAAGGAGAATGGGAACGTGCTTGGAGGCTTCAGGCGCGGAAACTCGCAGTTTCACAAAGCTTCAATTTGCTCTTGGATACACATGGATGGAATGAGAATTTGTGTATAGTGCTAGAGTGTTAACATATCGAGAAAATGATGAATGCTATTAATATTAATAAGCATAAGGATATTATGTAGTTATGTAAGAATTAGTGCACAAAATGTAAAATTAAAACAAAAATCTGATATTGTTATTTTATTAATGGATATATAGGACATTAGTATATTGTTTCTGGTTAATAGTGTTGTTTTGTATGGAATTATGTATTTTAAAGATTTATTAATGGGTATTAAAGCTCATTTCATTAAAATCATACTATATAGAAAAGAAGTTTTATTTCAAAAGCAATTTTATTCAGTTTTTGAGTATTCTTAGTGAATAAGATACTAACTACTATAAGATACCCCTCGCATTTCGCGGGGGGGGGGGACCCAAGATTCTAGAAAGCCCAAAGCCTATCTGACGCAAAGTATGTATGTGACCAATTTAAAAAATATTAAAGCCAAAACTAGATTTTACAAGGGGGACGTAATATTCCCCGTTACCACACTGCCTAAATAATAATAATAACAGTATCACAGAATTAATAGTTATTAACCTAATGAAAGATAATCAGGAAGTTTGTGCATATTTAAGATGTACGTTCCTATTCATTAGTAAGTATTCTATAGCCTAATTTTGTAAATAAAGCTATTATAGTAAAAATTTATCTTTCACAAAAAAGTAAGATTCTAAAAGGGATTGTTGGAATTCACTGTGGGAGGCTTGTTCTTATTTTTAACTACTACATTTTGTAAATATGATTTTATCATATTCTGTTTTGTCATGTTCTGTCGATTATACTTCTTCCAGAATGTCCATGTTCATTTCCCAACGTTTTTTTTTATGTAAATATGTAACGAGCTGAAGTGAACGACCTTTTATGGCTTAGTATAAACAGCGTTTTTGAATGTAATCAAAAGGAGGGATTGATTTGGAGTGCCTCGAAGGAAGTTAAGACTCTAATCACCGTTGCAATTGTTTCACGAATTTAATTTGAATTACGTTGATTAAGAGACTTAGAATATTAATTAGCATCGTAAATTATTTAGTTGAAATTTTTATGTCTAGCCTTTGCTTTGCTCACATTCAGATAAAAAGTTTACTTTTGTTTTCCTCTCAAATTGAGAGTATATGAAAATTTTTAGTTAAATAAAAATGTCTATTCTAGTAACTAATTTAATTTGTATGAGAGTTCTGACCTATTGAGAATTTTGAAATCACAGTAGTCTTTATACGAATTAAGATTAAAACATGTTATAATTATGCTCTAATTCATATTAAAAACATCACGATTCTTCTTTTTTAATGAAAATAACATTTTTGAAGTGGTTTACAGTAGTATATAAAGTATTAGAAACATTGCAAGGGAAAACGAAGTCTACATTGAGCATTTGACTATGCTGAAATTAGCTAGAACTTTTCTATGAAAATTGATCCTTTTTCAACAATCATTAGTTTAAGCATTTCTCAGCGTTGTCTTTAAATTTCATACGTATTGTACAAGAAATATTTTCACAGCTGCTAAACGCCAGTAATAACTATACGATGCACTAATTTGTCTTACATATGAAGTTTTTATGATATCCGACTACTTGCGAATTTTTTTTTTTTTAAAAATGGAAATATGTTGATTTTTTTTATCGTTTTTTATATTTATTTAGTATATTTTAATAAAAATATGCTAAAATTAAGAAGAGAAAAATAAATTATTATTACTAAAATGGGAAAAAATTGGTAAAAATGTACAAAATTTACTTAAACGGGACTCATATTCTGTACAAAAAGTTAACGAACATATTTTCAATTTTGATGTGTTGCTTTGCTATTCATTTTTTAAATGACCTTAAGGATAAGAGATATTTTAATTTTTACAAAAACCAGAGCACTTTATTTCAGTGACTGCGTGAAATTACTTAAAAAAGTGGGGATTATATTCACATAAGGGACTGTAAATTTTGTAATAAAACAGTTATTGATAAATCTGATGATTAAAACACGTTTACCATAATACAGAACATACACAAAAAATTTCAGTTAATTATTTTCAAAACTTTTTAAGCAATTGCCGTCCTCGTTTAAGCATTAAAAAACACATTTCGAGTAAGACTCATTTTAAAGTATGGCATCTTGCTTAAAATAGTAGCATTTGCTTCTACTAAAACACTTGTAGTTTTTGTTCTAGAATGGAAAATAATAAATTTGATACTTTTATAAAGCTAATAAGATGGCTTTCAAAATAAAATCATAAAAAATTGTCAATTTTTTGCAAAATTCACAATTTTAGGGTACTTGGATACCTTACAAATTTTTCAGTGATGTCATATTTAAAATTTCATATGTATTATACTAGAAATATTTTCACAGCTGCTAAACGCCAGTAATAACCATACAAAAGACTAATTTGTTTTTCATATGAAGTTATTAAGAAGCAGATATTTTTTCCCCTTCTTTGATTGCTTCTATAGAATCAATACAAAATGATTAAATTCAAGAAATACTTTAATTGTCTCCGAATGATATGTTTCTTATCACTATTAACATTGAACCATTCCCGTTGAAAGAAATGGTGTAGGAGAAAGGGGGAAAAATTCGATGGACTAATGAAATTCCGATCAACAGCAATGCCAATGTCACGTGATGTTGACCCGCAGTAGTTTTTCCTTCAAAGCAGTCAGCACCAAAATCTTACCGCTTTTGCGCTCCTCGATAAGTATTTGTGGAACTTACGCGGGGAAAAAAAATCCTAAAACGCAGCTGTTCCCCGACAATTTTCAAAATTATTGAGCGGTAGGTTTGAAGTCGAGGTTTCTTTTTTTAAATCTGATTAATTTATATTTTCCTAAAAACGCAGAGAGAATTCTTCTTAAAATTGTTGAAAAAAGGGCGAATAAAGAATTTACATACGATTCAATAACTAAGAGTTACCAATTCACATCTGCTGCCTACGATTAATGATCGAAGCAATGAATAAAAAAAACAAGCTTTCCGAACGACGCTTTTCTAATTAGCTATCAATCAGTTCCATGGTTAACACAATTTCGATATAAGTGTAGCAATCTGCACATACTTAAGATATTTTAAATGATGTACGATGAATATATATGGCGTTCACAGTTAGTAATGCGTATATTTTTATAAAACATTTTCGATAATTTATTAAAATTAATTAAATACCTAATATAATCTTTTATTACATTTTCCAATAAAATTTGTTTCTGTTAAAACGCTGTTTGAAATTGAATTTTTATTTGAGTCTATTTATAATTATGTGAGTAAATTCACAGTTGCCAAGGAGAACCAAATCTGAAGAAGGTTATGAAATATGTGTTTGGTAATTTTTGTTGATTCTATTTAAAATTGCAAAATTATGTATATATAGCAATTCTATTGCTGCAATTAATCCGGCTAATTTAGAATTTTTTATATTTTGTTTTATTTGCACCCATCTAAATGAGAATTTTTTCAAAAATATCCTCTTACATGACATCATTTATTTATTGATGGTTATTATATTATTTTAAGTTGATAGTTCCACCTCTAGCTCTAGCTCTAGCTCTAGCTCTAGCTCTAGAGAGAGAGAGAGAGAGAGAGAGAGAGTGTTAACCAATTTCTGGTTTGGCAACCATTAATATTACGACATTGCTGAAGAGCTGATAGCTAATTGGGCAACTTTGAACATTGCCGCATAGTTGGGATGCGTGAAGTTGGCGGGTCATAACATGCATTATACCGTCACTTACACCGTATGGATATGACTCTGCAAAGGCTCTGTCAGCAATAGTTGCTGCACAGTGATGAAGTGAAGGCTATGGAATGCATAGATGAACGAATGGGAAGTATGATAGAATGATCTTATGCCAACCTGGAACTTCTCCAACGGCATCATTATGCACCAGACAAGCTACAGCTTCTTTTACATCACCCGTGGTACCTTACACCATCTTATGGAGGTTGGCTGCTTCGGAATTACGCTGTCACTGCCTTTAATTTCACAACTTTGGTAGAGTAGTCAAGAGGGATACTAGAGTTGATTATCACTGTTGACAGCAGATCGGCATTGTAAAATGTTTAGTTATGATTTCCACTTCTATCTTTCAACAGATAATCAACGGATTCATGTGTAGAGAAGGCGATGGCAGTGGTACCAATCAGCTTTGCTTTACCGAGGTAAATAATCATTACCCTTGGTGTGATAATGTGGAATCTCATTTCTTACGATATCAAGTCGTCTCTAATCATCCTGTGTACAACTTAAGGCCTCAGTTGTTGACATCCTGAGGTCAGTTGTTTCGTTATCCTTCCCGGCATCTCATCTTGGGACCATTTCTCAACACGATAATGCCAGGTTCCCCACAACTCGTAAATTATTGGACTACCTCCATGTCGTTGAGACTCTTTTGCCCAGCAAGGTCCTCAAACTCTTCGCAAATTGAACATGTAACACTTAAGACTGCCGGATTTGGATATCCCCCAAATGTGTCTTATCAGAAGAAACAATTCACAAATGCCACACATAATAAATTGTAAGATGAGGTAAGGAAATTTTACTGCTTTAAGTGTAAACAAGCATGCATCTTCACCGGGGAGGGATGGTTCCTCAATAACTGACTTTAGCATTCAATGTGCAAGTATAAGGTATTGATGGATATTGAGGCTTTTAATCATTTCCTTATCTGTCTGTTAGCCTTACTCATATTTAATTACAACGAATTTCTTCATCGAGCTTCCGCTTTTTTTTTCTATTTTGAATATTTTATATTTCCTATTTATTCTATATTTCTATTATTTTATTATTCTATTATGAATTTTATAGTTATTCTTTTTTATATTTTTAGTAAATCATTTAATATAGTTACAAGTTAATTAAAGTGAATCGAAAAAAAACTGTACGGATATTTGTCTCAATTTGAATAGCCTTAGGGAGTTTAGTAGAACCAAATAATTGGAAATTAAAAGTGAATGGTTCTCGCATGTAGGAAATTAATTATTACTAACCTAATGGTTACATATAACTAATTAATTATTAAAAAAATTACAAGATATTTTTAAAAACAAACAGAAGTTAATTATTTTCCAGAAAAAATAATTTAAATTTAAAAACGGTGTTATTTTTTTTTTTAAGAATCGAATAAATTTTTCTTCTCTGTTTCAAAAACAATTTTCCAAAGATATTTTTCTTTCCATGCAACCACTTCTCTTTAAAAGTAAACTGAAAATTTAACAAGTATTTTTCTGACTGAAATAGGATATTTAAGAAAACGAGGAAAAAGTGGATGAATTCGGAGTATTTTAATTTAAAATCAGTTATAAGTATTATACCCAATACACGATGAATATTATATATTTTTTAAAAAATAAATAAGTTGAATGCTGAAATTGATAAAGAATTTTCCACTAGATTTGTAAATATAAATCCAACAACTTAAGATAACGGTCTCTCTAAAATTTTTTTAATATTTACTATGCATCTTAAAGTATAACTTATTCATTCCTATGGTCCTGTGAAAAAAAAAATTCTGAAGCTCATGTTTTTTTGATTAAAGTGGGTATATTCAGTTTTCCGTTTTATATTTCAGTTTTATCTTAATTTCAATTTTCTCCTGGATCTACATGATAGTTTTGTGAAAAGGATCAATCATTTTTTTTAAATTGGTTTTTAGATGTCTTGTTACGCTTTTTAAAAAGGAAAAAAAAATACGAAAATCGAAATTTTTAACAACCTTATAGTTAATTTTGCATAGAATTCATTTTAACTAAACGACTATTTATAGGATAAATTTTACAAATATACATACTAGTTGTTTAAAATATTATGAGGGTATTAATAACTGTTTAATCGTATTCTTTTTACAATAAATTTTAAGAAATAATAACATCTCTCCCTTTTTGTAAAAGGCCATGTTGTTATATATTCATATACAGCCGGACCTCTATATAACGAAGTCACTAAATTCCGAAAAAAAGTTCGTTACATGGAAAATTCGTTATATAGAGGTTAATCTTTCAATATACTTTATAAACCACATAAAACAAATATTTTAAATTCATAAACACTATATATTAAAAAAAGTAATCATTCACACCTTTTTTAAAATTAATACATGTTTATTTTATATATCTTACCTATAAAAAACCCTGAAAGGAAAACAGGATATCGAGGGTATGTATATACAACATATGTCATATGTATATACGTATGACTGAGTGAGTGAGCGAATATTGTCGCACTGTTCAGCTACACGAGGGCTTTTGGTGACGGACCTCGTAATTTTGAACCAGAAGGACAACACCTGAGCTGGCACCCTCTCTTCTGACTACCACACCGTACCACCGGGAGGATGTTTGAGCTCTTGACAGATTTAACGTGTCCCCTACACGGCAGGTCTTCAGTGGTACTGGGCTCGAACTCATGACACGCCAGCCACGAGTCCGATACCTTGACCACTAGGCTACCAGGTCCACTATAGCAGGCCAGACTAAAAATGGTAGCTCTATGTGATCATGCTTTTTTAATCAACAAATAAGTTAAATGGATAAATCTGAAAAGTGAATAGATAAGAATAAAAACAGTATTGATTATATATAGATCTTTTCTCATCCTTAAGGAGGACGGGGTTGCAAAAAACACTGCAGAATATATATTCTCAGTTTAATAAACATTTCAAGCAGTAAGCAAAAATAGAAAACTCTTTTCTTCTACAGTTGCTGGCATTAATGTCTGGATGGAATTTAAAGAGAAAGGCGGACAAAGGAAAAGAAAAGAAAATGCCTTCGACATCAGTTGGCAAGCTCGCAACTCCCCCATAGGAAAGAAAGAGAGAGAAAAAAAAGGAGCAATAAAAGAAAACTATGAAGCAATATTTTCACCTGCTTTTTTTCTAAAGTTTTCCGATATTTCCGACTATAAGAAATTTATTCCCACTTAAGAAAGTCAAAACAGATATCGTTTTTTTCATACCTTTTTTTTCATTAACTCGCATACTTCAAGAATGAAGAATAAATTTGAACGCATAGCTTTGGGAGCTTTTACGCATTTCATTGGCATTCAGTTACTTGTTTTTAATGTTTTCTTTAACCTGTCAAATAATGGCAAGAAATATGAAAGGAGAAATAGGGTGGAAGTGGGTAGCAATATGCGATTGCTGCAAAGCAATCTTTTTCCTCTCAAACTTCACAACAGATAGATACGTAGGTGAGTTATGTTTTTGGACATTTGTGGTGTCATTTTGTTTGTAAAAGTATCGAAAATAAAATTGTTGCAAAGAGAAGTGCGATTTACAGTGAAAACTCTTGCTCGAATTCACACAATTTGCAAAACACACATATATAAAGCATAATATAAATATTTTTCATGAAATTTTACAAAAGTATAAATATAGTATACTAGTTTTATACTATATTCGTCCATGGGTTGATACAAATTAATGTCAAAATCATATATGGTTGCCATGGGGTTTAGTTCAGTGTTTCTCAAACTGAGGGGCACGCCCCACTGGGGGGGCGCGAGCATATCGAAAATAGAAGATTTAAAAATAATTAATTTACTGGAATGAATTAAAACAAAATACTTTCAAACATATTAAGAAATGCACTTTTACTCAGATATAATTTATAGGTACGCGATATTAAGTCATCAGAAATAAAAACTTCTTTAATACCTAATTAGCTATCTTTGATCCTATAACCAAATAAAAAGAAACTTTTATTTGATTTGCTGTAATCCCATGATGAGAGATTTTTTTTACTACGCTTTCTTTTTAAGCCTAACATATAACTCCTTCAGAGTAAAAACGGTTCCCAGACCCAGAATCGAAGAAATTTAGGAACATAAAAAATTCATCACTGTCATTATTTTTGAAATACTGCACATTATAGCTGTAATCTGTATGTCCTTCTAAGTTATTGTTACAGTTAGTTATGACCCCTCTCTTACGTGTTTGTTTCTCATTTAGGGAAGTTGTAAGTAATGTATTTCTCTGTTGCGCTTTTTTTCCATGCAAAAAAAACGTTTTACACAATTTTTTTAGCAGTAACATATATATTATCATAATGAATACAATTTTTACCCGGAAGTGGTCGCGCGGGACACACAGATTACGAAATCGTTAATTCTGGCAAAACTGTTTATTTGTTACCAAAGAAAAACTTAAAAGTTCTTAAAAGTAGGTACGTAAACTTTCTCTTAGTTAAATTATTCACTGGAATCACGATTTGTATCGTGTACAATAAAATAATTATAAAAAAAAAGGATTGGGGTGACTCAATAACCCCTCTCGACCGTATCAAGTGAGCGCCTGTTCCCGGGTTAAAACATGTTAAAGTCTTTTCGCTTTAAATATTAAAAATAATACAATTATTCTTCATCGGAAATTTATATTATTGTTCATTATTTAACATCAATTATAAATGTTAATTCTGTGAGGCTTAAAATTGCAATTCGCTTAAAACTAATTATAATTTGGGCAACCACTTTAAAAAGATCATTTTACATTTTTGTAAACATAATCGAGCACTTGGCTTTGCTCTCCTTACAATTCAGCTATTATATCAATAATATTTTATTTTCTTACAAATGAACTCGGGCAAATAGCGGGTACTTCAGCCGGTATACTTTTAATGTATCAGTGCTGCACAGAGTATTTTATAACTAATTAATTAATACTAAATTAAGAACAAGTTTAATAAGTATTAACGACTTCCATGGGCTTGTCTTGCAAAGCAAAGTTTTTATAAGGAATGCGTATGATTAGAAATTGACCCTCTAAATTCTTTTTCTATATTTAGCAGATATCTATATTTTGTCTTCTAAGCAGCCACCGGATTTTGCAATATGTTCAATTTAAAAATTATCATAATAATTATCCTATTATTTTATTTATTTATTTATTTATTTTTGCTTAAAAGTAGTATACAAAATTTAAAAATTATGTTACTAATTGGTATGGTTCATAATTAAGATCGCCTATTGTAGCTTTAGCTTCAAAGTGCATTATTATTGCATTCAGTACATTATTAATGTATAAGGGGGCACGATAAAAATTGTGATCGAAAAGGGGGGCGCCAGTATTGAAAGTTTGAGAAGCACTGGGCTTAGTTATAAAGTATTCATGCAAGTGAGTGAATGAGATTTTTATTAATGTCGCATAATACACCAATGCTAGGCTATTGGCAACGGATCTCCTAATTTTGAACCTTGATCAAGTGACGAGGATGACACCTGAGCTGGCATCTCATCCTCTAACTATCACACCATACCAACGGGAGGACGTTGAGCCTTGAGAGATTTAATGTGCATCGGCCTCCTCTACAGGGTGGTTCTTCAGTGGCAGGCTGTTGAATATGTTGAGTTTTGGATATATATGAAAGTACGATGAAGATATATGATTAGATAGTTAACATTATACGCAAGCGATGGAGATAGTGATGGGAGGCCAGATTTATTCATGTGTTAGAAATCGCCCCTGAATCGGCTTGGAATTTTTATACGAGTCCCCCCTTGACCGGATGTGGTGAAATTCCTTTTGGTGGGGTGTGTCAAAAAGTTCCCGCGTTAAAAAGTTCAGTAAACGTATAAATTTTGAGGTGGTGTAACACTGCGCCGGCCTCGGGACCAATCAGAGAATTTATACTGGACAAGGCAAATAGTCCAGCTCCAGGATTTTTGGGTGATGAGGTGCGGAATGAAAAGGGTACGCACCCGAATTTCAGAGAGACAGCCTCTCGCAGAGTTGCAGAAGAACCTTCAAACAAAAGACGCCGAAATTCCACCCGGACCGGGCGTCAACCATGTCCATCCCCCCTGCACCCTCTTCCTCTCAAGCTAAGTTTAATTATTTTTGATCTTATTGTTGTAGAAGTAAAAATCCTTTATACGTGTGCTTCAAATAAATTTAACTTAAACGTTAAAAGTTCGTTCTGTTAAATTATTAATTCTTGTTTATTTTACTGTTAAATTATAGATTCTTGTTTATTTTAACTATGGTCATGATGCGATGTGAAATTAGGAAACTGGGTTCACAATTTAGAAATTAAAGAAGTTAAAATAGCGTCGCACCAATAGCTAAATTTAATGCTAATTTCTTAGAAATGCTAGATTAGATATGGAATATTAAGGATATTTTGCAAGAAACGCAGATGTGTATCAAAAGAGGCTTTACAAATATTCTTAAAAGCAGACAACATAATTATGACAAAGTTTTACTAATAAATTCAATTACTCCAACATTAGGTGTATCCTAATATTTTAAATTGTCCTTTTTAAAAAATATTGTTTTTCATGAGCTGCATATTGGCAAGTAAGGCTATGCAGATACGGCAAGTCCCCAAATCTGAGAGCTATTTTATGGTGGCAGTATCTAGTGGCGGCTTTTGTAACCAAATTTGGACGGTCGAAAGAATTTTATTTCAAGATCTCGTCGGATGCTAAATATTGCCACGATTTCATTTTGCCGAGAGTACCAGAGCCAAATTGATACTTAAGGAACCTTTTACACGCCACATAATCATATAACATACATGCAAACGATTTAAGCATCCAGAAAATCTATCGACTCCAGCCGGAATCGAACCCGCAACCTTAAGCTTACGAAGCGGGCATGCTGCCTCTAAGGCACCAAGGCCCCCCAAAAAAAAAAAAACGATGAATGATAAAAGGTAAACATTTTACCTTTTATGAAAAAAAGGACGAAACTTTCTAATGTGCGTCATAGCATGTAATTTTAGTTTATTAGGAATGCAAGATCACCCATTTTTATGTGAGTACAAACACTTTTGAAGTTTTTATTTTCTATTTTTTCCTGCATTTAATTAAATCGATGATTTTGAACATTATATTATAAAATCTTCAAAAATCTTTCACACCGCTAAAATAGTCAATCAAGATTTGAAACTAATAGAAATATATCGAGTTCTTTATCATCCCACACGAATCGTTTTTCTTGTTTCAAAGACAATGACAGGGCCATTACTTTTAAGAAACACACATAGTTTTTACAAATAAAAGAAAGGTTTCCTAAGAATATAAGTTTTGTGCATTTTTTCGGATTTGCATAAACATAAGCACTGCAAATAAAAGTACTTTTCATCTGAAAAGTTATGTTTGTCTAGCTTTCTTTATATGCTGTTCTCTTTTAAATATGGAAATGAGTTTGTCTAAGCCTAACTCAATTTCTTAGCACTGTTCCACAAACCGTAAAAGTGTGTTAAATTTCTCAGAGAGTTTAGACACCCTTTCCTTGCTTTTGTGTTCTTCCGATTTCAGCTCGTTTCTCTCTATGAATATTCAGAGTTTAAACTTTTTAAATGAATTTTTGTGTCTGCAAATTGATCCGAAAAAGTCAGTTGTGATGCAAAAATAAGTCTTAGTTTTCGGTTTAAAAAGCTTTATTCTCATTATATTGAAAATATAAAACCAACCTTTATCCACAAAATTATTTTTATTTAGGGAGTTCTCAAATTTCTACGAATTTGATCTTAAGGGCACTTCATGAATACATTGATATGGATTTTCTTCTATGTTGGAAGTATTTGAGGAGAAAACTTTATGTAGTGAGGAATCTTTGTTTATACTCAAAAAATGGGTAAAAATTTTAAAACTTTTCCTGAAATATGCTCTTAAGAGTTTATAAACATTTAAGAAAAGGTAATTGAATTTTAAGGTATATAACATTTTAAGGTAAAGATTAACATCTAATTATAACAAAATCAACTTCTCTTTCAAAACGAGTACTGACTTGTGAGTAACATTTTTGTTTTGTCAAAAATGTCGTAATGTAAAGAATATATTAGAATTATTTTGTGTTCTGAAAAAACACACACACACAAAATAAGCACAAATTACAATAAAAATCATGAATTACATATACTCCGTTACTTCTTGCAAAATGGCATGCTAAGGATTAAAATATAGAGCTGAGAAATAAACTCTAAAATTTTGAATTTTTCCTGTATAAATTGAATTTTCTGTACAATAACAGTACTTTTATTTCATTTAGAAATATGTATATACTATCATAATACAAGAAAGGAAAAACTTTCTTTATAGTCCTTACTTTTCCTGTGGAAAGAAAACTGCATCTGTCCATATAAAGTAGCCAAAAAAGGAAAGTTGTAGCGTACCTGTAAACAAACCCAATGACATGGAAATCGTATCAAAACAAGCAAAGATTTTAAAGTAGCTCCCAAGGTTTCCTAAAGACATCTAGTAGATTGTTTGTTGGTGTGAGGTGTTAAAGGTCGGAAAGGAGAGAGAAAGAAATATGACATAAACTAGGTGAATCATTTTTGTGTTTTGGTAACACGTGAATACAAATGATCGTTTCAAGAAGTTTTGTAACAAAACTGATATTGTGGAAAACAGTGAATTAAGTGAACGTTTCTATGGATAGGTCAAAGGAATATTTGAGGCAAGATATATTGTGTAAGAACTTGTTCACTCATATATAAATTTGTGTTATTTTGAAATAAAATAAATTGTTGATAAACTTGTGTTTAAATAAAATAAGATTAGGTCTATGCGCAACATAGCAGAATGTTCTATACCACATGATCTAATATATTTCATTTTTATGACTAAAAGTGACTAACAATTATTCAATAGAAGATTATTACACCACTAAGTTCTTTTCAAATTTACATTTTTTCATATCAAATTGTTCTGGAAGTAATATAATGTTTATTTAGAGTTTCCGAAGAATTTAATCTATGCTCCCGTTATTTGGAATTTATTTAATTTTTATATTTCTTCTTTGGCTTACTTTTTATTTATTGTAAATATCATAATATTCTGCATTCGGATCATTAGAAGCATAAAATATATTTAAATAAGTATCTAATTTTATTCAGGACAATAGGGTTAATTAGATATTTATAATAAATTTATTCTTTATATATATAAAATATCTTTCGCATTCTATTCTAAGTCTATTTCTTACCCTCTGCAGTTAACAAAATGGAGTTAGTCACGACAATTTAACTATTAATCACACTCATTCATTAATAAGTAATTAGTATGTTAATTTAAAATTTATTGTTACATTTTAAAATTAAGTATTTATTTTCAGTTTTAATGTTAAACTTCTTTTCAGCCTATTTTTTAGCCGCCCATTATTATTTTAATAAAAAGTCTACCGAAAACCATCACATTGCTATAAAAATAAATAGTTTAAGATTTCTCGTTTAGCAATTACTATGAACATTCAAATCACTCACTGCTTTCATTCAAAACTGACAAAAAAATGATTTTTATTGAGGTAGAAAGACGATTACGCACAGTAATTTATTTTCATTCTGCCAAAAATAAAAGTTAAACAATAAGAAATAACGAAATAAAAATCAACGTTTTTATTTTCTAGTGTATTAATTCTCAAGAAACAAGTAATTCAAAGTAGATATTTACTTTACTCTTTTTAAAAGTTAAAAAAAATATATATTTCTTGCTAGAGTGTTTTATTCAGTTAGCAAAACATCGAGAATAAGGAAAGAAAAGCATACTTTAATTTAAAAAAGAAAATTAGAAGCTATCTAGATGAAAGCCAATTCCTTAAACTAATTTAAGATCTTTTTTTGTGAGAATTTTCCATTTTATGAGATTTCATAATTTAATTAAAATAAAATGAAATACTATACGCGACTACAAACTTTTTGATAATAATTTGCTGTGTATGCTTAAAGTTTGCCATTGTCTTGAGAAATAAAAAAAACATTCAGCATTTCATTACTTCATTGTACTTTAGTATTTTTTGTAGAAAATGCACAGCTATTTATAAAATAATTAATTTTATGCTATGTAATGTATCTCAATGTTATTTTAATAATTTATTTTCCAAAAAAAATGTGCGTCACCAGATTAGAAAATATTATTAATTTACCAATCACACACTTGAGGCAAATAAAATTTGATATGGTTGAATTGGAAATTTATCTCTTCTTTGAAAGTTGCTTCTGACATTTATCGTTTAAAAAATTAATTAAATATAAATAATCAGTGGTTTTGGATTACGCTTATTCGTATGTTATCATGAGCATAGTTAATGCATGGATATTTAAGAATATCATCTTTTCGAGTGGGTGTTACTCTGCTGCAGGATTTTTTAACTTTTCGGGGTGGTGACGTCAGTTTTTGTACAAAATTTTGTGCGACCCCATAAGCATTGCGCAAAGTTTACACGCGCTAGGGTGTTTCTATAGGTGTTTTATTTGTATTACGTTATATTATTTTGCAGTAATAAGCATATACAATAATTTTTTTACTTTGAATATCACGATATATAAATTTTAATTAAATAACAAAATAAACATATAATCTAATCACACGATACATTATTCATAAACTATAGTCCATTTATTAATGTAGTTGTTTAGAGTTTGCTTCTGGGATTATCATATTTTATTAACAACAGCGTATGCAAGATCTAAGTATGAATGGGAAAGATGTGCTTGATTATTTTTATATATGGTATATATTAAATCTTCTAATATGATCAACACCTCCAGTTGAAGTACCTCCTCAATTTTCTTTAGATTTGATTGATGCTTTGATTTTATGGTTGTCGTCTCGAAAACGTCGTCCCACATAAAGAAGTTGTAGAAAAAGGTAAAGATACTGTATTGCAGGTTCGGAAATTGTTGGAAACTCTTTTGAAAGTCTTAGCCAAAAATCTTCTCAGATTTTCGCATTAAATTAATTTGTACCCCCGAATCTGTTGATAACTCATTAAAATCTTGTGATTTTAGTGGCAAATGAAGGATATTTCCAAGAGCAATTTCGAATGGTTTTACAATCCATAGAAATCTTTCTGCACTAACAATCCTAGGAATGTATTTCATGATTCTTTTATCAAAAATCCTAAAATCCTCCAGCCGGAAGTAACGTGACTCCTTGCTTAAGGAATACTGCTCTACAGTAACGATCTTCTTAAGCTCTTTTAAATCACAATAATTTAAATAAGATAGTAACAACATACAATTGTTTAATTTTTCAATAAATTGGATTGAAAATATGGAATGCATATTAAAAAGGTGTCATTAATTGATATCCCAAGTTTTCTGAAAATTGGAAGTGTTTAACTAGGTTTATCTAACCTAGATTGGGAATTCTGCATATTCAGCTTAGAGTCAGCAGTTTGATGTGCCGCGATCAGCAACAACCTGCTTGGATTTCATATGACGAAAGACATAAAAGCAAGGCCTTGCTAATGTGGCGCCATAGGTAGTTAAAACTATTGGTGCGAATTACGTCGGAAACTTGATATTCGTAAATAAACCATGCTCTTGCTTAGTAGACAGAGTTAAATGCACTGAAAATTAATTAATGCTTGATATTTCGTAAGAGATTAATGTATCCTTGACATTATCTAAGAGATTCTTAGGAACTAGGGAAATTAATATAATCTTAGAGCTTTAAATAAGCCCCGTTAAAATGATTTTTTTGAGTTTCATATTTTTTAAATGCTTTTTGAGATGAAAAATGCATACTAAAAGAAATAAAAATAATTAATTATGTTTATATATTAGTTATATTGTATTAAACTTAAATTAATTGGGGGGGATTATTTTGGATAACCAACATTGATTATTATTTCTATTTCATACTTGTTACAAATGATTCCTTTTTTTGTCATTTATTTGTATTGTTGTGAACATTCTCAAAGTGTTAGGAAATAATTTGGTTTTGTTGATTTTAAATAAGCTATTAGCTAATGTAATTTTTATTAAAAAGTTTTAAATATTTCTTGGGACCTAGAAAATTCTCAATATTTATATATATGTAGGTAAATATAGGAGAAGGTTGGATGGCTTTAAAAAACAATGTTCAACCTTACAATCTTAGTTATTAAAACTAAGAGTTTGCAATTATAGTACTGAGGCTATCTTTTTTTGACCTAAACTGTCTTATTATATTTCTGTTCATTGCTTTGCTTTTCTAGATTTATGACAATTTAGAATATATATATTATAGGGAATATTAGAATATATATAGATAATACATAATAGAAAATATATGTATATAATTGCCACAGATATAAAATGCAAAGCAATGAATATAAATATAATATAACAATATTGGTAAAAATTAAGATAGCCTCAGTAGTAAAATATATATATATATTCTCTCTTTCTCTCTCTCTCTCTCTATATATATATACGTATATATATATATATATATATATATACACTGCTGGACAATTGCTAAGGACGGATCACAAAATGCTATGTAGCATAACATTAAGCGAGACATGAGGCCTAGTAGGATAAAATATTGTTGCCACATTGTTCAGACATTAGAATAAAGAATATTTATTTTGTTCTGGAAAGTACAAAAGCTGTGAAAAATCTGAAAGAAAAAAAAATGTTCATTTGATCTGCGTACGGAGAAATGGAACAATACATCTAAAAGTCAGCAGGCACCTTAAAGAAAGGTATCAATACGGGATATGTCCACCGTGGAGTGTGATGCAACATTCCACACGTCGTACCATACTTTGCACAACATTATCCAGCAGCTGTTGAGGCAATTTATCCCATTCCTCTGTGAGTGCACGGATGAGGGTGTTCTTGTTTGTCGGAGGATAGTTTCGACCAGCAACTTGCCTCCCCAAAGCATCCCACACATTTTCAATGGGGTTTAGATCTGGAGAACGCGCTGGCCATACGAGACGTTGAATACCCTCGCTGTCTAGACAATCCTGAACACCGAGTGTTCGATGAAATTTTGCGTTGTCGTCCATAAAAACAAATTTATCACCGACAGCACCACGGAAAAGACGAACATGAGGAAGTAGAACTTAATCAATGTATCGTTGGCCCGTCATAGTCCCATTCGCAACCACATGTAGGCGCGTGCGGCTATTGATCATGATGCCGGCCCACACCATGATACTGCATGCCGGATATCGGTCCTTTTCCTGGATATTTTCTGGACGATAAGCAGTACAATTCTCGCGCCAGATCAGTTGGCGTCTACAATCCGATGACAGACTGAACCTACTTTCATCTGAGAATAGTACGCATGCCCAATCCTGTTCAGTCCAGTTGTGATGCTCACGACACCATTGCAAACGGGCAGTACGGTGCTGTCTGGTCAATGGGACACACACAACAGGTCTGCGTGCGTATAGTCCTCCTCCCCTCAAACGTCTGGCAACAGTTTTTCGGGAGATCTGCTTTCCTGAGGCAGCAAGAAACTGATTTGCCACCTGCTGAGCTGTGGTGCGCCTGTTCCTTTTTGCTGATAGGACGATATATTTGTCTTCTGCAGGCGTCGTACTTCTAACACGACCTCTCCCGTGCCGTCTACTACACATTCCAGTAGTTTTAATTGACTTCCACAGCCGTGAAATAACGCTGCGAGCGATGTCGAACTCCCTGGCAACATCTGTTATTTTTCGCCTTTCTTCGATCTTTCCAATAATTCGGCCACGCATAAAATCATCTATGTGATGTCGGGAAGACATGCCAAAAATTTTAAGTTCGTCTATTAAATCTTTCCTGTAAAACTTTGACTTGAAACAACAACTGTCCACACGCGTCAAAACCTTTAAAGCTCTTATGAACGCTATCACGTGATGAACAGACGTGGAAAAAAAATTTGCATACTCATACTTCTTCTTACTAATATCCCGCACTTATTCTAATTTTCCACATTTTGCTTCCTTTCATTTTGTGGTTGCTATGGTTGATACTGTTATCCGTCCTTAGCAATTGTCCAGCAGTGTATATATATACATACAAAAGAGTATTCCTTCACACGGCTTTAAAGAGAAATAGTTATTGTAGACCGATTCATTGAAGAAAAATAGAAGCAGAAAAAAACGGGTAAAAGACTGATGAGATTTCTAAACATTTTAAAGGAGTTTTCTGAAATTACAAAAGCATCACAATTAAAAAGAGAATAAGCGTATAATTTCACAGAAAAAAATGTATATGTGTAGTCAATATTTGCCAACAGCACCAGTTTCAAAGAAATAAGTTTTTAATTAGTCAAATTTGTTTTAATAAATACGTTGAGTCTTACGTTCAAAAATATAAGAAAAAAAATTCTTCAAAACATTTTAGTATAATTTGAGATGAGAATTTAATTAAATTTTAATTAGATCCTTGTAATTTTCGTTGAGTTTAGCTACATAAATAAATAATTGCATTAAAAAGTTTAGTAGTATGAACATATTTGAAATTTTTTTTAAATAATAAAACCTTGTAAAAGAAGGCTTTTTTTATTAACTGGAAAATTACAAACATGTACTAAATAATTCATTGCTTTTACACCCATTTAAAACGATGTCTTCAGTAAATTTTCATTCTTTGGGTTAATTTTGATATTAGAAGAGTCATAAAAATATTAATTATAAGTAAATAATGAATAACTAATATTCAACACATAACAAATAATTTTAAAATTTTTATTCGGCAAGAATTCATATTTCATTAAAAATTTAAATATTACCGGGGAAGTAATAAAATTAATAATGTTTAGCTGGGGAAAAATATAGTTAAAACATCATTGTCATATAGTATTTCAAGAAAAGTGTCAGTAGTTAATTAACTATAGGATAAACAAAATTAATCACTTCTCACTTCTTTTGAATAAAATACAATTGCCCATTGAGATAAAATTCAATGGAACTATATTACACACTAAAGCCATTAATCTATATTAATGTTTCCTTTTTGGATAAAAATTTCAATGAATTGAAGTGCTATATATAGAGATCACAAACAGTTTTTACTTTTGTAAATAATGAATCTTCAAATGAAATTACGCAAGGTGATTATTTAGAGAGTAGCTTATTATTCAAATATTCATTACAGTTAACGAAACTATTCAGGAATGCTTCAACTATTTACGGTCATTAAATATTGTAATATCGATCGACAAAAGACAGAAATTTGTTTCTTGGCATTCATTTTAAAAGGTTAATTGGATATTTATGTTGCATAAGCACGTGTTAGCTCAACGTAGTCATTAGTAAATATATCTCAAGTATATGCCTTCCATTGGTTGACCTTATCATTACAATTCTGATATTATTTGACTTTATTACCATTTATTGTAGAAATGAAACTAAGGTATCTAACTTAAGATAATGCTACCACTTATAAGAAATTAGTGACGTATTTCGGAAACTTATAACATAAGTGGATAGCAGAAGCAGGGTATTTTGAGAAAGAGTAAACACTTTTAAGCTATATTGTATTCTTTGTCAATTACGCTGATAAACTGTGATGACACAACGATTTATTTTTGAACTTATTAAAATTATTAGAGAGAGAGAGAGAGAGAGAGAGAGTTTATCTAATAATAATATTAAATTAGAATATTAGAACAAGTTTTGAGTAATAGTCCTTCAGTTGCTCTTTTGCAATAGAGTTATAGGTGTTCTGTATGTAGACAATATTGTTAAAACAAAAGTATTTTACATTAGAATATTTTGTATAAATATATTTCGTCAATAATGAAGTTAAATTAAATAAAACTTTATTATGCCATTCCATATAACATACCAAGTAAATTTTTCTGCATTCTTGAACTCTTCAGTTAAGTTCTTATTTTATGTATTGTTGTTTAAAATTTAAAATATTACACCGCAATAAGTATACACTTACATATTGCAACAGATTTAATTTCAATATTTTGGAAAACGAATTATGTATAGATATAACTAATACTTTCAACATAGTAAAGCTGATAAAACAAAATGATGATGAATATTTGAAAAATAACCGTATTGATGTAGTTAATAAAAGTATAAAAGAATCTTCAGGTATAAAAGAGCCGATTGAGTGAGAGCGAAAACAGAGACAGAAGCTATGAGGAATAAAATCAATGAACTAGTGAGAAATTTAAAAAAAAATTAGTATGAAGCATATTAAATATTTCATGTTTGGCCTTAACAAAAAGGAAACATCCGTAAAGGGAGATAATTATTTTAATAATAGTCTGCACATGTTATTAAAGATCGTAACGAATTCTTTAGTTTATAAAAATAATATAAAAACTAAAAAAAGTTATTTCATCAAAGTCTGAATACTGTACCTTTATTTTTATGAATAAATCGTATAATAATACTATTCTTGCTCATATAAACCTGATTAAAACTAACAATAGCCAGCGTGCAGCAAAATATCTAGGATGACACTGTATAATATAGATAGCAATATGTATGTGTGATAAAAGGGATGCTTTTAGATAAAGGTTATCCGTAGAGAATTAGTTTAACCATTATATATATATATATATATATATATATATATATATATATATTCTTATATTTAATAATTTTTAACATATTATTTAAAAAATATGAATTTAAATTTATTGTGAATCGTTACAATTATCTTGAAAAAAGCAAATTCTATGTAATAACAGTTTGGAAGCAAAAAAGAAAAAGTAAATAAAAAAGGCATCTAAACTATATTATATGTAATATCAAGATTATCAATTATCGGTTTCTTCACATGCTAACTATTGGCATTTTTTTAACGCATAGAAAGATATTGTGAATATATCTTTCAAGTAATTAGAAAGAAGGGCATGGCAACAAGTATCCTTATACTAGATAAATGAACAATTTGTTTGTGTTAATAAATTTCAACAAAGTTAAAATCACAGTTGCTTAGCATATAATACGAAAAATATAGCAGTCGGATATAAAAAATATTATAATATGCTATATAACTTTATTTTTAATTTTACCCTTATTTTTAGGGTTGTCATGAAAAATCTAACAATTTTCATAAGGCTCAGTTTCATAAAGAACTGATTTTAAATAAATTTTTAAAAATAAATATTCGGAATGGAATGTTTTTACTGTAATTAAGAAAATAGCAAAAATAAAAATTAAACAAATACAAATTAATATTAATAGATTAATTAATACAAATTAATCTTAATATTTTTGAAAAATAATATATATCAACCTATTAAAATTGACATTGAACTGATAAAAAGCAGCTTTGAATTCTACATTACTCTTGATACTACATTTTTAAATGCAAAAATAAATACAAGTTTTAGTTATGCTAACGATACACATAGAATAAAATCTGCTTTTATACAAATTTACTTTAACTACTAAGAATTTTACATCACTTAGGCATAATCTTCATATAGCAAAGTTAAATACCACTTTCACTGGGAACTTTAGGGCACCTAAACATTAAAATTAAGTATCATTAACTTCGAAACAAATTAAAAAACATAAACAGGAAAAATCTTCATTTTATGGCTCCATTAACACTGCTATTAGCAATTAAGTAGATTGGTAATTAGAATATTATAAGACTTTTTTATTTCTTCTCATGTTCCAATGGTTTTAATAATTTCGTCATCGGTTTTGAGGGTTTTCGTAACTGATATTTTATTTAAGATATATATAGTTAATGGAAAGTATATCGTACTTAATGTGAGGAAGAGAAATATAGAAATCTAATGCACTCTGAGTGAGGTTTTCATGTTTGACATTATTAAATTAATGAGAAGGATTAATTTTTTTTATATTTGTTGGAATACATATTGTTGGATATTAGTGATTTTTTTTAACTAAATCTATTAAGAAGAAATAGATTTTTATTGTGTATTATTCAAGCTAAATTTTATATTTATACTTAAATAATAAATACTTGAATGAGAAAATAGCTGTATTTTTAACACGCTTTTATTAGCTTCACCTGTATATAACGGAATCTTTGAACTCGATTTTTGCCTACTTTAAAAGGTCAGATAAATTCGAAATTTTGCACAATTGTCAAGGACCGATGACAATACAATAATTTAATAATTTTGCTCCATTTTCCTGATCAGGATCATCAGGATTAACGATTTTCCATTTCCAGATTTGGCGGCTATAATTCCCGATTCCATTTCCAGATTTAGCAACTAATTCCAGATTTGGCAATTAAAAGATTAAGCTACAACCCTAAAGCGAAACGCTCATGGTTGAAACAAATACAGCAAGCAAAAAAGATTAATTCACATCTATTAATAAATGATAGTTTAAAATACTACAAAGATGAAAAGTAAATAATAGTTTATATATAAAAAAACTAAAAAACACGCTTTTATAGTTTTTTAATTGAACTAAAAAGTAAAAAAAAATTCTTAATATAAGAATAAAATGATTAACGAGAAAATTTATGTCATTGTGGTAAAAGCGTGGGGTGCTCGATATCAATTGTTATAACTACTTACTAGTTCTATTCCAAAATGCAGAGTTAGGGAAAAATGTAGTACAAAGCACCCCACGCTTTTACTACAATGACATTAATTTTCTCGTTAGTCATTTTACTATCATATTAAGAATTATTTGTTACTTTTTAGTTCGATTAACTATAAAAGCGTGTTTTTAGTTTTTTTTAAACTATAATTTATTTACTTTTGGATGCATATATCAGGAGTAATGCAGTATGCTGGATATTAGAAACAGAAAAATGTGATTTTAATTTACATCACACTCTGAAACAACACGAGGGCTATTGGCGACGTTAATCCCCTCTACAAATTTCCACAACATACGAAAGGGTTCTTCTAAGGATTTATAGCGTTGAAAGATTCAACGAGCTATTGAAGACTTGTTGAGTGGCAAGTGTTCAGCGGCACTAGTTGTCGAACCGGCAACTCGAGAACTTCGGCTACAATTTCGAGATCATGACCATTCGGTTACCATGGCTCGTTGGATACTAGAAATAACGGTTACAAATGAATGCATTTAAGAGGAACTGTATTCACATAACTATGATAAATTGAAATCTGACACAAATACAAGACTATTTGTGCTACATTATTGTAACGAGATGAATCTGTTATGTTGTTTATTTGGGTCCTTTAGAAGAGTACACCTCTCCTGACTCTAGCTGCTAATTGGACATCACCTCCTAATTGGTAAAGTGAGATGTTATCTATTTTTGGCCAGTTTCAGTATGGATAAGTCTATTGATGGCTTGTTTGTCCCTTGGCATAAGGATTTTTATAATATCCAGAATACGATGACTTGGAAGAGGGAATTTGGGCTTCTTCTGTAATACTTTACTCTTTATATGTACATTCTAGATAAGAGCACATAAAACAAAAAGATGGTAATATCAGAGAAATAACAAGACATAAATAGAAAATGAACATTCCAATACCTAGACCTTGAAGTTAGTGAGAGTCAATTTTTTTTGCGAGAAATGATCAGTCCAAAAACATCGCTTTATATTTGCACTGATATGGTAATTATAAGTAAAGAAGAATTATTTTTCCAGAAAATGGCAAATTTCTAAATCAAAAAATTTCTGAATATAAAATTAAAACTTTGCACGTCACCTAAAATTTTAAACTCTTAAATTAATTTTTTAAATTCTTCCTTTGAAAAATAACATAGTTGTTACATGCATTTGAAAGATGGGGAAGTCGACAACAATGCGTAGAAGTAGCGAAAACTAAGATAAGAGCATGACATTTAAACTGAAGTTGTTCACTGGAAAGAATAATACAAACTGGATTGAAAATTTTTTATTGTAGTAAATAAAAGTATACGGGATCCATTTTAATTCAAAGATAAATAATTATTTTGCATCATAAATTCTCAATTTTAAGGAATCATTATATTTATAAAAGTAAACACGTGATTTTTCAGTACATTTTTTACTTCAGATCATTAGCATACATTCTCATAGAAAATATCTGCTTTTGGAATACATTACACATACCGAAACACGTTTATATTGTTTCACATATCATCATACTGGGAGACTTATTCGTCAAAATAAAACCATGGGAAATCCTAAAATAGAATTCCATTCTCGATTTTTATTTCAATAGAGAACACAGGAAGAAATACTCAATTCCATTATGGTAAAACAATCTATCGAAATGAGTCCAAGCACTCTATTTTGTGTCTTTTGATATTATAACGTAAGGTAGATGCACTAACAGCGTTAGAATGTTTGACGGATGGGATTTTGGCACTGGTTCTTCCGTAATAAAATACAGGAATCTCATTTTTATTTTTTTTTTATCCATTCGAATGTTCAGAACTAGTAATATGAATGGAAAGAGTTTAATGGTGTTTTCCAACTTCACTTCAGCGTTGGATCCTATTTCACATATGATGAAACGGAGATATCTTTTTATGATATTCCGCCAGCAATTTCAAAGAGGAAATACATTAATGCGAGCTCATATGCGTACCGAAGTCGAGTTGTGAAGTTACCGCTGGGCGGGGAAACATTACGTAAAGGATGGCACTTGAAGAAGGGACAGGCACTTCAATAGTTATTTAAATGATATGTTCAAGTATAAAGTATGTTTTCTCTCGCGAGAACTTGAGGGTGAAATGATCAAATGTAGCGTAGGCGCGTTTTTGGTTTTATTTCTCCACCTACATAAAACGAATCTTGTAAATGGAACGTTGTATTTGATAAAACTACAACATTTTTTCTTTTTTGTTTGATTTTCAAAAATACGCGATTACACACAACTGTATTTAGATAATTTGACTAACATGTTTGTATTTGAGATTAGTTCTCGTATTTCTGTTACGGTTATAGAAGTATTATCTTGTTTAAAAAAAGTAAAGATATCTTTTTTTTATCTACGAGTATTTACATTGATATAAAAGAACAGACAACTATATTCCCTTTTCAATACAGAAGTTATATTCTATAAAAATCAAGAGTGTAAAAGGCAATTTGAATTTTTTTAGAGAAAGAAGGAATATGTTGATATAACTATTTTTCAAAAGTTTTGTTAAATTTTTTATGATTATAAAAATATTTTGGGTTTGATTCTATTTTTTAACATATTTTGCTAGTTTCAGATTATAATTGATAAATGAAAATATCCGGTTCAGATAATTTTAAACATTTTCGAAAATAGTTATAGCTTTTTATATTAAGATTTTTTTTGACACTAAACTACATTTTTTTCATACGAACACAACATACATAATTTAATATGACTGAAAAGAAACATTTCAGAGGAATAGTCAAAAAATTGGTAAGTGTGCTTCGCCAACAAAGTAAGCATACAGTTTTAAGTATCAAAGGGGAAAAATGTACAAAATCTGTAAAACTGTCTGAAGATAATATATTATACATCGAATATAAAATTGGGATGGAGTTTTCTCATTTCCCTCGAAAATCAAAGAAATGGGAATTTAAATTCAAAAGATTAAATCATAATCTCTATCAACACAATAGATAAAAATGAAAAATAGTTTTGTAAATAAAGATAGATTTGTGTAAAAGTACAAAAATTACTTGTTATTTTGTTATTACTACGTTTTGAAGTGAAAACAGTGTTGCTATTTGAGATTATATGGAAATGTATATTTTTACTAAAATAGGATTATATTAAAAGTCAAAATGAAATAATCAAAGATAATAGAAGAAAATCAAAATTTATTCTTGAAGTAGTTTCATTTATAGGAAATTTTACATTTTTATATTGAGTACAAAACAGAAACAACTTCAAGTATTTATCTGAATGAATATATCCGCGCATGTTGGAAGTAGTTTTCTTTTTACAATCAGGTTTTTTAATGATTGTGTCTCTGTGAAAATACTTTTTTTATGTAAAGTTCGATGAGAAAAAAACTCTACAACAAATTCTAAGAAAAAATAATGTGAGTGATATTTTTAGAATCCATTTAGAAATTTTAAAAACAGCTTTTTAAAGTCAATTTTGAAATATTTTCAATATAATTTTATTTTGCTATATATTTTCTGCTTTATACGGAATAACAAATTCTTTTGAAGAGTATTCCTTATTTTTTAAAACAGTTTACTTGACATACGCAAGTATCTGCTCTGTTTTTACAGTTTCCTGTTTTTAATGACTTGAGCACATTTTAATAGAAAAAGAGTGGATAGCTAAATTTTATCATTTACGCCTTATTAATAAAGAGATATATTTTTAACTTGCAAGTTTATTGTTGTTTGAGATTTCTTAGATGATACCTGATTAATATATTTATGTAAATACTTGCTTAGCTCCGCAAGAATGGAATCTGAAATAAAAATATCTGACAACTGCTATCATGTTAACCCTTCTTTGTATATTGATGGAAATTTCCATCACAACATTTAGTGCAAAAAAATAGTACTGAAAACAAGAGTACAGTACATTGGTTGTTGCTGACAACTTTTTTCACGATTATTGCGTAATAAGGAATGTATTTGTGAAAAAAAAAATCAAATGTCACCATCATTATAGCGGGTTTGAACTTGTCATTCCGCTGTTTGTTGCGGTTGTGGAAGAAACATGCGATTTCTTGAATATTTTTTTATAACTTATCTGAGATTCTATTGCTAATAAAAGCGATAATGAGTGGAAAAAAGGTTTGTTTTTTGCGTTTCTGTAATTTTTCGTGAAATTTATATCGACAAAAACTATCATCACTACGCAGTTGTTTCACTTCTAATGTATGGCGAAAATGTTTTTTACTTCAAGTATATGTTTATTTTATGTTATTTTTGGGGAGAAATTTAGAAGAGAGGGACATTGAAGATTACTTGTATTAGTTAGAAGGCGGTTGGCTATCAGAAGGTAGCATTGATGGCGCAAATTCTGACGACTAGTACCACGTTGCAGATGGAATAATGATAATAATAATTGTTTTTTAAATTATCATCAGGAATAAGAATGATACAAATATATATTATTTTTTTATTTGTTTTGTACTGAGCTTAACATGTAAATTTGCACGATGATGGATATTTCCCCGCCATTGTTTTTTTAATTATTTTATATTATATATTTATACTTGGATTTTTTTAAACATTTTTCCTTAAATCTAGAGCATGAATTATATCTCCCTGATTTATTTCCTAAGAAATGAAAGAATCATCCAAAGAAGGGTTGATAAATATCAAGAAAATAATCTTCTTACACACAAAATAAAATTAACAAATGCAAATTAAAATTTTAACGTCCCAACACTGAACTCTTAAATTAACACATCAGTGAGTAAACATCTTCAAATTCTCTAAAAGTATACAGATCAACCCAATCTGTTACAAATACCTGACAGTATTAATATCTGATATGCATTAACAATTTCTAATATAGACTCGGAGGTAATTGTGGCGTAATGAGATATCTTGTAACTGTGAAACCGGGTTGTTCTTAGCTACCCGAGTATGATCTCTAAGCCCCAAGATAAAGACTATACGGAGGCCCCTAATTAGGACCGACTGGGTCTACCGGTTCAAGATCAAAAGACACCCGTGATGATTAGAGAGGCTAACTCTTCAAGTGAGTACTGTTTAATTAATCAGGATGCTTAACTCGGGAATTGGGAAAGCCCAATGTTCATTTGAGTACAGTGTTCACCTAATCAGATGAACATAGGCCATGTCCTGGGATAGATGCCTTATCGGTGATCTGCTATGCAAATTAAGTTGCTTTGACGCGTATTTTGGACGGAGGCAAATTTTGTTAGGCTTCACAGTTTGGGCAGTTTAATGGTACAATAAAAGGTTGAATGCATTAAATAAAGTTGGATTAGTTGGAAAACAGCATTGTTTGAATCCCTGGTGAGATTGTTCCCCTGACAGCTAAGCATTACTCGGTTTGTTTCAGTAATTTTAAAGTAAACACAGGATCCGGTTTCTGCTTAAGATTGGAGTTAATTATTTACTGAGTACGCTAGAGTTTTCAATAACTCTTATACAAATTTTATCGTTATCATAAAGAACGGCATAAATCATCTTTTCTCCGTAGATATATGCTTATATAGTAGCAGTTTCATTTAAATAGTCTCCAAACTCTCTCTATTTTGAAATTTAAAATTTTGGATCAAAAGACGAATATGTTTTGAGATTTTATTAAGTCCTTGAACAGCTGCATCAACCAATTTATTCTATCAATTTTGTTACATATTTAGTTGCTTTACTTCTATTTTAAAATTAGAAAGAATTTGAACAATGCAAAATGGCCATTTGAATGTATTACAGGATTTGTCGCAAATTTAATTTTAGTGTGTGTGTATTGGAATTTATCCCCCTTCTCCAAAAAATACTGGATTAAAAAGGTGAAATAATACGGATTAAGTCCCAATGTCTTACTTTATCAAGTAAAAGTGAGACAATACACTATAAAGTAAAATTGTGAGATTAAAAATGGAGGGCGAATAAAAAAAACGATATTAAACTCATTTTAAGAAATCCTTTAGGGAAATTCTGAACGTTTTTAAAGGAGATTTTCCTATTTTATTTCAAAGAGAGTTTAAAATATTATGAATTTAAAATAGAGCAATGCTTATCTTGTGAGTGCAAAGTAACTTTTTATTTAGTTACATTTGAGTTTATTCTCCTGGATATAAAAAGGCGATTGAAATAAATAAATGGTAAAATAACTGTTAAAACAATTTATTTTGCTTCGTAAAAACATTTAACATGATTCGAATCTATTTAAATATTTTGGATTGATCAATACATTTCAAACAGCTTCATGTAGAACATACTCGATATAAAAACATTGCATCAAGGAAATCTATATAGTTATAATAGCCATAACAAAACAATAAAATTTTTGGCAATTCTAGAGAAATATGCACTTATTGAATATTTTTATAAAACATGTTATCATAATAGTTTTCATTTTTGTAATTATATGTCTCGCATCGTAATTTTATTAATATTTATTTTCTTAAGTAAAGCTTTCTTTCGTGAATTTATTGCATGAATAACTGTTAATATTATAATTTCTGGTCAATTAATTAATTTATTGTTTATTATCATTACACTTGGAAGCCATATGAGAGCTACTGGTAATAATTTTTGGTTATCTCAAAGAACGAGCTTTTTATGTAAACAACATACGAAAATCCTATCCGTTAAAAGTTTATGTTAAATATTATAAATTTGTCTGGCTCATATTCTTAAGGGAAATTGATTCAGCAAGCTTTCAATGCATTAAAAAAGTAGACAGATGTTGAGAAACATTATTAAACAACTTCTATTGAAATAAATTTTAAGAAAATTTTATAAAAGGGAAAAATGGAAAACTTTATTTTGAAATTTTTTTCGCAGATAACTATTACACAAAATAGTGAAATTAAAAAAATCAGGAGATGTAATTTTTATCTTTTCTAAAAGTAAATATACTAACGTATTTAAATTCAATTTTCAATGCACTCGTAATTGACAATTTTTTGAATCAATACACCCCCAACATTTTGTGTAAACTATACCGTTAACTATAATGCAATCTATTTGGAAAAATCGACAATTTTCTATAACATACTTATTTTTTTAAATTTTTTTAAATCAATCTAACATTTCAACTCGTAGGAAATTTTTAAAATAAAAAATAGGAATGTTTTTACTTCAGATATGGTATATTCACGAAATCTTGCAAAATATAATTATGAAAACCATTATGTAAAAAATTACTACAGCAAACACTCCTAAAATTTTCTTGTTGTTGAAAGCTAGCATTAAATGCTTAGAACTTTCAATTTGTTTTTTTATATGAATCAAATATTTTATATTACTTCAACAAAGTCCTGGTGAAACAATATTACAATTTTCATCTGAAGTATACTTTGTTCTTTAAGTATTGTAAGTTCTTTAAATTTTAAATATTAAAACATATTTAAAAGTAAGCTTTATAGAACTAAATAAGGATGAAATAACATATGCCAGCTTTCCAAAGGAAAAAGATCAAATTTCACTTTCTAAATATTAGTCACAATGCATAAGAATTTGAGCTTTAGGTATTCGTAAAGAAAAACTACTGTGCATTTCTCTGAGCGTGTTGTCGTAATTATAAATATTAAGCTTAAGCTTGGAAAACTACATTATAAATGAAACATCCAGAAATTAAATTTTTTTTATTTATTTAAAATTTCAAATTAAAAATTGAAAATGTTTTTCAATTTCATTCATCTGCGTTCATTATAACCAGTATTTAAAGAGTGATAAAATATTTCTAGCGAAAATAATGTTTCAAATTTTATCACAGAAACTAGCCACTAGCAAGGAAAATTTTCATTTGGTAGCGAGTCAAATCTGTACTTTATTCTTAAAAGAAGTATCATCAACTTCTTAGATTTAGTTCTTTTCACAACAAATGAATAAAGGAAATGGTCAGTGAGGCTCCATGACGTTGACCAAGATCCCATTAAAGTTAGGCACCGAGAGCGGTCCAGTCAATCTTCTGAAGAGCATTTGGTCAGGCATCTGCTTCCCCTCCCCTTCCCACATCAATTACTTTAAACATTTTTCCGACGGACAGTTGTATTTCACTGAAAAAAGGAATAGTTTTTCAAAAAAGATTCACATGAGACAGAAGAATCAACTAAAGGAATCAGTAATTTTCTCAACTAAAGGAATCTGAGTAATTTTCTTATTGCCAGATTCATCAATGAACGTAATTGGTCGCTTTAGATCATACAGAATGGAATGGTTTTGCTTGAAAATTTTAAGACATTGAGGCTTTTGTGGAAAACAAGAATTATTCACTGTGAGATAAGAAACACTTAATAAGTCCAGGTACGTTTCTGTGTATTTTTCCAAAGCTAATCGTAACAGGAGTCATTTGAAAGAAAGAGTTAAAAGTAACTCAGGTGTGAACTGTCCATCAAGTATTACCGTGGCTTATATATGTCAATCAAATCAATAATGATATTGAGATAAGTTTTCTTTCAATTTTATTTTTAAACATGAAAAACGTTCTTATTAATGATCTTTATTCGTGAAAAACTAGTAAAAATTCTGAAAGGTGAAAATAGATATAGAGATACGTATATTTTTGTTCTTAATAAAATTTCACTAGTAAAGTGAAGAAATATCTGATGATGAAATTAATATAATTCCGAATATCATTCAAATATTTATCAAATAAACAAATGGGGAAAACTTTTACAAGGCTGATAGTAAATAAGATTTCTATAATATAAAGGATTTCTAAAAGGAAAAAAAAATTCTTGATTAACAGAATAACGCACCATATTTCTGTTTTTATTCAATATCATGAACATTACAAGATATTCAAGAATAAAAATAAACACGTACTTTTGGAGTAAAATGATTTGCAGGAAGAATAAAAAATTTAAATGTCTTGTTGAGAAATTAAAATTTAGAATGACGACTCTTCTAAATCCCATTCAAATTTACAGTACATGAAAAGATGCCTATGAATTATGGTACATGAAACTGTCCAAAACAAAAAGTTATATTTTAATTTATATAAATAAAAAAAAAGAATTAATCCAATATATATGTATATATATTCTTTATTTTAAACTTATTTTTTCCTATCGATGAAGCTTCTAAGAAATAAAAATTTAAAACAGCGTTTAATTTTGGAGGCTCAATATTGTATTAGAAAACTATTTTAGATTTCATAGTAAGACACCCATGGCATTTATGGGAAAGTTTGTTAATTTTTCTCGCTTAATTTCTAACACATCTCTATGATTCTATCATCCTTCCAGGCTATAAATTTAAGAATGTAAGGATTAGAATATGTGAATCAACACGAAACCATTATCCACCAGCCAAGGATAATAACGATGAAAAGTAAATGTTTGCTTTATGCAACGAATCTAATCTGCGGACGATGATCATAATTTCAATTAAGTATAGGGAACGGGTAAACAAACGGTGAAACCACGTTCTTCAGTATTAAGAAATATAGTTATTTTATTAATTCCTGAAAATGTACTTGATAATGTTTCTAAAATGAAACAGAAATAAAGAAACTAAATAAAAATAGTAGAGTTAGAATATATAAAAGAGGGTTTTAGATTGAAACAAAAATCTGGCGAAAAAACGGTTGTCTTAGAAGGTGAAAATTTTGAGAGTATTTATTAGAAATTGCGAACAAAAATAAAACGATTGTTTGTATTGTTTTCATATTTTTTAGAAGAAATATTTTTTTCGAAAGAAACTGAAGAAAGTATTATAACTCAACAACAGAAATATTATCTCAAATACTCATAGCTAAAATTTAAGTCATATTGAAAAAGGAATATTTCAATGCTCAAGCCTTTAAAGGTACCTTTTTGTATGAGAACATCTCAAGAATTCATTTTTTGAGACTTTAGTACTATTTATTTGTCAATGCCATCTTATGTATCATTCTAAAATTGCATACTTCTAAAATATTATAGCATATAAGTAATGGAACTATTCGCTTAATTTAAAAATATTAATTTAATTTAAAAACAAATAAATCTATTATAAAATTAAATTTATTTTCTAATTACAGTTTCTTATCTTAACTTTGAAAGACGCAGAAAATCATATCTTTTTACGATTATTGTCATAAAAATACATGAAGAATTTCTTTAAATTGTTTCTTTGTTTGATATGTAGCATGTTTATTTGTGTTTATTTGTGTTTTCTTTAAAAAGGATTTTTATGCAAGTAAAATTATAGCTAAGTTATTGTTAATGAAATAATATAAATCTCTCGTGTGTGTGTGTGTGTGCAATGATAAACTATCAAAGGGAATTGAAAAATCTTATTTAAGTTTCGATTTAACATTGCAAGGATTAAGAACTTTATTTTTAAGCAGTTAATTCAATCTCCATGAAATAAATTTCAAAGCACTATAATTACCAAAGAAACGAATTTAAAAATCATGAATTTTATAAACTTTTGACGAAATTGCTTCTGAACAAAACAAACTTAATGAGATAATTTGGGAATTCTAAGGATAACATTAAAAATCTCTCAGAATTCTTCAATACAAACACAGTGATGAGCAATTTTTAAATAAAAGCAATGCAATTTTTCTCTATTACATCTCCGTTCCTAATTTAACAACAGGAAAAACTGTGAACTGAAAACAGGAGAGCTTCGTTTGAATACAAAAAAGAAAAAAGTTAACTTTTCAAAGAAAATTTCATCAAACCGCGCTCTGTTGATTGCAGAGTTGAGAGGATTTTGATTATAATGATTTCAATCCTCAGGAAACTGGGACTTCAAGATGAAATTTAAGACGAAACAGAGGGACTGATTATGTCCTAAACTCTCCAAAAACTATTTTTTTATTCGCAGATGTTGGGGGTGATTTAAATTTATCATACGCTCTCAGTTAATGATTTTGGACTTCATCTCGAGTTGAAAGGAATTCGTGAAAAGATGAAAAGGAAAAAAAAGACCTTTCAAGTTCTTTCACATTTAATCTAACTTCATCGTCGCGATTCTAATTAGAGGTAATCTTATGTTCTTCTGAATGGGCCCGAAAAAAATATTATTTCTCTCTGTAAGCCTCAAAAGAAATTTTCCACCACTTTTCGTCCCAGTATGATTCGTCTTAATGGGGCTAATACCGATTGAGAATCTAGTTCTACAATAATTACCGGGGGTCATAGTGAAATTGTGAAAAAAATCTTTAAAGATCTTTAAACGATTTAGGTTGAGAAAGGATTTTAGATACAGAGTATAAAAACAGACTCACAGACCATTTGGAATTTCTTTAATTTTGTAAAACTAAACATAAATAAATAATACTAAATAATGAGTGATTATAAGAATAGTAAATTTTTTTGTTGAAAATAAAAAAAGGGTACGGGACCAAGATTTGAAATAAAAAAAGTATATCCTATCATAACAGTTGCAGCTTTTGTTAAAATTTAATTAGAGTCTTACGATAAATTAATTTCAGAAAATTTAAAAACGTTTGAAAATTGTAGAAATTAAATAAAAAATATTTATAGGAATTCACTTTATATTCAACAAATTATTGCACAATTTAATGCTACTTGCTTTACTACGTTTATATGTTTCACAGAGAAAAAGAAAGCAGTTTATTAAAATATTTTTATTAAATTATTTATTCACACTTTTAAAGTTCTGCACGTGCAATTTTAATGAGATATTTTTATTTATATTTTATTTATATTTTTTTACTTAGATATGTTGATTGTAGCTCTAATTGATGATGATTAATAATGAAGCGTAATCCCCTTAAGAATACCCCCTCAAATTCTTGAATACAAGAGTGATGAAACGCTTAATTGAAATATACCATCAATGTTGATCATCACAATAATCATTTCCCATTTAAGAATTCCCTTATACATGTATTATTAAATTTTGTATTAAAATAACTTTTCATTTTTTATTATTTTAATATTATTTTTAGCAATCTGCTTCTTGCAAATTCTAAGCAGTAAAATTAAAAATTGTACACATTTGGTCAATTTGTTTTGTAATTATGTGTTTTCATGATGTAATTGGTCTTATATGTAAAAGTTTTTCAATTTAACTGATGTATTTAATGTATTAAGGAAAATTGTTGATAATTTTCTAACATCTGCTTAGGGTTAGGAAAAAACAATTTTTCTCAATTTTATTTTTTAAATTTTAAATAACTACATTATTAGAATTTTATTCATGTCAATAAATACAATAAATTTTATATGTAAATAAAATTAAAACTTTGCATGACATTTTCTCTTATTTAGGAGTTTTAATAGCATCACAATCACATCTTATACAAAAATGTTTAAATCTGATTTTTGTTTTATTTCCACATTATATTATAAATATTTATTAATTAGCTCATAGAATTTAATTTATATAATTAACATTGGATCCTCCGGACACACATATACTGTTATAAGAAATAACAGTAAGATTTTTGATACTTTAAAATTAAAATTAAACTGAATTAATATATAACGAATTTAAAACTTTGAGTTCATTACAATTTTTTTTTTAACATTTTTTCAATAGCCGAATAATATTAATCAATACTAGAGGTGTTCAAAAATGCCTTTAAGTAAAAAATAATTAGCTCTATTCAGCAAGTTAAAATTTAAAAGGGAAAATTTCGTTTTTTGCTTATAATTTTAAAGATGTTTAACATAACAACAGTTATTTATTGTTAATACTGTTACTTATGTTACTGCGTGTGTGTACAACTGTTATTTATTATTAAAGCTTTTTAATTCGGTTTGAATTGTGCAGTTTTTCAAATCAATATAATCAAGGATAAATTATAGGTGCTTTAATTACTTTAAGAAATGCTCCAAATAATTATAATCAATAATTAAATGTCATTGATGTATTATTTAGTATAACTGCAAGTTGATGAAAATTATATTGGGAAGTGATACACTTTATACAAATATTAATCAAACAGAGAATATCTCTTTAATAAAAGGTTAACTAATTAAATAAGTAAAGCTTGAAAAGAGGTTTAAATTCAACTTTACTCTTAAAAACAACTAATATTCAGTAGCACAATAGACGAAACCTAATACACAAAGAATTTGCCCTTTGAAATAGAATTTGTCTCTAAGATATAAGTTACTAGCAACGTTTAATGAATGCACATATCAAACAGATCGTACAGCTCCACAGCTGCTTCATTCCGTGCGCATAATACCACTTCCTCCAGTATCTTCTTAATCATATTTAAATCTTCTAGTTCCCCTATTCAGACATTTAGTCGAGCAATGCATCGAACCACTCTCTCAGTAAAGGAGTATTTCCATACGGAGTGTTGAATACTCACAGGATAGGCATTTAATACGAACATTCTGTAAGCAATCCTCAAACTCTACACTTTCGTAATTAAAACCGCGAAATGTCACATCAGGAGGTTTAGTATGTGATAGCAACAAGGGATATGGAGGTATGGGTAACGCACGTGGACTATTAACCAGAACGATCATGATGTGAAACTCGCAAACGGATTTAGATGGAGAAGGATCCTAGTAATGCGATTACTACCACCCGGTTGCCATTCTACACAGGTTGCCTAGATACGCCCTTACAACTCGACGAGCCGCCGCAACATTTTGAAATTCCTTCTCGTAACTGTGCAAGTTGTGCTTTAAAAATACTTCGATATGGGCGAAGTTAATTTACTCGATGCAATCTGATTAATCTTTGCGAATAGGGAAGGTAATCAACACTTTTCTCACTAATTAAGATATTTCAAAGTTGTTGACTGAATTGCTTAGTTTTGCACTATTAAAAAGACGTTTCAGATATTAAAACTCAGTATATTTTTGATATATAGCCTTAAATAAATGTTGAAAATAACAAATAAAATCCTGGAAAAGAATTAAATGATATTAAACTTTATGGATACCTATGAGTAAGATTAAGTTTAAAATGTACATAACTGTTTTAAGATTTAATTAGTGTTTCACTTCAGAATTATTTAGTTACAAGATTAATTATTGGACCTAAACAGTCAATTTACTACGAAATGCTGCATAACAATTTTGCTATTTTGTAAAATTAAATGTGGAACAGATCTTACTGTTCTAAACGTCAATTTCAAGAATAAGAAAATAAATCTATATATATTTTAGTGACCCCAATACTGTCTTTTTATACTTTTATATTTCTATTTATTGCTTTGCTTTTTTAGATTTATCTCAAATTAGCATATACATAAGATAATAAAAAAATAATAACATGTGATAAATTGATTTACGGTACATTTGTGAGTGTAATTTCAAAGGACTTATTTAAAAGTTAAGCGTTCATTAATTCTTAGAACCCTACCACAAAGTTCTGGCTGAGTTATGAAGTTCAGAAAACATTGGTTATTTGATTGCTACTTAAAGATGGAAATTTTTTAATTTATAAAGAGTTGAAATTAAATATTTACATGTCAAAATTTTTCTGTTCTCGTTTAGGTCGAAAACATTCTTCGCTCTAATGCATATTTCTCCACTTTTATCAATATTATAAGGCACGTGATTAAAATGCACTATGTAGTGAAAACTGTATACATAAATGCTTTGGGAAATATATCTTTATTATTCTGCTGTAAAGAGGAAAGCATAAATATTTGAACAGTATTAAATTTACATTAATTTACCCGATTCCAAGTATTATTCTTTTCTTTAGAGTAGAAATATTCTAAAGTAGGTTGGGAGGTTTCCAGATTTATGATATTAACAGAGTGGAAAATCATCGATATGGTAGTAGTGTCGATAAATTCGACCCTGAATTTTTACAGGAACAAAACAATATATTTAAATGTAAAGTATGCTCTTTTATTAATAAACAACAGAAAAAAGACTTTTAAACCTAACAAAATAAAAAGTTAGGAAAAGAATTGTATTAAATGCTAATAATGTTACTCTGTGCTTTAAGGGAAAGTACCCTTTGAAGCTTTTTAATTTATTTTATTATTTGTTCTTTATTGTTGTAAATGGTATACATATGTAAAGTAAAAACTTGGACGATAGATATAAATTTGATCAAAATATGATTTTTATAAATGGAACTTTTCGATTGGATGTGAAATATGATATCAAATATTCGTTCACCCAACTGTGTTTCAAAAATGAGAGAATTTATGACATACATGAATTTTTGAAAATGCAATTTTCTTACTGTTGTATTTTTATTTCCATATTCTAATGTCAAAAGAAACTGTGATATTGTAATATTATGTTACAATCGATTTACTAAATGTATGAGAACAACTAAAGCCTTTGCACAGTGAAGACAAATATAAATAATTTTTATCAAAAAATGCTAAAAAAGCTGTTAGTAGCATTAAAATGTAATAAATGAAATAGAGAGTGAAATATATCTAGGCAAATCACTAATTTTAAATGCATATTTCCCATCATAAAGAACTCTTTTCTCTATTTACCCTTCTTAAGACATCCATTTTTGTTTTCAGTGTGTTCATAACGACAATGAAAGAAAAATAACAATTCTGCTGTACTGTATGACCAGAGCTATTTGTTAACACATGATTGATTCTCTTGAGGTATTTGGATAATTTTAAGATGCAACCAAAAAGCGAAAAGAAACGCAAATTTTATCAAATAAAAAAGGCACACCGAATTAATGAAATTTTACTGCGTTCCCCTTCCCAAATACATTTCGATAATCAATCCCAAACAGAAACGTGTGTATGTATATATATATTAGCAGACACAAATTACTCCAATTCAAATAAAAACATTAGTCGAAGTCTTTATCTGCTGTTTCAATTGCACTGTTGAGCCCCTTTCTCGGATCTAGTAATCACTTGGAAAATAACAATCCGGCTCATTTCGCCCCTATGACAAATGATGAAACAATTCTTTATTCGAAATAGAAAGCTTCCATCTGGACAAGTCTCTGGTCTAGTGCTGGGCAACCGAATGCGTGATTAATTGATGAGCAAGGCTTTGCGCTACCTGCAAACGAAGCGTAATGGTTCCCTAGATAGTTAGGTTTCCGGATTTGCGATGACTTGGTTTTCGTCGAAGGGAGAAAAAAGCGCAAAACGTTTAGCTGCCTTTGGATCGTAACTAGACTTTGCTTTCAGTTTTATTTTTGTTTCTTTTGGAAGTCCCGGTGATACAAAGCATTCGTTTGAACCTTCAGTTTAATTGGTTGTTAGGCATTTTTACAGAGGAGGCTTTTCAACGGGCATATTGATTTCTTAATCAAAGAGGTATTTTTGGATGTTTTCTTATTTGATGATTACGAACACTGGCATTGAAAAATTTCAAAGAGAGAGAGAAAAAAAAGAAGTCAGTAAATCATTTTAGTTTTTGAAAGATCTCGAATCGTTTTTTAAAATTCAGGAAACGTTAAAAATGATTTGAGAGTCAGATGAAAAGATAAATTATTTTGAAATAATTAGTAAAAATTTAGCATTTTTGATCAGAAAGCAAAGTTTAAAATGCCTTTAAAAGATGATACAAAAAATATGCTTTTATTGAAACCTTTAGACAATTTTTATTTCAGCAAGCCTTGATAATTGTATATGCTTACAAACAATTTGATTCCATTTTGCATGTTAAGTGCCATCCTAATTTGTAAAAAGACTATTTTGGTGCATTTTGGAATTATAATTATAGTTAAAAAAAATTCCAAGATTTTTGGAACATTTTTCTCCTCTTACCAAAAGCAAATTGAAATGATTTCAAATTCAAAAAAAAAAATTTAAATATATATGACAATTATTAGAAAGAAACTAACACTATTATATATATAAAAGATTTTTAGTTTTGTCGAGAAAATAAAATATTGCTAATATCTCAGATATTTCTTTTAAAGAGAGAAAAAGTATATGATTTATCTTACTAAAGTTTGTTTCCTACTAAAATTAAAAAAACAAACAAACAGAAAGCCATTTGCTCAAAAAATTTCTCGATTCAACAATTAAATAGAGTTGAGAAATCAGAAATTTAAACCATTGTTTTTAAGCAGAAAAATACAAATAAGCTAATCAAAATTAATTGAAATACCAGATATATTGAAAAGGATTTCACCGAGAAGTTTCAATTGAATCTATATCATAAATTGAAATAGTTAGTCTTTCAAAATTTAGTGAAGTGTTTTAAGAAAAGTGACATGTCATGTGAGGTTAATTTCCATTATAAGGAACACATTTTTTTGAGCACCTTCTTTCGAAAATATTTCTCATTTTTCAATAAGCCTGAATTCCACGACAACACACACACACATATATATATATAGTCTTATTTTCTACAAACAAGAGATAACATCCAACAATCACATTCGAAAAACACATAGGCAGTAGGAAAATCACACAATGGCAGGACAGATGAGCAACCGAGAATAAAATTTATAAAATGGATGTTGTAGTATTATAAACATTGCTGACCTAGGACAGCTAATATATAAAATAATTTATATAAAAGTGAGGTTGAACATGTTTTTTGTCCAGCCAACCTTTCCCCTTTATGTAAATAATACTGAACAAAAACCTATTGAAAGTAATGGATAGGAATATCTAAATCCATTACAAAATAGAGGTAACTTACATAAAAATTACACTTAAAAATGCAGAGTCCGCGCTAAATCTGAGTGCAATAAATAAGTTATTGCCAGATTCTGGATCCTAATGCAGATTTAAATCATGTGAATGGCTGAAATGTAGCACTTAACAAAAGTGTAAAAAAGAGTGTTCTCGGATTCTTACAAAACCTATCAAGGAATTCCCCAGGGCTGAGTTTTGAGTCCAACTCTTTTCTCATTATTTATTTCCGGGGTTGAAAAATATGGTAATCCTTCTCAAATTGGACTTTTCACTGATGATGTCGTTTTGTGGTGCAGTGATGCAAATATTAGCAAAATGGAATCCCAGCTGAATAGGTCCTTAGTAAATATTCAGGAATTTGCAGACAACCACAAAATTACTTTCTATGCTTCAAAGTATACTGTCAGCCTCTTCACGACTAATAGGCATCTTTACAACTACTCTCCTGAAATTTTTCTAATGAGTGAGAGCTTGAATTACAGTAAATACCCTACCTATCTTGGTTTCACTTTAGACTCGGAAGGGAAATGTGGTAAACATATTGAGAAAGTAGCCGATACAGCAAGAAAGAGACTTAAGATCTTAAAAAATATCTTTCTGGCAGAGATTGGGGTTCAGACGCCTCAACACTTAGAATAATTTATACAACCTTGGTTCGCCCAGTCCTTGAATATGGATACCAAATCTTTTAAGTAGCATCTCATACAAACTTGAAAAAACTGGAGAGAGTGCAACTCAGTGCTGCGAGGATTAATCACAGGCTTTAGATATAGTTGCCCTACTGACATAGTTCTGTACGAGGCAGACATCCAACCTCTTACTATGAGATTCGAAGTCAACTCATATAGGTATTTTAACAAAATTAAAAGCTTTGGATCCTTCAAAAGAACCTCTTCTTTCTTTATAAATTGGACAAGTAACCAACGTTTGAAGCGAGACAGCCCACTTAATTACATGCGTAAACATGGTTTTATTGATTTCAATGTTGACACATCTACACCTTTTAGCTGTATCACACCTATTGATTCTTTTAATCATGTAGAATTCCGGGAAGAATTATTGACCAGTACTCCCAAGCATAGCAGCTATCCGGGATTACTCAAACAACTGGCACTTGAAGTAATAAATGACATACCCGATCAAGCCTTGATTGTTTTCACAGATGGTAGTCATTCGGATACGGGTAGAGCAGGGAGTGGTATTTTTAGTAACACTCCTGGGAACGATGTTAAAAATCAGCATCAGGAATCCTGACCACTGTTCCGTCTTTAGATCGGAACTCATTGCTATTAGTAGTGCTCTCGATCATGCTCTCAACTCTTATAAGGACAGTATCTGGATCCTGACAGAAAGCAGAAGCTCCATCCAATATTTGAAAAATTGGCCAAAAATTATGGACAGTACTGGTCTAGATATTTTATTCAAATTAGTTAGGCTTGGTCAGAGGAAACAAGTATGTCTCCAGTGGATTCCATCACATGTGAGTGTGCCTGGGAACGAAGCTGCTGATGAGCTGGCTGGTAGGGGATGTGATCTCCCTAGCCCCAATTCCACTGTCTTAACCTATACGGAAATTCCTTCCTTCCAAAGAAATAAAATGAATTTGACTTGGCGAAACCCTCCTGCTCACCACTGGTACGCAGCTAAGAGTCCTGGCCTATCTATACAATGCAGGAGTTCCAGGTCTCATAAGACGGCCTTGGCGCACCTTAGAAGCGGTCACCTGCGTAGTATGACTTTTGTGCAGGGGGTAAAGTCTGTCTTTACCTGTCCGTGCTCTCTCCTTCCTTCTCCTGCTCATCTTCTGGACTGCTGGGGCATTTTCCTGGGACAGTTGTATGGAAAGCAAGACCTGGTGTGTGACACTATTACGTGGAAAGGTCAAATGGACTTGGTGTAGACTTTTCTGCACCAAGGGGATTGGAAACAACAACAACAACAAAGTGTAAAAAGAATGGAAATAAAAATTAATAAGAGAGTTACAAATTACCACAACTTTAGTAACACTAGAATATATATGAATAAAAAATAATAAGTAATTTTATCTAATATTAGAATATGGACTATGAAATATGGACTATAACTATGAAATATATAAGTTTATAGTAATAAACTGTTATCAATCTCAGAATTTTTAATCCTTACTATTTTGAATAGCTTTATTCATATAACTATTAAGAAAATTAATTAGGTATTTCTGATTAAGGCAATATTTAGTAAAATGTTTATAGTTATTTATTATTTCTGATTTTTTTGACACTAGAAATTTATTGTGTTGTATATAATTAATAACAATATTTCTGAATTTAGAAACATGTACTTTACTCTCCCAATGAGGAACTTTTATAATTTTATAATATTGAAATTAAAATCTTCTCTTTTATCATAAATATTAGAGAGAGAAACTATTACATTATCTTTTAATTTGATATATATGTCAAGAAAGTTTGTTTCATTGTTGTTACTGTTTGTCTGTATTAAATTAAGATATTGTGGATAAAAATTAATGTTAGGGATAAAATTGACTTGTTTGCCAAAAATGATTATGTCATCTATATAACGATAAATATAATATTTAGAATTATTAATGTAACTACTTTCAAAATAATGTAAGTATAAATTGACAAGACAGTTGCTCGCAGGGCCACTTTGTGGCAAACCTTTAATCTGCAGATAATAGTTACCCTTATGATATATATAGTTTTCTTTAAGTACAAACCTAAGTTGTGAACCATATATATATATATATATATATATATATATATATATATATATATATATATATATATATATATATATATGTGTGTGTGTGTGTTGCGGCCGGCTGTAAAAATTCAGCACCATGATGGAGGAATGAAACATGAATTCACATGAAAGGAAGATGCTGTGATTTGCAAATGTTTAGCATTTAAGCACAATTGAACGACGCAAGAGGGAAATACGGCATACCTAACTACGTATGAAAGGAACGTTCCGCAGCGAGTTTCTTTTTTGGAAATCGCATTCGAATGTTGGTTGTTGTGAGAAGATCGCGTCATGTCTCTTATAAGAAGGATAAATGGATAACAGCACGTGTCGAAATTCAACGGTGGCTCCTACCTAGAGTAGCAAATATTGTTAATCGAATTGGTTGGCATCCAATAACTGTCATGCGAATATGGAGTCGATTGGTTCGGTATGGTCATACTGAATACCAATAAGAATTTCAACATCCTCCTGGCCGTAGCACCTAAAAGGAGAGATATGCTGCGAGGTCGATCTTGAAGGATCGTACAGCAACATCACGGAATTTGCACCAGGAAATCGGTATTTTTGCAGAACGATAAATACCTGCATGGGCTGTGCGACGGTGTCTGGAGCAGCACGCACTGCTTTTACTGCTGCTACCCTTGGCACTGTACCATGGAAACCCGCGGTGACAGTGGTGCGACCAGCGACAAAACTGGATACAAGGGTGGCACTACATCATCTTTTCAGACGAGTTCCTCTTCTGCATGCAGCATTATTATGGACGGATCCGGGGCGTAGCTACCACCGTATCAGCCGTATAAATGATACGGGGGTCCCAAGCTACAGGAGCCCCAACATGTGTAAATACAATCCCACTAACAGGACTCCCACTCCTAAAAAAGACCCCGAAAGAATTTTGATGCAGGGCCCACTCAGAACTAGCTACACCAGCGGACGTATACGTGTCAGGAGGCAACGCGTAGAACGCCCGAGGTCAGATAGTATTCAATACCGTCATACAGACCCTGCATTTGGTGTGATGGTATGGACTTTCCTTAGGTACTCGACAAGAAAAGCTCTTTTTTCCATCGTCGGTCCAGCCAACGTTACATTTTCCAGATCTTAAGACCGAAAACCTGTGCTCTATCTTTGAGTCCTCCGAGACGTCATCTCTCAACAGGGCTTTTTGTTGCTCATCACTTTTGACTAACATCGAAAAAGAAAGTGTTAGACTGTTGCACTGCCAGCATGTTCTTCAGATATCTCACCCATTGAAAACATTTGGTCACGGGTTGCAGAGAAGTTGCAATGCCGTTGCTCTCCAGTCACTGCGGTTGATGAAGCGTGGGTATGAAATGATTTACCCGTATTTGTCCTCCCCTCCCAGTTTGACTCGATACCTAGTCAAACCGGGTAAGAGCCACTTTAGCTACCAGAGGCGTTGCAACCTGCGTGTACTAATTTCAGAACTCTGTAAATTCTCAACCTGCCTAAAAATTTATGTAATTATAATTTTTTCTACTGTGCTGTGCCTGTAAAATAAGAAAATATTTTTTTATTTGCTTATCCGGGTTTTGCAATTAAATGGTAGCAGTGTGTAATATATATTAAAATTAGTTTGAGCTAGTCACTCATATAATTAATAATTCAAACATATAAAATTTTAATAACATACATTTTTATATTTGAAAGACTGAAGATGATGTAGATAAATATATGTTTTTTATAAACTTGCATTCTTCAACTTGATTTTAAACTTGTATAGTTTTCAGACATTTAATTATTCTTACAAATTTAACAGTACGTATTTCTTTTTAATTGAAAATTCCATTAAATATTTTGAAAGATTTAATTTACAATTTCGTTTCCTCATTGGTTTGAAAATAAATAGTAGAAGAATATATACTCATGATTCGTCTAGAAGCCTTTTAGGACTTTACACTTCCAACAAAATATTCTAGTTAAAAAAAGTCTCTACTTCAGGATGGGAAATGGTATTAAACTAATTTTAAAATTGAAATATTGCTACATTGTTTATAAAATTTCTTTAAAAAGTAATTGGGTAATTATCTTGTGGCATCTAATAAGCTTTTAGAATAGAACTAATGTTTTATTGTTACCAAGAGAAGAATTTGTATTAATAAGTGTTGTGTTGTATAAATAATTGTGCAAATTCTTCCAGTTCGTAAATTTGAATTACAGCATATACACTTTAAAAAGGTATAAGGGGTAAGTGGCTGAATGAGAAAGGATCAAGAAAGGATAATTAATTCTTTATGGCTCATTTGCTATAAAAAAAAGAACATTTAAATTCACCAAGGTTCTAAATGTTAGATTAACAGAATTCAAACAAAATTTATAAGATGTATTTAATTACAGAACGAACATTCTTTAAGCACAGTATCTTAAGTGTGAAAGCATCATTGATAAATATGGGTAAATTTTAAAAGCCTAAGTTAGTATACTTGTACATTAATTTTTTTTATATGTTGAAAGGCATTTTTTCGTTACTCTGTGGTTTCAACTTAAATATAGGTAGTTGATACAGGGTTCGGGGCATAAAAACATGTAAAGGTCTTTGATTCCAAATGAATTATAGAAGTTTTAGAGAAGAAAACTCAGTAAAATATTTTTTAGACAGTATAAAGTCAATCAAAATCCTGAATAGAATAATTTGATGGTTAATTAATAAAATTTAAACTACACTATTATGAGAAACACATTAATTTTTTCATTAGTTGGATGATATTTCAATTTAAATGTCATTTTTTCGCATTTTATCTAAAATATGAATGACTTAATTTGGAATTTAAGTACAAAGGGCTTTATTATGAAATTTTTTGAAAGCTGATAAGTTATATTTAAGTTAGAAAATCTGTGATACTTTTATTTCTCAAGCATACGATGTCCTAATCTATGTTTAGTAATTTAATTGTTTAATATCTCAAGCGTTTTCTTAATAGTCAGAACCTATGTAGTTAGTTATTGTATTTGATTCATACAGGTACGAATTTATCCTGAACAATATAAACCAGTGTTTCTCAAACAGTGGGGCGCCCCCCCTGAGGGCGCGCGATAAACGTACAAGGGGGGCGCGAGCATATCGAAAATAACAGATTAAAAATAATTATTTACTGGAATGAAGTAATACAAAATACTTTCTGACATAATAAAAAAGTACACATTTACACTGATATAATTTATATATCTGCGATATTACGTCATAAAAAATAAACGCTTCTACTTCAAAACCTCATTTTAGCTATCTTTGATACTGTAACCAAATAAAAAACCTTTTATTTGATTTGCTGTAATCCCATGATGAGAGATTCTTTTATTACGGTTTCTTTTCAAACCAAAATGAGAAAAAACAAAACCCAGACCCATAATCAAAAAAAATTTAGGAAGATAAAAAAAATCATCACTGTTATATTATTGTCATCAGCTGTAGGCAGCAGAATGTATTTGCTGCGGTTTGACCTTCGAACTTACTTGTACGGTTAGTTACGTTCCTGCTCTTATGTATTTGTTTTTTCATTTAGGGAAGTTGTAAATAAACTATTTCTGCTGCGATTTTTTCCTTGTAAAATATTTTTATGATTTTTGGAATAGCACAGAGAGCACTTTGAAGGATTACTTGACCAAGATTTATTTCTATGAGTTATTCCCAAATGTATAAAGCATAATGAAAAACATTTTACATAATTGTTTTTGAACATCCATATTGTAATAAATACACTTTTAATCCGGAGCTGTCACGTCGAGCACAGAGTGTACGAAATCGGTAATTCTGGCAAAACTGTTTATTGTTATCAATGGCTCTGACACACTATCATTCTGTTTGACAGTCTTAACGTGTGAACTAAAATATATTTGTCACATATCTCTCTCTTTTTTGGGAGTGACAAACGTTTTTTTACAATCTTAAGGTACTTGTTTTGACTGAGTTCCCGGTGTGATAACTTTTTTTCCGAAATATTTTTTGTGTCCTTGAAAGTAGGTGAGTATATTTTCTCTTAATTAAATTATTCACTGGAATTACGATTTTTATTGTGTACTATAAAAATAATTATAAAAAGAGGATTGGGGTGACTCAATAACCCCACTCGACAATTAGTATCGAGTGCGTGCCTGCTCCAGGGTTAAAACATGTTGATGTGTCTTTTCACTTAAAATATTAAAAAGAATACAATTATTTTTTATCGGAATTTTATATTATTGTTCATTATTCAACATCAATTCTAAATGCTAATTCTGTGAGGCTTAAAATTACAGTTCGCATAAAACTAATTATAATTTGAGCAATGATTTAAAAAAATCATTTTACATTTTTGTAAACATTGTTGCGCACTTGGCTTTACTCTTCTTAAAATGAAGCGATTATATCAATAATGTTTTATTTTCTTATAAATGAACTCGTGCAAATAGCAGGTACTTCAGCCGGTATACTTTTAATGTATCAGTGCTGCACAGAGTATTTTATAACTAATTAATTAATGCTAAATTAAGAACAAGTTTAATAAGTATTAGCGACTTGCATGGGCTTGTCTTACAGAGCAAATTTTTCAAAGGAATGCTTATATATGATTATAAATAGACCCACTGAGTTCTTTCTAAAAAAAGCTGATATCTATATTTTGTCTTCTAAGCAGCCTCCGCATTTTGCAATATGTTCCAATTTAAAATTAGAGAAAGGAAAAATAACATAATAATTATCCTATTATTTAATATTTTTTTTGCTTAAAAGCAACATATACAAAATTTAATACTTATGTCATGAATTTGTACGGTTTATAATTAAGATTATTGCTTTAGCGTAAAAAAAGTGCATTATTATTGCATTCAGAACATTATTAATGTATAAGGGGGGCGCGATAAAAATTGTGATTGAAAAGGGGGCGCCAGTATTGAAAGTTTGAGAAGCACTGATATAAACTGATAATTTACAAATAAAACTGAAACTTTGTAAACATATTCAGGATGAAGAAAAAGCTTTTTTATGAACTAAAACAATGAACTTCTTTTTCAATTCCTACTATTAACTCACACTCTCTATATATTTATTTATTTATCTTGGTGGAATTTTCAATCGTTAATAAAATACATTTTAAAGTGCTCAATTGAGCTGAAATTTTATATATATGATCATTTTGGATGACAATACAATAATTTTTAATTATAATTAATAAAAATTAATTGATTAAAAGTAATTATTTAAAGAATTACAAATACAGCCACGTTAGTGACTTAGCGACCATTTTGGCGAATTGTATCAAAACTTGAAAAGGTTATTTTCTCACGTTTTAGAGCATTCAGTTGAACAAAGATTTAGTATACACGATCGTTTTGGATGACAATACGATACTTTAAAGATAATTAATAAAAAATAATTTCAACTTAATGTTGTGATACTGTCCTATGTATATACATATTTATATTAATTGTAACTATTTAATAAAAAGGAGCTAAAATAAAGTTTTCTTTGATTTAAGTTGGAATTAACTTAAATTTTTTTTTATATTACTTGTTTTATTTTAACAAAGGGAAGGAAACAAAGAGTAAACATTGTTTCATCTGCACATTATACAAACCTCGAATGTTCAACAATGATAATCAAAAATCATATTTAGGTTCGAATTTCTTATGAATGATATAAACTAATAAAATATCGAATAAAACTAAAACTTTTTTACATATTCAGAATAAAGAAATAACTTATTCTATGAACTAAAATATATGAACTTCTTTTTTATTTTCACGAAGAGAAGAAAACAGGGATTAAACATTATTTCATCTGTACATTCTACAAAACTCAAATGTTCACCAATGATAATCAAAAATCTTTATGATTTTCCTGATTTTGAATTTTTCCTGAACGATATAAGCTGGTAATGGATGGGCCATTTCATCCAGTAGTGTACGAGAGTTAGAAGGAAGATAACCCGTAGTAAAAATAACACACAATTAATTAACAAGTCTCGACAACTAAACAAATTCCAACAACTCAAGTTAGGAAATGCACCTTTAGATAGATATGGGAGCAAAAGCAAGATAGACGAGATAATTGAATATTTAAATTATAAATCGAATCACTTACTCTTAGAACTTCCTAGCAATACACCTTTTAAATATTTGAAATTACGTTCTAAGTTAATCTACTTCAATCCGATGCTATTCCAATTTAAACAGCTAAATTACCAAATCGTTAATCTTAAATATTAAGCAAATAATCTTTGAATCACTCTCGACTAGTTTTCTATTTCCTTACGTTAACCACTAACTCCTATCATTTAGCTCCTAACCTATCTCTCTTTCGAACCTGAAAACTAATCTTTAAATATACGCCTTGATTTGCATAAGTCAAGTCTTCTTCTTCAGGAGAAAGTTTTCAATAGAATGATATTTAAAGAAATAATTTTTCCCCAAGACGATTAGTAGGAAGTATGCGAATAAACCCGTTACAAACTAATAAATTACGAATAAAACTGAAACTTTTTATACACATTCAGGATGAAGAAATTAGCTTTTTTATTAACTAAAATATATAAATTTCTTTTTTATTTTCATGTAGAGAAGTAGGATCATGTAGGGATTAAAAATTATTTCATCTGTACCTTCTACAAAACTCGAATGGTCACCCATGATAATCGAAAACCATAAATGTTCGAATTTTTCCTGAACGATATAAACTAATAAATTACGAATAGAACTGAATTTTTTTATACATATTCAGGGTGAAGAAATAGCCTTTTTATTAACTAAAATAATGAACTTCTTTTTTTATTATCACAAAGGGAAGGAAACAAAGGTTAAATATTATTTCATCTGTACATTCTTATAAAACCCGAATGTTCACCAATGATATATATATATATATATATATATATATAAATGGGGATATATATATATATATATATATATATATATATATATATATATATATATATATATATATATATATATAAAAAAGGGAATAAATTAATCCCAGTGGGATCGCATGCCGTCCAATTTTTCCGGTTGCTTCCGAAACAAAAGCGGTTGCGAGCGTGCGTATCGACTACAGGAAAAAAAAAGGGAAAAATAAGACAAGCGAATTTGAGATTCTGAAGCACAAGGGCGAGGGTCGTTTGTAATGCGAGACGCAACGCGTCAGCCGCGTCACCTGTATTGAAAGGTTGTTAGTCCCGTATTTCCTCACCCACCCTCACTACTCTCCAAGCTTTGGTTACATCAGTCCAACGTCGCTCTTTTCTCGTTAGGCTCGGAAGATCCCAAAACGTGCCAAAGTTTTAGATTTTCTCGTGATTTTGCTCTCTATAAAGTTACATTGTAACCTCGCTAACTGCGGACGTTTTCACAAGGAGAAAAAAAAGGGGAAGAAAAAAACTCTCTCTTTTAGAAACTCTTTGCAGCTCGTGGCTGACTGGACGACGTTTTCATCAAGTTCGGCTTTCTTTTTTCCTATTTTGTTTCTATTTTTTATGTTTTGTTTCCTGTTTCTTGTGTTTTTCTATCCACCCGTTTTCCGCCCTCTCCCTTTAATACGCTTGTTGTTCTTTGGTTCGGCGAATTGCATTAAAGACACCGTCGAAATTTTTCTTGGGGGCTTTTTCCGTGGCTAGTTTGTCGTTCGAAAAACGGGAATCTTCTTGTTTTCGTTTCCTTCTCGGTTTTCGTGAATCGTTAATTATTCCGTACTCGAAAGTGCACGTACGAAAGAGTTTTTTTCTCGGGCATCCACTCTACTCCACTCTTTGGAAGAGGAAACTCTTCGAAATAAGATGGGATGCATGCGGAATAATAAAAAGGTATTTCAAAACGTTTTTTAACAGTTCTTGCGAATCCGAAATACCTTTTTTTAAACAGCGGAGTTTCTTTTAAAAAGCTCACCAGTATATTGCATTGAAAATCTACAAAAACAAAATACCAACAATAAAATCATATATGTAATAGCTTTTTGAAGAGAACTCGCAATATTTTTTGCTACAAAATGAGAAACAGTTGCACGTATTTCTTTCTATTAACGTGCTTCAGAATTAGACATTAAAAGATAGAGGAATTACTTCACTTTATCTATGATTTTGATTTAATAATTAATTGCAGTAATCACGAGGGTTCGAGCAACAGACACTATACTCAACACTCATTATACCCAAATGAGTGGTTAACTACTATTTAACATCTATGCAAATAATATCGAATTAACCACGAAATTACTATTCTGCTACTAATATACTGTTCGCTGTGTTGGAAATGATAACTGTAATTAAGCAACCTACATCGACATTAGGGCAAATACTGGGTCAGTTCTATGAATGCCTTAATTTTAAATAGGCTTAACAAAGCGCTTCTACTATTCCCCAGATAAATATAAATTTACAGCCTCCATTCATGAAGAGGATGTCTTTGTTTAAAAGTTGGAAGCAATTGAGTTAAAATAACATGGATAAACATTGAATAGGCAATCATCCCAATAGAGTTAACATGGAAAATCGATAAAATATTTAAAGAGAGAAGAATATGAGCAAGCAATCTTTTGTTTTAGGACGGAAAATTTCAAGTAATTGTTAATCATACTTTTTTTAACAGTATACACTACAGGGACGAAAAGCATGTGAATAAATCTTTTCAGTTGGAAATGACAACGTATATATAACATAAATGCTAATTAAGGTTGTTTGAAAAGAATACTTTTAAAGCAATTTAATAGGCAGAAAATGAAGTTCTAAGTTTAACAATCTTGTGATATACACTCAAAATGAAAAAATTTAACTGTGGCCCTTCAAAACACACATTACCTTCATGCGATCATTTTGAAATAAAATTCCCCAGCTAATAAATGAAAAAATAAATTGAAATGAGAAATAAGGTTCGCACATAAATGTTTATAGATTTTCTCATAAGATTCATGAATTTTATGTTTGAAAACAATAGAGAAAACCCATATCAAAGCGATGAACAGTTACTTCGTTCGACTGAAATTGATTTCCATGCAATGGATTATTTAAAGAAAAATTCATTTCTTTAAGTTTCGCCAAAAAAAAGAAACTTTTTAAATTACTCAAAATACGTTGATAAGTTTGGGAGTTTCATGGACAAAGCTTGTTAAGACTTAAGTGAATATGTCACTAAATGATAAATATATCACTAGAAACTTAGTAAATTGCAAGTGTTTCAATAATGTTGAGAGGCGTAAAGAAAATAATCATTATGAATGATTCATTTGAAATTTGATTGAGTTTCTTAGTAAAACGTGGCTGAGCTTTAACATGTAATCATACAAATGAGAAACGTTTCTTATTTAAATAATTAAAGATGAAGTGATTTTGTTACGGAAAAAATCATCTTTTAGATTAATTTTGAGTTGATGAGTAGCTTAATTTTGAGTCCCAGGAAGATCATAAGTCTGATATTCCCATTTGTGAGAATACTGACATAATGGGGCATGAGATAAAAGTTCAATTTGGTTGGATAAAATTTCCCACAAACTTTTTGATATTCATGTAAATCTTCTTCCCGTCAAAAATTAATGAGTGAAGTTCAATCGTAGCGCTCTCTCTCAAAAGGTTTTTATAAAAACAGTTTTTATTTAAACTTAAAAGAAAATATGTTTATTTTTAGCGAACGCTAGAGGTAAATCTATGTTTCTATAAAATATAACGGCACAAAATAAGTTGTGTTGTTAGACTGATAACAATCGTTTCACTTGGACTTGCAAGAAGAGTTATAAATTTTACTTCCTTAAACTAGGAAAAACCACGTCAACTTTTCAAATTTACAGTTTCAGCCGCTTTAACTCTCGAACTGTCACACTTCTCATGATAGATGTGTCTACATAACAGTTTTCTTTTCGACTGTTTTCATAGCTTTTGGGGAAGCCAATGGTAACAGTACTGTATAAGAGACAACCCATCCGTTATGTTTGCAGTTACTTTTCCTTTGGAATGTCAACATTTTTACAGCTTCTCCTTTCAACTAAAATACAGTTTCAAACGTAATGGAGATGATGTGATAGAGATCATTTTTTATACTTTACGAGTTGAAGAAGCAAAATTGTACAACACAGAACATAAAGCGCAATACATTGTTAGATCTGTCTCAAGCACAAAACCTTCAAAGTCTGTCAGACTTCAAAAGAAAGAAATTAAATCAACTGAAATCTTCCCTTTTTTGACAAATAAATTCAGATATAAATATATATAACTCAATTACAAAGAAAAATATACCTTAAAATGTTTAATATTTTTAGCTGCATTTGTTTGCAAATTCATTTGTACAAGCTGATAAAATGTCTACTTAGTCCTTGAAATGTTTATATTAATATTCTTTTTAATTCAATTCAGCTTAACCCTTTATCTACCGACGGAACTTATAAGTACCACTCACTTTAAAATAAGATAGAATAAACAATTTTACGAATATTCTGACAATGCTTAGCAGGAATATTCTTTGAAATTCACTCTTCCAAGATGTATGGCAGCACGGGTTCTATGATGAGTATTTTAGTGGGGAAGGCGAATAGTTTTATAGCAGAAATTGCGTTTTCGGTGGATTGCAAAGATGATCTTTATGTCCCGAAAAAATAGTTAATGTCAAAATTTAAGTGTCTTATTTTTTGTATGTTAATGAAGGCCTTAGAAAACGATTTGACTCTTTATTTTAAGTGAACAGTGTATATAATTAATTTTACAGTTGAATAACTTTAATTAATTAATTAGCTTTAATGGATTAAATTTCCCAAAGTTGAGTGTTTTGTGTATGTATATCCCTTATTTTTCAATGTAGTGATCCAAAAAAATATATTGCATGAAAAAAAAAACTGCAGTAAATCATAATGCGATAGATAAAGGGTTAAATACTTTTAACTTTGTTTTATGTTTTTAATTTTTATATTATGAACTAATATAACTAGTATTCTTGTACCGATATATAGTAAATGGTATGCATGTTTAATAATGAGTTTAACATATCGTCATAGGGCTTTTAATTGCGAATCAGTTTACGATTTTAGCTTTTTAAGTACGACGTAAATTTATCGGGTATATGATTTTATGCCTAAATCATTTAGAACAATATCCATGCTATTAAAATATTTGTTAAAATACCAAGCCGTTCTCTTCATTGAATTTATTGACTTAATTAAATAACTTAAATACTTTTTAATTTTTAATTTTGCTGCTTCTTTATTAACATGAAATTTCAAAAGCTAGTGTTATCTAGTGACACTGAGATATAATACGAATTATAAATATTTTTAAAAATATTTTACGTCAATATATTCTTATTTGAAATAGAGTTATTTAACTGAACAGATGTGCTTGAAGTAGAAAAATGATGGTGATGACTTTAATATGTTAATATGACTTTTTGCACAATCATGAGAAATTCAAAACATTTCAGAAGATATAAAAATATTAGATAAAATAAAGTTCACAACTCACATTCCATTATAAATTTAAATGATTGTGATCATTTTATCAAACTCATTGACCTAAACGATTTGTTAGGAGGTGGGATTTGTAAGCGTATTTGACGCGTTGGCGCACACACAGCGAGTTTAACCCATTAAATGATTTTTTTCAGAGAAATACTAATTCCCTCGTTTTCTTCATTGCATTTAAGACAAAGAAAATACTTAAACCGCATGCAAACTATATTCATCACACTTTATATATATCTTTACATCACTCTTTAAAAATATAAAACTAGAACAGAGCTTTAAATAAATTTCTTACACAGTTTTTCCTATCTACATACTTAATTTTAAAATGTCTAATTATGCGTAGTGAAGTTTTATAAAAGGAATACATGAGCTGCATTTTACAAATTTGGTAATATTTGTTTTCATATTTTGTTTTTAGGTTATTGGAATTTCACACACTTTCAAAAAGCAATAAATTTGTAGTTTTATCTTTAAGTTATTCAAGTAACTTGTACGAAATTTTACTTCAGACAATATTTAAAAATATACGCCAGCAAAATATTGTAATTCACTTATTAGCAATTATTTAATACATTGGTAACATTGATATCTTTCTTCAGAATTCATGCACACATACATGATTTTTTTTTTTTTTGTTTTAGTATCCGAGATCTTATACTTTTTTATGGTATCTTTAACTATAGTTTTAAATGTCAAGAGCATGAAAACTCTTCCTTCATCTTGAGCGTTAACTGTTTTTTCCCAAAATAGTGAAAATACTGCATTTTAAAGATTAACCTCACAAAATTACACTAACTCCTTCTTAAGTGCGAAGTAAAAGTTACGCGATTCACTTCCCCTTGCCACGGTATACGGTTTTTAGGGGAGGGGAGGGGGAAGAAAAAGGTACAAGTAAGCAAATATTTTTCTGAAATATGTAAATTCTTCGCAAACACTGTCAAGATCATTTCATTACATTCCAAAGCTTTCGGAATAGTTTTACTAATAGCAGGCAAAGAAAGGAATTGTATTTCGGAAAGACATGTACATACACCCAGGGCACTCAACGCACCGGTTAAGCGATTCGTGTATATACTTCTGTAGCAGTTAAAGAGTTACCAAGCACAATCCTTTCATTTGTCATCTTCAATGGCAATTACTTTTTGATTAGAGTACATTGCATTATTTCATCATAGCTGACATAGCTCTAGTTCTAGTTATTATGAAGGTTTTTTCGCTATAGAGTAACAAATTGAAAACACGTAAACAGGTACTGAATTTTATTTGTTAAGTTTGAATCTCATTCAGAAGAAAACGAGAGAAATTCAATAAACCTGTCATTCGCTTTGATTTGACGATACTTAATACTACCGAACAGTCCTTATTTGAATTTGTATAAAAGTCTCAGTTCAAGTTTAACATGTGTAAACAGAACCCCTTACTTGTAATTCTATTTCCTCCAGTGAAATTGATCATTACGTATTCATACAATGGAGTAAAAAACTTTAAAAGAACCAAGAAGATTTTTCTAATTTGGTTCTTCTTTAGGGAAAAAAAAGAGAGTAGGGAATTTTTCCCACAAAGAACCTAGTTTTGGGATGCAGATTGTTCCAAGGGGATGATATTGTATTTGCAAGTTTATTTGTAGCCAGTAAAATTTGTTACAAGCGACAGAAGGGAATAAAGATATTAGATAAAATAGAAAAGAGATGAAGAGGAGAGGAGAGAGAGAAAAAGAACGCACACAAAGGAAAAGAGAGAAAAAAAGGAGAGCACGGGGATCAAGAGAGTGAGAAAAGAATCTTGTCACATACGAGATAAACTTTCCGTTTGCGTATTTGTGTTTTACAACGTGGTCCGAATAAATACAATCCGTAAAAATATTGAACTCCACTGCACAGAAGTAGCTTTTTCTTGCTAACTAATTCATTTGCATCTGCCAACTGCTATGAAATATTCATCCGTAAAGTTTACGGTTTTGTGAAGTTTCCACGCCTGAATAATTGAAAAGCTTTTTAAAAAACACCGGGAAAACGGGATCCTTTTCTCGCAAGGTTTTCCCCAATTCTGTTCCCTTTTCTGTATTGTTATCTGTCTCTATTGTGTATTGTGCAATCCCTCTCTCTCGGAAAAGCTCTACCACCCCTGTTGTCACGTGACGCGTTTGCTTACCCTCTTTCGAATTTAATTATGAATAACTGCAGGATATACATTAATCATATCATTTTCTGTAACATATCACATCCAAATGTGAGGATTCTGAGAGAAGGAGGAGGAAAAACTCCCTCTAGTGATCCTAGCTCCTTCTCTTGAATGAGGCAACTGCGGTGTGTTACTGACATTGAAGACCACATGCAATCATTAAAAGAGCTTTTTATCCCATTTAATGTAGTGTGCATTCGGCCGAGAAGAGCAATTTTATTCTTCCGAAACAAATTAAGCAATTCTTCGCTTGCAAACGCAGCATACAATCTTTAATTACCATTATCCTGTCATAGTTCAAAATAATAACAATTATTAAAACGTTGTTAAGAAATAATAAATATTGTGATTTTTGTTATTTATAGAGTCTCTTTATTTTTAAAGACGAGCCAAATTACTTAAATAATATTCTCATTGCTTGATTTTACCTGTACTCAAAATACAAAATTTTCACTGCTTTTATTGCTTTTCGTTGTGTATTAAATAAAGAGCTGAGATGCAATTTTAATGTCAACTAACTTGTAACTTTTTGCATAGAGTAAAAATAATTTTAATAAAAATAGCAAAAGTGTTTGATGGGAAAATAAATTGGAAAAGAAAAATATATGTATCACTTTTATATATAAATGATAATCTGACATCTTATGTGTAATCCATCTGACAATATTGTATTGATCATTTTTTGTGAAGATCTTTATTAATGTTTTGAGGAAAAAAAATAGCAGAATAAATTCATTTTATTTTTGTTACATTTTAAAAGGGATTATTTGTATTAATGTGGTTAAAATATGGAATGTAGTTTTAAGTCAATTGTTTACTAACAAAAAAAGGGCCTTTGCTTGAACGTGGTTAGAAAAGCACAAAGTAAAATTTTACAGTTTTTTTTTAAAATAAGAAAAGTGTCATACATAATTGTTTAAATTCAAACAATTGATAAAATAGTTTGACAGTCATTATTAAAATCTTACGACCGGAATTTAATCTTCAGAAATTTTTAAGTACTATAAAAGTTTGAAGGAAATTTTAAGCAATATTCGAATAATATGTATACTTGAAACATTTATATTTCAGTATTTTTTCTTTCATTAAAATGCGTCAATCAAAAAGAAGATTATATAAAATAATTAATAAATAGAATGGTTTGTTTAGCTAAAATTTTACGGTAACTTTTGTATACATAGAGGAATTTAATTTAAATTATTAAATTTGTTAACACAAATGTAACAAATAATAAAATTTTATTAAAAAGATTTTCTGAATATATATTTATATATAGTGAAAGTTACTAATTAAAATAAAAATAGTTTAAGTGAAATAGTTAAAAGTAACATACAATTTGTAAAACATCTACATTTTTAGAAAAACTTCAAATAAAAAATGTCAATTATTTATTTCATTTCCTTATCAAAATATAAAGAAATACTTCATTACATTTCATGCAGTGTAGAAATCTAGGTGATTTTGGAGAAATTGAACAAAATTTTATCTATTTTTGAATAACTTGTATATGGGTATTTTTTAATTTTATTTTTAAAATATTTCGCTTTAAGGAATTTTTTCATACATATGTAAATTTAAATTATATGGTATTTTTTTCAAACTTACTTTGCACAGAATTTCATAATCTAAAGAATCATCACAAGTAAGGAATCAACATAACAGATTAAATTAAAAAAAGCTATTTTAATTTTACAGCGATTTTAAAATATTTTATGACTTAATGAATTCTTAATGATTTGCAATTCGTATCAAGTTGCCGGTTAAATATATTCTTACACGTAAATGCAAAAAACACAGATAATTCAAGTTTTTAAACTAAACTTTTATGTGTGTGTGCCGGAATCTCTGTAGTGTCGTTTGATTAAATATATAACAAATAATATTTCAGATTCAAACTATGTTATAGTTCATATTTAAATTATATATGTGAAGAAGAAAAATGCAAGTTAATTTTGTCAGTTGAATTTAATTTTTCAGCAATACTTAAATAAATTCTTCATTTAACAATTCATTTACATTTTTAATTAAAGAGCAAGCTTGGATTTTTAACACTTTATTTTTAAAGAAAAAATATGAAAATCCCAAATGAGAAGCGTTAAACATGAGAAAATGATGTCAAAATACGAAACGTATATCAATGAAAATACTGTGCTTATGTTTTAAAAGAATATATTAAGAAAAGTCTACAAAACCGGGGAATTTTCAATATTTTTTGACACGCGTAAATCTCTTTGCTTAACACTCTATTAAAGAATAACTTCCATGATAAATGTGTACACTAAGCTTATTTATTATGATAAAATTCTTATTTTTTGACGTATATGTTTTAAAAAATTTATACAGAATATAAAATCCCTTTCTGAACATCAAACATGATTCTATATAATAAAGATAGTTTTTATATACACAAAATGAATTCATTCAGAGATAGGAATTAATTTTATGAAGAAAGTCAGCAGAACTATTTACTCGCACGATTCAATCAGATCACACCAGTTCATTAATTAATTAGTTCATTAACGGTTGGCGCTTTGTAATCTGCTCAGCTCTTCAGCCATTAAACTTTAACCCTAAGACTAATCAATCACATTTCAAATGACTATTAACGATGGCGTGGAGCGCAGTACTTAATAATACGTTCCGACATAGAGTATGAAATGACGGGTTTCTTAGAACATTAACGGAACTTTAAAATAAGTATTCTTTCAAGGATTTAATAATAGATTCATATTCGTAAAATAATTTTAAGAATACTTATAGACTCTGAAGAAATATTTTTTGGTCGGTTGAAAAATTGCCTTTAAAATGGCGGATAGTAAGAGATCGATCTCATCCTGTTTCATTGGCTGTAAATGTGTCTTTCATGAATTCATACTATCATTGTCAGAAAATGTGCAATAGGAGAATTTTCTCGATATTTGCAGAATAAAAATACTCTCTATACTTTCATTATTTATAAAGGTAGAATAATTTCCTAAGAAATTACTTTAGTAAATTTATTAAAGTTCGCTTAAATTCCCGTTTAAAATCCTTTATTGATTTAGAATAGTGAGTAAAGTCCTAATTTAGGTATTAAAATTAGAATAATTTAACATAATCCATAAGAGAACATAAGAGATTTATTTCTTTGAAATACTCCTTAAACAAAGGAATAATTTCCTGTATTTAGCCATAACTTAACGTAGTCAATTTTTGCAGCGCATCATTTACGTGTAACCTATATTCTTTGAAATAAACAATTTTATTTTTGCGCTTAGTTAAGGATTTTTTCCACTTTCTAAATACCTTATCTTTCAAGCAAAATACATTAATATTAATCAAATATAAATAATTTTTAGGTATTGATAACATGTTATACGTAGCTTTTGAGTTCTTATTGATCCCATGGATTCATTTCTAAGGGATGAAAATGACGTGTGGAGTGCAAAATATACTAAAATCATACAGAAATGATCATACACACACGATGCATAATAATATCCTTTTAAATCATCGTTTTTACAAAGATTTCGATGGAGGATGACTATTTTTACCCAGATATTATTTTTTATGTTCCACTCACTAGATCAATTTTACCAATAGGAACTAAAAAGGAGCTTTCAGCAAATAAAAAAAAGAATTATTTGAATATTATGAAACTGAAATTTGAAGAATTAGGTTGACACAGAAATATAGTCGATTGATTGACTGATTACATATTAACACCACAGTCAGAAGAAACACGTAGGTTACTGGCGTTGGACCTCGTGATTTTAAAACATGGTCAAGTGACGAAGGCCACTAGTTAGCTAGCGCCTGCATCTACAAACTTCCCCACGACGTCAGCGTGAGAACTTTGGGCTTAATATTTGACGCGTACCCAGAAATAGAATCAAGATACACACAGTTTCATATCTCAATAACATCAAATGTATAGTTAGAGTTTAAAATTTGAAGAAAATGTTAAATCTTCAGAAACGGAAACAAATGCACCTTTAGATATTAGCTGAGATATTTTGCATTTATTTCTTCCAGTTTTATAATAATTAATTGATGCAAAGAGGAATAGACTTAATGTATTCAAAACAGGATCTTAGTAAATATAAGATTTTGAATTGCTTAGTGATTATTATTTTAAATTAAACTATTGTACATCAGGTTTGAATTTAGACAACCAACCCTAAGGCGGTCCTTTAGCAGAAACGTAAGCACGCACACACCCTCTTAATCTCTTGCACATGAAGATCATACTCATTTCTATCTCAGTGGTCGCTTATTTGAAACAGAAGTCTTTCGAAGTTTCAACCGGAAGCAATTATACAGATGATTCTCATGTCCAATTACCCTTGTTGACTTCCTGAGGCATCGTTCGGCAAGGAAATAATTATTGCATTTGTAGTAATTCCTTTTGAAGTCTAGTGAGAATTATTAGAACATAGAAAAAGGAGTTATTGTATCTTTTTTCAACCATTTGAAGGGAAAAAAAGTTATATAATGTATCTAATTTCAAAGAAACTAGCAATTAAAACAAGAACGAAGAGGTTTAAGAATTTAAAAATAATATTAAGTTACAATTTGAAACTAAATTATCATTTATATTTAATTTTATACACTCTTAATTAAATAATTCGTAATAAAGTACGCTAAGTTAAATAATTCAGGTGCTTAAAAAATTTTGTAAATAGTTATGAAATTACTAAGAGTGTACAGCTAAAAATAAAAGATTCACTTTATGTTGAGTTATGTTTTTTTTAATGACTTATAATTTTTTTAAAATCGGTAAATAAAATGAATAACACTTTACTAGGAATTCTTCAGTTGAATTTGCTTAAATTTTGAGAAATTTAATACAATGTTTTTTAAAGTCAGCAATAATTCTGAAATAATAGATTACATTATGATTTTTTTATATAAAGATAATACTGCCATGTTTACCATTACCGTTATTTAAATTAATGTGATTTGAATGGCGTGTGAAAAGAAATAACTTTTTCATCTAAATAAAAGGTATCGAATTTTAAGTTGAAAGTGTAATTCGTAAAATATTGATTATGTGCTTTATATGCATAGGCATACAGATCAAAAAAGGAAGTCCTTTTGTGAAAAATGAAAAAAATGCAATTGGGTTGAAAGCACGAAATGGGAGATATTAATAATTCCATAAAAATGTTCTTAAAAATTAAGTTCAAACAACACACTTTTTATTTTTTAATAAAAATAATCCTTTATTTGATCAGATAAAATTATAAATGTATCGGTTTATCATTAACAGAGTATATGTGTAAATTTGTTTAAAGCCAAACTTTACATTAAGAGATGTTAATTAAAATATATGAGTGACTACATATTAAGGATGTGATATTTAATTACTATTAAATATTCAGCACTTAATAATATTTGAACCCAATTCACATGCCGTTGTTAGCATAATTTATATGCATAAAGCAAATATTCCCTTTTTCCTAGTTTTTACAATAACTGTTAAATAGCAAAAATAAAAGAAAAACCGAATTAATTAATTTAATTGCAAAATATGCACACAATGATTATAACTTTGTAGTAGCTTTCTTTAATATGATTAAGTAGCTTTCTTTAATATGAAAAATTTATAAAAGTGCTAAGAAATAAGAAATTTTATCAGAAGGAAAAATGAGAGATTAATTAATATTGATAATGTTTAAACCACTTAATTACAGAAAAATAAACGTAAATGTAAGTTCTGTGTTCCCTTTTCCCCTACGCATACGCCTGTTTTACCTTTATTAAAGCACGTTTAAAAATTAATCTTAAGAATATCGCTATAAAAATGATAATTTTTAAGGCATCATCGTCTCTTTTAAAAGTACAAAATGATTGAAAAACAAACGAAAATTAGTCTTTGTACAGACTTAACTGTTTTACAGTAACACTAGCTACGTAAATGTAAATAATGGAAATGTAAACGTAGATTACACCCATCTTACTTATTGTAAAAGTACATTTTCAAAGTTATTTTTAAAAACCTAATCTCTAAACCATTAAACAAACATTTAATTTATTTGCTTAAAAAACATTGAAAAGCTGTGATGATGACTATTTTCACACATATTACCATTTTTCTTTGTTTACATTCCATGTATAAATCGGGAAAAAACTCCAACCACAACTGATTCGCTTTTTTCTTAAATTTAAGACTGGCTTTTTAAACTATATTTAAGATTTTATTCTTAACACACACAATTTACACTGTTTTTCTACTATTCTAAATTTAATTATAAAATTATAGCTATATATTTTTTTAAAAAATAGCTTAACCAAAAGTAGCTCTTGCGTAGTAAACCTAACACTCACTGAACTAATTTTAAGAACACAGCAGATACTATCAAAACAATTCCATCTTGAAGGCCAAAGAGCAAAATTTTTTTAAGTGCTTTCATTTCTAAATAAATACCCCCTGTACCATCACTTACTGTAAACAATTACCGCATAAGGTTGATTGAAATCTCAAGGCTTGAAACAATTCTACAAAGAACCTGTAGGAGGACACTAGCTGCAAGAAGTAAGTGAAACATACTATTTTAAGATTGAAAATGAGACCTCACTAACAAATAATGTTGGTGAGTTTTGGCATGTATTATTTTTTTAGCTCAAATAAATGTGTCCTGATTTCACATTGTGTTTCAACAGCTGGGATGCGGAACAAAACTTATCACATAGCTCATTGTAAGAAAGTTGACAGGTAAACATCGCATCTATTCAGTAAAAACATGCCGCCCGCATTATTTAAAAGTTTTGGCACTGTGTGAAATATTGGAATGTCGCCACGCATGACATTGGCTATATCTACTTAGAACATGGCTTTAATGAATGCGCTCACTAGCGTCTGTCAATGACGGACGTTTCACCGGGTGCTGCATTCGTCTAATTGTATCCAATTAGCTGGCTGCATTTGGCAACCAACCAAAACTTCATCTGTCTCCAATTACGTCTTGAACCAAGAGAACTGATGACAATAAATTTGCGCCAGAATTGCTTGAGGGAAAACGTTGGGGTCAGTTTACGGAAGGAAGAACGCGAGATGTTGGGGGATATTGAAGGATATTCAAGAACACTTGATAACTCAGGAAAAGAGGTATGGACAAATGAGCTTTTAGTAAGACTAGACTCGCTAGGCGTCATTGATCCATAAGGTATTTGTACTTATTATTAGATAAGATCAGAATCTGTTTGATTGCATCGTGAATAAATCTTTAGTTTCTCTCGTTAAGGAATGAAGATAAATTGAAATAAATGAATCTAAATGCTTGAAAGGAGAAATGAAATTATTGACTTTGTAGACTGTATAAAAGTCTCAGTTAATGAGTAGACATACTGTTCAATAAATTAATTCTGAGCAGGATTTTGGCGAATTATTGTTTTATTTGAATGCAAATTATATTAATTAAATTGTGTCTAAAAGTTTAAGGGTTGCGGTTCCAATTTCATAAAAATTCAAGGTTTCATTGGAAAATATACAAAAACAGAATGAATATTAATAATAATAGCAATTATTTTTGGAAATTATATATACATTGATTGAGATTAAATATTGAAATTTCTAAAACACCTCATTAATACTTATGAGTATCAAATCTAAATTTAAAAATGTAGCTACAAATTCCTAGAACTTAAACTGGCTCTTTTTCTTATTTTTGTGAATAAACTTTTGAATAATACATTTTTGAAAATTTTACGAATTCACTCTAAGTACATTTACTTCTTTTCCTTCCTTTGTATTACTTTAGATGCAAAGTACATAAATATAACTAAAATGAGTTTTGTACAATCAGTCATTTTTTAAAATCAGAAAATCTCTTTGAAATTATTTAATTGTAAAAATGCTTTTGTTTGGATTCGTTATTAAAATTTTTGATTCCTCAAATCCATGTTATGATTGCTTTGAGTTTTAACATACATTTTGTATTAATAAGCAAAGAGAATTTAAAAAATTATACCTTTTTAAAAATTTACTGCAATGAAATATTGAGTACTAAAAAAAATATATGAAATTTCATAACATCAAGTTGATAGATGTAACACAATTGTAACTTATTAAGGAAATTTTTTAAATATAGATCGCAAGAATTTGAATATTTTAATTTAACAAAGTAGTTCTCAATTTAGTGTATAAAATGGCATTGACTTTTTTCCCGCTACGACTTTAGGAAGTTGTTTATATTTACACCTGTCTAACACCATCTAGAAGTCATTTTTCAATGTTGACAAGCGAGGAAACATGAGGTCTTGAAAGATTTAATGGCATGTGCGAATGTTTTCTCTAATTACTGCTAATTACTATTGGCACAGGCTACCACTTTTCTCTTACTGTTAAATAGATAATGACTCTCGGGCGAGTCCAGTTTTCTAGCATTGCCAAAACACATACACGAAACATTAGCAACAACTCTATTTTTAATTAGGTTTATACGCTTTTTCTTCGTTTTAATTTAAAATCATCCTGAAAATAATGCAGATATATATTTAAAGTGACTGACCCTGTTAAGATTAATTGAGCATAACCCGAACTGGTAGTGAGCATTGAAATAAGAAAAAGAATGATGAATATAAGGTGTTCTAAATTAAATTACCATTCCAATGGATGAGGATCATCCGTGGAACAGTGAATTAAGAAACTTAACGCACCAATAAATTGAACAATTGTTTTGCTCTAAATGCGTTTCGATTTAATTTGCAGCTCATAAAGCATCATTGGCTTATATAATCTCACAAGCTGAGACAAAGTACACTCAAGAGGTAGAGGCGAAATATATTAATAACAAAGCGGGAGCATTTAATTGAAAATTTCGCACATCATTATAAAGAGAAAGATAATAAAAAGAAGAAGGATTGTGAGAGAAGCCAGTAGCTCCCCATACCAAGCCGAAAGCTTCCCATTTCGGTATTTTATTGTTAATAAGCATATTTTAATTAAATTTTCCGACCTTTAGATTATTGCTCGTCTTCTTCGACCCCACAGGTAAAAGGGGTCAGGAAGAATGCGGGCCTAATGAAATGCAAATTTTGTGTATCTTGGACTCTTCTCTTCATAGAGAAGTTTCTCGCGTTTCTGGAAAAGACGGAATTCCGAGCATTGCAATAATTAACATTGTTGGAGGCAAAGAAAAGTGCCATTAGGAAAAAGAGAGTTTCCTTCCCACCCAACAAGAGAAAATTGTTCCCGACAACAAAATGGGGTGGTTGGGAGTAACTTTTACTACTAACTTTCTTGCATTATGTAATTTAAAGTTTCAAAAACATAAAAGTGCTAACGACCAACACAAAACACTTTCTCATAATTAGTTTACCCAAGTGTTCTTAAAGAAAAGACTTAAGAAAAGAAGCAAGAATGGGAAAATCTTCGCGATAAAAATCTAATCTAATCAGCAATAAACTAAGCACTTGTCCTACATTTGCGTTTTAAGGATTAAATGCAAATACTTTGCAAAACTTATATGCACGCATAAACTTGCACGATTTCGTGCAAAGAAATGTAAACAAATGTTTATATAGAAAACATGAAGTGGAAAATATCATTAAGGTTTTTATCATTCAGCTTTTCTGTATGAATTTCATTAAATATGGTATATGTATATATATATATATATATATATATATATATATATATATATATATATGTATAGCATAATAAAATAAATATAAACATAGTGTAAATGGATAAATAATGGATTTGATAACCAAGAATAACAAACCAAAATGTAAGTAAAGATATAAAAAGTCAGTTGACCAAAATGGAAAACTATTATGTTTTCTAGAGGTATCACAGATTTAGGACAGTGAAATAGGGTTAAGCTTGACTAACAGGATCCTAACCTTCCTTTACAGCAGAACATTTCTACATAATAGTGCAAAGAAAATTCTATAAAAAAACCAAATTTGAAAAATAAAGTTAAGCCTAATAATAGCATGTGTAAGCTCACACAGTACTATAACAAACAATTAATCTTCTAGAAATGACTATTGTAAAATTGTTCTAAGCTACAGAATTAAACACAAATTAATCCAGTATATATATATATATCTGTAAGTTCACTGAAAAGAAAAGAATGCATATGAGAATATACAGTAAAAAACTTATTTGGAAGTTTAAAAACACTTGCATACAGTTTTTATGAAAGGAAGAAAAAAAGACATGGTTTAAAAATTCAACTTTGGAGCATATTACAGGTCATTTAACAAAACATGAAATGTTCAACCTCTATTTGAGCACCAAAGAAAATATCTCAGCATTTCCATTGCAATACTGCAACGAAAAGATAATAAATTAAACAATCTTATAATAAAAGCTTAGCACGTGTAAGACTGTTAGATAAAAAAAATAATAAAAAGCCCAATAATAATCCTTTTCTGTTAACAAAGTTTTCTTTCCTCTATTTCAATTTTTTTTCCTTATGCAAAAATTGTATACTAAAAACTATGCATACTTTTTATTCTGATTTAAAATGCCCTCAAAAATTTAGTTTAATAAATATATTCAATACAATCTCTGATTGATTTGAATTTTATTTCAGTAGAATTATGTACAGTGTTGCTACCAGATTTTTAACTGAAAAAGATTGCAGGCAGTTGGTTACAGTAACACGGACGAGGAAAATATAAATTAAACTCAAGAATTATAAAATAACTTATTAGAATATAAATTTCCGAATTATTTATTAATAAATATATAGTAAATAAAGAATATACGAATTTATATTTAACGATTATAAAACTATTAAGTTTTACAAGATATCATCTAAAAATAAGAGGAAACCAATGTATCAAGACATATGAGGTAAAAGAGTAAATCTACAAAATGCTACCAGAAGAGGTAAATTAACTTACATTTTTATCAAACACATAAATCAGTATTTATATGGCTAGAATCTTAGGGGTTCTCATTGTCAGACTGAAAATTGTTTCTTACCATTTTTTCGTTAATTAAAGCGATTAACAAATGAGTTAGTTATTGTCCAAATTTCATTAAATATTACTCCAAGTTGAATAAAACTTCTTTGTGTGATATATTGTAATGAAACGCTTATCAATTATTACTGTTGTATCTAACAAGAAAAATGTTTAAGCATAAACAGTTTTAGTTTTATATAAAAATATATTCACTAGTGCGACTATTATTTTGACATTTCTGCATGCTTAATGAGGTATGTTTAAGAGACATCCACCTAGTTTCAAAAGATATAATAAAATATTATAGTTTGAATCTCGTTGTTTGTTGTATTCATATGTTTGAAGAATCATAAAAATATCTTATGCATAATGTACACGTCTGAAAGTTTAATATAAATACTAATCTGAATATTACAGTAATTAATATGTGTGTGAACAAAAGTTGGTTGAATACAATTTATTTTTCAGTGTCAAAATATTTTTGAAAATTTCAAAGTTATCAAATGAATTACTCATACCCACACACATTCAACGGCCAACTTTTTTTTTATAAATAATAATTTTTAATTAGGAAGTTGCAAATACATATATATAAGCTAATGGAAAACTATCATAAAAGAAAATTGTATATTCCAAAGCGGCGAGAAACTATCTTCATAACAAGGTATTCATTGAAGATTATTATGTGCGCGTTATTATTTCCCTTCGAGGCTGAAAACGTCTGTAGCACACTAGAAATGAGAGTATTATTAATGTTTAATTTTCCACGAAATACATCTCTTCTACTCTTCAGTGTATGGTAGCTTTGGTGACAGTTCCCAAGAAATCTGATAGGCTGAAATCTCCAAATAACAATGCTGTTGGAAAATGAGAGAGTACTTGAACAGCTTCTCTTTTAATAAATCCTGATTAGTTATTTTGCATACGATAATTGAAATTAGGACTGCTTTCTCCAGGAAAAGAATTCAAACTGATTTGTACAGTTCGAAAGGGATAAATGAATTCTAAACTTTATACTTTTTCTCTAATGAGAAAATCACAATAGAAGGGAATAGGCTAGAGTAGAATAAAATATTTTGTCTCTAAATTGTAAGGAATTAATAACCACACAGTCATTTTGAGGATTGGAAAGCATTGGTAATTATATTTTTATGAAACATTCAATCTAGATTCCCTTGCAGGGTTTAATTAATAAGTTGTCCATTGAGGTTTACTTATTTTAGAATTTGGTGGTATGAGAAAATTTAACTTTTAAATGATAATTAAACACAGAAAAACGACTGATAATAAGATTTCATGATATTTCTTGAGGATAGATTTAATTTCAATAGAAATAAAACTAAATTTAGATGTTTACATTAAAGTAAACCCTTAGAGGATATAATTCAGTAAGTTTAACATTCTGCTAAGGAAAAAAAGGTTTTCATTTGTGTTAATTTTAGAAAATGTAATTTAATTGTAATAATCTTAGAAAGCTTTGAAAGCTTCTTCTCTTAACATTTATTCCTTTTTGGTATATAATTTAGGAAAAACAGTATGATTTTATATAACAATCATTGACTGAAACTCCCTATTGTTGTTAGTTATTTTATTTTTGTATTATTTTATTTTTTTTATCGATTCTCTATTTCTTCCAAAAAACTTATAATCTTTTTGTTTTGCTTAGGTACAAATTCAAAGAGTTAAATTTTAGTTTAGTATATAACGGTGTTCTCGGCAACAATCAAGTGGAGAGAATATTATTACGAATTTTATAATTTTCTATAAACGGAATGTTTCTCCCCTCTTTTAGTACTATCACGAAGATTCAATTTTAAGTACAAAAAAATATACACTCTTCGAATAAATACTATTTCAGGCATTTCTTTAATATCAGTTGATATATTTTTACCATTTCTTATTAAATTAACAAACAAACTGATTCTGTTTATCTCAAGCTGAGCCTTAATATGTTTTTCCTCTTAAGCATTTATTTAAGTAAACGGGCTATTTTAGTTTTTACTAACCTGATGTACCATTCAAGCTATTCAAAATAAGATTATACCTTATAACATTCAGAGCGAGAAACATAAATTAATGTTATTGAGACATTTATGTATTTCAGCTTCTTCATGTTTGGAATACTAATCTGAATTTATGATGATTAAGAGTGTATGAGTGAAAAAATATTAGAAAGGTGCAAATAATTTATATGGAGAAAATTCTGCAGACAAAGTCTACAAATTCTTTTTCTGCGTAGAAGACAAATAAAATAATATAATTAGGTTGAAGCATAGAAATCTTAGAAAATTTACTGTGGAGAAAAAATTGAAATGTGCTGATAAAATATAAATACTTTAACACTTCATCTGAACAGTTATTATCATAACTGTTCTTCTTCTTCTTATAATTATAACTTATTATTGTTATTATAACTGTATTATTCTTATAAGAAGTTTTGGAAACATGTTATATATGTATTAATATTAAAATTTAATACTTGATGGTGTTAATTTGTTTATTTATTATACAGATTCCTAAAGCATTTTCAAAGGTAATAAAAACTTTAAAAAAGTTAGTGCAGTTTCTTATAGAGTGCATATATTATACGAGGCAAGACGCATTTATATAATAATTATAATACTAAATATAGGAAATGAAAATTAAATTAAATATCCTTCCACATATACGAGTGCACAAACACACATGCACAGTGCCTCTATCTCAAAAACTAATTCTTAAAAAATATCGAAATAATTATTAGTCACAAAAAATTTCTTAGTTAAGCATTATTTAATCACAGAAATCAATGCTACTAAATTGAAAATCTCTGTTATATGTGTTTATATCCTCTCAATTCTAACAATGACACATAAAGAGACTCAGTTAATCTTTAGAAAACAAATACTTTTATACGTTAAACATTTTGCTCGAAGCGTGTAGAATGACAGAACTAAAGCTCTGAAGAGAAACATGAACAAACATATATACACAAAAAAAAAAAGAAACATAATTTCAGAGAAACGTAGAGTGACACACGATACAGATAACAAGTTCGGACATAAAGATACTCGTTTGATAAGAGGTCAGAAAAGATTTCTGATCTCAGAAATATGAGTATAAACACTAAAGTGGAAGATCATGATCCAATTGCTGCAATTGAGGAGAGATTCGAAACAACCACATTGCCCTCAATGATAAAGAAAGAAATAAAAAAAGAAAAGGAAAAGAGAGATATATATGAAACTCTAGAAAAGAGAAAGCTCAAGATAAAAAGCTGAATTTAGATATTATTAATTTTTATTAGAGATATATATTCTTTGTTTTGTTTTAGAATTTCTTACAAAATAAAGAATCCTATAAACAGGACGTTTATGCAAATTATTTCGGTACTTAAATACATCATCAGCCATCTATTTATGTGAAATACTCTTTCCACGAGGATTCGCATTAAGTAAATAAAAATTTCGTGTATAAGATATGAAGAAAGAGAGAAAAAAAATGCTGGATTTGGGAACTGTGTACAAATATGTTTCACATATTTAAAATACAAAACAAAGACATAACCAACTTCCAGAAAACAAACAATGGGAGTCCTTTTTATGATCTTTGCTACAATAATTGTTATTCTTAAAATTCCAAGTAAATAAATTTTCTGGCTGTCTAAGTAGACATACTGCACAAAATAATAATGTAATGTTTTAATATACCACATAAAGAGATTGTCTTGGAAAAAGTGTTGTATAAACAGAGAATCCAGTTTATTTATTTAATTTGATTTGACTGAGTATGTGTATAAAGTATTATTCACATAATCTTCTTAAGTAAAAAAAAAGAAAAAACTGCATTTTTACTTAGTTTAATCCTTTTTAAAAAGTTGTTTTTGAGTGAATTAAAAAAAAGCTTATATATATATATATATATATATATATATAGTGTTGGGTGTTTTACATTGAAGATTTTCTAGACTCTTGTAATAGATATATCCTGACATTGAGAGATTAATTTGTTTTTAAAATTATAAGAACATAATTGAATTAATAGATATCTGAAGATATTGACTAGAGTTCTTAAACAACAATATAGATAAAAATTGATAGAAAAACACCTTGTTTTTTGGTTCATAGTGTAGAAAAAAGGTGTACAAGAGAAAAACATGTTTACTGAATACAAAGAATTTAAATAATATTTTATCAAATAAGTAAATTTTCTTTTATAAGAGATTATGAAGGACTTTTAAATATAGTTCAAGTGAATAAGGCAGGATATGTAAACGTTTTCGATCTAATAGATCATAAATACATAATAAAATAAATTTTTATTATTAAAAATATTTTTATTATTAAAAAAATTGTTTTTATTATTAAAAAATTATTTTTGTTATTTAAAATTATTTTTACTAATAAAAAATAATTTTTACTATTAAAAAATATTTTTAATTACTAAAAAACTAGTTTTATTCTGAAAAAATTATTTTTATTATTAAAAAATTATTTTTATTGATATTAAAATAAAATATATAATAAATTATTATTTTATTACAATAAATTATTATTTTACTACAATAAATTATTATTTTACAATAATAAATTATTATTTTATTATAATAAATTATTATTTTATTATAATAAATTATTATTTTATTTATCTAATAAAATAAATGTTTTAAGTCCTGTTTTTCTTATAACAGCAATAATTTTTACTCTGAATCAACATTCATTATGATTATATAATCCATAGATTTTGCACTTAATAATATTGTGCACTTTATAATATATAAAATTGTATTTTTTATAGAAGGTACACACAAAGTATGATTCAATTGACAAAAAACGATCAAAAATTCAAATAATTTTTTTAGCTTATAAATTATTTTTTTTCATAATTTTCTATAATCTCTGAAAATTTGATGTTCTAATTTTAAAAAAAATCAGAGTTATGATAACTTTTATGTTCGTTTTTATTCTCATCCCAATGGCAAATAAGAACTTTAAGCGGATTTAACTCAGAAAAAAAAACTGATACATCTTTATTTAAATAGTTGAATTTAGAATTTACACATTTTTTAAAGAATTTTCAATAAGCAGTCAGAATAATTTTTTGACCAATATCAATCATGTTAGCAGAAAAGCCATACCAACTTTTGCTATATATAACTTGACGTATTTGTAAATCAAATTTTATGTGTATACATCAATTACTGTAGGAGAAGTAGTTTTTAAAATACCTTCAAAAATGTTAAACCTTTTCTTTAAAAAATTAAATGGTTATTCTATGGTAGTATTTTGAGCCCGAAAACTGTTAATCGTAATCCATATACATTGGTTACAAGCAAAAAAAATTGTAAAAACCATTAAATCAAAGTTTTTTTTATAAATCGTATAATGTCCCCTTAAATCTATTAAAATACAGAGATAAAATAAATTAATCAAAATAGTTTAAGGAAAAATATAAAACTTGACATGCTTTTAAAAAAGTAATGTATTATTATTTTCCATTAAAGTTTTCCTTTTTATTTGTTTGAAAGTTCTTAGCTTCATTTCTGACTCATATGACGAAAAATAAAATACTTTTTTCTCGCAATTTAATGTGAAAATTTTGAGAGCTAAATAACTTTTTGTATACTTGAATGACACATGCATTGCTCCTGCTAAAGACTACTACACCATTTAATAAAAATCAGTTAATTAAAGAAATATTAGTAATTAACTACCAAAAAGATTTGTTTATTTGAATTTTAAAGAGATATTTTCTTAAATATAAAAATTAAAAATATAAACACTATATAGTGTTTTTCAAAATAAATTTTATTTTATTGTTCTTTTCTGTTCAATCTCTTCATTTTAATTCCTTTACTTTTGTTTTGCTTTAAATTTAATCCTGAGAGTGCACTCAAGCTAAAAACTAAAAGCTAAATAAATACCTTAAAACATGAAAAATTAATAAAGAGTAGATACTTTTAATTATTTTTTGAATTTTTCTTTTACTTAATATTCCAAACAAAATAAAAAATAGCTCTTTTAATTATTTTCTGAAGTTTGTAAGTATCATCGCTATGCTTCTGTTACGAATAAACATAAATATTTTATTCCATTCTTAGATAAAAGAATGAGCTGAAAAAGAGAAAATTGGAGAAACAAATTAAAAAACTACGGTAGAAAAGTAAAACTTCTAATAAAAGCCGCTCTGGAATAAAAGAATGTAGAAAATTAAATTGAAGAGTTTTACAAAAGGAAAAGCATGTTTTCAATGCATAAAATCGCAAACCGCACAAAATTACAATATACGCTGTTTGTGGATTGTAAAAGTCAGAGACGACTTTTAACATGAATGCCTTATTTTTCATCGAGTTTCCCCAAAACAAATATATTCTATTACAGTTTTATTGTACAAAAACAACTGTACAAACTCCCGTTAGCGTCCTCATACAGCAGTTTAATTGCGTCTGTAAAGTTAAATCAGATATTTTGTTTTCCTTAGGGAATTGCGTGTGTTTTCCTGATATTTTTTTCTTTTAGCAATTGCTTCTAATCCTGGGCTCTGCTTTTCCTCTCTTTCTTGTTTTTTCCTCTTCTTACAAGGATTAAGTAGGCTGAACAAAGTTCAATTTTATTTGAAAGCTCTTTTTAAAGTGCCTAGGACTTCACCGAAGTCTTAAGATATAAGAACTGACATTTTTATACTATATTAAAAAGAAAAGTCTGTTTCGATCGAAAAAAGACTTATGGGTACCTAATGCTGTCAGCACAGTGATCCATTCAGAAAATTTAGGAGAAAAAAAGCTATATTTGTACTTAAAGTGGCTCAAATGCAACGAACATATCGTTGTTGGGTTTTAATGTAATTTTATCTAAAAAATTGCCCTTCTTACTTACGTTCCTCTTTATTTGAGCAAGTTTTTCAGAGAACTTAATCAGTAAAAAAAGAGACTGATAATGTTTCTTAAATATTTTTGAAACACAGATTATAATACACTCTATAAAACAAAAAGCGTTTCTCTAAAAATAATTATCAGAATGGGTGGAAATAGAGTACTTAGATAATACAAATGATTAATTTGTGGCAGCCAATGACGGACTAACTGGAGCGCCTGGGCATTGCAAGGGAGCACGTGGATCGTGCATAAAACGAAAAAAAACATTTAAATGCTAAGGAATAATTTCCATACAAATGTGGTTCCATCGACTCATGTGGACTCTAACAATGCCTTCCAGGTAGATTAGCTGACAGTATGAGCAGATGTCATCATTTGAGATATGACGAGCGATTAGACTAAAGAAGCAGAGTAATCAAACCACAAGATTGCTTGACAGGTGGATCTGATAGATGCTACTAGACGATGAAGTTGGCAGGAATGAGGGAAACAGGGTCATATGCAAAGAGCCAAGAAGGTAGTGTTGACAGAGAGTGAAGATAGAGTCATCGTCCTATTGCCATTTAAAGTCCCTAATGTGTCATTATCAACTGTCCATCATGTAATTAGGACACTGGTGTCGTGTAGCATGTTCTTAACTCGTTTTCAAAACTAACTCCCAGAAAATCTATTATATGGACTGTTTGATTGATTTGAGAACCGTGATTTATGAAAATTGGGATAGCTATTATAAAAGTAGTGAAGTTGAAACATAGAGGATGTTGAGAGCGAAATTGTAACAGAAGGTTAAAAGTGTAATTATATATATAAAAATGATCTGGCAGATATTTGTGTTTAGTTAGTGAATTAGACAGTAGTCGCGAGATTTTAGTGCTATTCCATAGAGTGGATATCCAAAATTCAGTATTCCAAAGGGTCGAATCAAAGATAAATAAATCTTTATATTATTACTATAGTTAGGGTTCAATATAGTTGCTTCCCTTCTATTAAATTCTAGTCAATAAAACAATGGACTATTATAACTTTTGGGTTGAATAAAAGTTATTGTTTTACAACGAAGCTTTTTGATCCTTAATCCCCAAATACAAATACGAGCTCCAGTTCGTTTCAACAGCAATGACCATCTCTAGGTGACTCAGTAATTAGGAGGATGAGGTCACAAAAGTCGTTATGTCAACTCTTCCTCACCACTGCGCACCGACTGGAGGGTTTGCAGAGGCGTTTGGCGTGTTCATCCTGGAATCTCACCGATTGCACTAAAAGGAGTCTCGCTTCGAATTGAAACTCGACGGTCAGTGAATATATGTCTGGAGATGAACAGGATAGAAATGATAACCAAAAGTTATGACCAAAAGTTGACTTGATCACCAAAAGTTATGATTTAGGTAGCCATTTTATTCGAAAGGCAGATCATTTTGGTTGTCATCCGAGACACATTTACATCTCAGTTGTACATTGACAAGATTCTACGCTTCATAGTTTTGACCTTCTTATCACAATCACTGGCCTTACATTTCAGCAGATACACATGACTCGCTTTTCTACTGCTTCTCCAAATGTTTCTCCAACATTTTCCTGCCCGACGTATTCGCCAGAGCTTTTCCCAATTGAGCACATTTGGGATCTGACAAGATGGCGTTTTCGACTGACTTCGGATCACGCCAATCTAACTCATCAATTGGAATTAGTATGGCAAGAAATCCTTCAGGAGGACATCTACCAATTCTCTATGGTTGCCGGATAATAAATTGCCTCAGGGTCAGAGATTGATTTTTTTGCTTGAATAACTGTATTTTCTCTGAACGAAGCATTTAATTTCTATAATTTTGTTAACTTTTCGTTTTCATATGTACTGATTTCGTACTATTTGAATAGTTCCTTCTTAGTGCGTCTATGTTATAGTATGTATTATTAAAGTAAGATGATATCGCAAAATGTAAACATTTTTTTAATTAATTCTTAAGAAACTAAGGATTATCAATTGAAATATCACTAAAAATACGTGAAAAATTTAACCAAGCAGTAACAAATTTTCAATAAATATAAGCTAGAGGAATTCAAATAGTAAGCACTAAAATATGATAACCTCTTTTATAGACGAAAAATATAAAATAAGCAGCACTGTAATCCTTTTTTTGTACATCCTTTACATGTAATTGATAAATGCTAAAGGAACTATGCGAAGATACAACTGAAACTCTATAAAGCTTTGACATTTTTATAGAGTTTCAGTTGTCACTTTTGATTTAGAGTATTTACGCCTATACCTCTTCATTTTTAATTGAAAATGATCAGATTTTATATTTTCAATATATCAGGCACTAAATAATTAACTGTATACTAACGTGTATACTATACAATAGATTTAATAACTAATACTAATAATAGATATTTTAATGCATTTCGTGAGTTGTAGAAAATAATATTCCCGTCTTTAAAATTTTTGAATCACGTTTTTTTTTATTCAATCAATACTTGTTTACTCCTTTTAGGAAAGAAAAACGTATGCTGAAAAATATACGAAAAGCCCGTTTAATTAATCATATAAGCTTTTGAAGTAAGTTAACATTTTTTAAATAATCATATCTTCAAATAAAGAAAAAAATAATTGAAAATAATAGAGCTATCACAAAAAATGCTATAAAAATGAAGAAAAAAAGATGAAAAAATGATGCTAAAATCAGAATAATGCAGAAATGAAAAACAACGAGTAAAATTAATTCGATATAAAAATTTTTTTGACGCTGTTAGAGAAAAAACATGAGACGAGCCAATTTTTATTTCACGCAGTTTTTCAAATGTTCCTTTAAATTAATAGTACATAATTATTCTTAAAAAACTAATTAAAGTGTAAGAATTGTTCAAATATTCAAGAAAAAATGATTTTTTTTTATAATTTTCTTGTGAATTTTTTTCCCAATAATTCGCATAATTATCATGATGAATTTGTAGTGGAAAATCGGTAGTGTAAAAAATACAGACAGTTAAATGATATATTTATCAACAATCCTAATTAAAAAGTTTTTATTTATTTATCTTCTCAGTCAATTCACACTGTCCTGCCTCTAGAAAAACCATCTAAGCATTTATTTGGTGAACTTTCATAAATTATTCTCAACTTTTCTTGAAAACTTTCAAGAAAATAAACTAATCAATATGAAATTCTTAAATTGGTATTCTAGCGCCGACGGAGGTTCTGAAGCCCGTGAGGTTAAATCAAACGAAATGAGAACCTTTAATAAAGAATAAAATAAAAAAAGCTAAATAAGATGCTATAAAAGTAATCCTAGCAACAAACTGCGCTTGAAATTCTAATCCCTCAAAAGGGAAAAAATAAAGTAAAAAGCCGATTAAAAAGCACAATATTAACGGTCAATGCTTCCCTCTACTGCAAGCTAAAACCCAGCAGCTCTAATTTTCGCAAACCAGTCATTACTTTCAGATTACCCAAAAGTGACGAACTAATCAACGCCAGTAATTGATTTCGAAATGAAGAAAAAGAAAAAAAAATAATGGAAAAAAGAAAAAGAAATGGAAATATAGCCTCACACACACAGTAAGTTTGAAACGAAACGGGGGAAAAGACTGTTTATTGGTAGAAACAAAAGAGCGAGTAATCTACCAACACAATGATTAGAGCATTTGTTAAGTAGCAGCAATTTATAGGAAAGTAAAATGGAAAGTTGTGATCAACTGACACTAAGAGTGGAGAGCTAAAAGCTTTATTTTTATTTTTTGGTTCTCTCAGATTTATCCATAATAAGACAATTAATTCACAAAAGACAAAACTCTTTTTTCTGCTTTTTTCCCATAGATGATGGCTTCTGATTATAAATTCCCGTAATTGCTTTGAATCGTGATTGGTCACCTCTTAAATTTTTTTCACCAACAATCAACAAACCGAGATGAAGATGGATTATGATAAAAATCGCAATAAACAAGCCAAATATATTTTGGCTATGAAAAAAAAAAGGATTTGATTGCGTTTTTATATTTGAACTCTCATTCATAATTGTCATTTTTTTTGCGAATTTTTTGTCGTAGAATAACACAGGAGTATGTATGATAACAAAACAGTTTTATAAGGGGGGGGAAAGAGAAAATTAAAACTTTTAAAGAAAATTTACTCGTTTATTATTTTTTTTATATACGTAGTACTTTAAATTTTTACTATTTTAATCGTTTAAATCTGAAATAAAGCGTAACAACTCAGTAGCATTGAATATTGTATTGAAAACAATAATTATAATATATAGCACACAATAACGAAGTGTTTGAAACTTATTCAAGTGGTGTTTTAACCAAAATTACTATTAAGAATAGTTAAAATGTAAGCAATAGTCGTACGAGAAAAGTTATGTTACATCAAATAGTAAAGTGTTTGGTTCTCAAAATGGTTTTATTACAGTAATAGCGAATAAAATATTTTAAATATAGCTCTCATATATAATGGTTTTAACATAAATAATTTAAGAAAATCACTCAATTTTTAAAATTTTTACTATAAGATATATAATTTCAAATGTATATCTACACACAAAATGAAATAAAAATTATATTAAAATGATGGATTAATTGCAAAAGAATAAGAATTTAATACTAGATTTGAGCCCATAACCACATGACTCTAAGAAAAAAAATTAAAAATAATGGAAACATTTATTTATATAGATATATACATATATTTATCAGTCTCAAAAATTAAAAGCAAATATTTTATTAGATTGTGTTTAAAAAGCAATTCCAGATTTTCTGTTCTTACAATAAATGTTATCTTATTTTTATTCAAGAAATGTATGGTTTTCATATTTTATTAAAATATAATAAATTGAGACAGATGACGACGGCGGAAGGCAATAACGATATTATTCATAGTCGTTAATCGTAAGCCCATATGACATAGCATGGATAGTTTTATGAAATATATGGTTTTATTTGAAAGAACATAAAAAATGAATTCATTGGCAATATTTCTATTGTTCATTTAAGTTGTCTATGATTTCAAAAAAGTTTTTTAATTATTATAATAGCTCATATTATTTTTTTACTTAAAAGAATGAATATTTTTGAGATTTATATTTTCTAAGCGACGAAAAACATAAAATATTTCGTTCATAATTCAGATATGAAAATAATGAAAAAAACGAATAAAGATGTAGTAAATGCTACGTATACCATTTATTACCATTTAATATAAAAAGTTAACGTTAGAAGTCTGAAACAAAAGGATACATTTTAGGTTTCAAAATATCTTATTAATGAATTTGTTGAATGTCTTTATGATTTTAAAGCTTAAAAATATGAATACATTGAAAAGAATAGCTTGTATGTTAACCATTAACATAAAACAGCTTTTAGAATAAGAAACAATATGACAATAATAGCTCACATTGTTCATTTGTTTGAAATTTGCACTGTTATTGTAATATTTGAGAATTTATATCATGCAAAAAAAATAAATAAAATTTAGTTTAATGTTATTTTAAGAGATTTCTAGCTCTCTTACAAATATTATTACTCCGAGGAATTTTTTTTGTGGAAAATATACCGCTATTAGAATTGAAATTTTGTTTTGTGTGAATTCTGATTTTTCTTCCATTTAAAATATTTAAAAGGAAGTTGTTAAAATTCTTTCCAAAAACGCAATGCTTTGCAAGAACATCGTACAGTATCAAATAAATTATTTAACAAAGAATTATTGCTAAATAATTTATTTGATATTGTTTTTTTATCAAATCTTATTTTTTTAAAAAAAATTGCTATAGTGGGTTTGTGAGTTCATAAAAACAAGTAATATAATACGAAGATATAAATTTTTAAATTTGTTTAAAAGAAATGCATGCGATCATTTAAGTCCATAATTTTGAATTTTATTCTACGTCATAAGATGCTCTTTCTTAAAGGGTATTACGTAGTATATAAAATCACACTATATACATACATTTCAGACACACACAAAATAAAATTATCTTAAAAAATCTATAAATAATTCTATAAAGTTTTTTCAGAAATAAAACTCTTTCAGGATACCCAGAAATATGAGACTAAAGTAAGACTAAGAACATTTGGTGCAGACAGCGCAAAATTAAAGTGCGAAACATGTGTAAGGAAAGAGGACATGATGAGAAGCAGAATATATGGCCATATGCAAATACAGGACAGGCTAAAATAAAAAATCTACCGTAGTTTTAATATTCAAAATTTTAAAAACACAATAATTACACTAAATTAATAAACGAGTATTTTTTGAACACATATAGTCTATTGTAAAGATTGTCAATATATTTTACACCAAAAATAAAGTTTTATTTTCCTTTAAATGAGGAAAATGTACATATTTTTAAGAATATTTTTATTAGAATATATCATTCCTCTTTTTTCTGAAAGAATTTCAAAATTTATTCTCTACTGTATCAAAATTGGCTGTATTAATTTTTTAATAACTTTGCATTTTGAAGTTACATGAGGGCTACTGGATCTTTTTTCATTTAAACATTTAATTCAAATGTAAAAAGTATTTATTTTGATCAATAGTGGCAGTTAAATTAATATTACGTGCACTTTAAGTCAATAAAAGGAAATTATATAATCAAATACAATAAATTGCTAAATTATGTAACAGAAAGATTCTGAAACGAGATTGGAAAATCAAAAAGGCTCTACTTTCTTTTAAAATAATAAAAGTTTTAAAAATTCATCCCGGATGAAAAAAAATTCAAAATAAATTGAAAATGAACATAATAGATAAACAGGATGTGTGAAGTCGATTATTTTATGAAAGTCGCACTTTTGAAGCAGCACGATATTTATTGATGACGGGAATCATAACTCTCTCTGAACCATGGTCAAGTGACAAAGATGATACCGGAGCTGGAACCTCTCCCTCTAAACGTCCACTTCACGCTAACTTGAGAATTTTAAGTTTGGATAATTGCATAATAACATGCATCACAGAAACTCCTTTCTACAGAACGGAATTTTAGTAGTACCAGGATTGGAGCCCATGACTCAACAGAGACAGTGCCAATCACGATTTTGTGACCATGACCAATTGGCTAGGCCATTAAAATAGGTGAAATTTGACTCATAGACAAATATAATAAATAATGATGAAGATATACAACATAGGTGTTTTATATCTGTAATTCATAAAGAAGACTAAGTATTAAATGTTATTGAAGATATGTGTTATTTGCATTATCTTAATAAAATAGGCATGCTTACATCTAGTGTATGCCAAATTTGTAATTCGGGCATCATGAATGCAGAGCATCTTCTTATATGCCCAGAACTATATAAAGAGTATTAAAAAACGTGGCGAGATAAGCAAACTATACTGGAATGCCAGAACATTCATGAACTCTTTGTTAAAGACTGCATCCTTTAGGTTCCTTTTCTTGTGGTTTAAATTTTAAACTTTTTCTTGAATTCCCATGTAAATTTGTCCTGGTTCTTACTTTAAATGTTTGTTCTTTTTTATTATTTATCATTGTTCTTGAGCTGTTTTATACGTTTGGATTGATTCTTCCAATAAAGCCATATGTAACAACAACATATCTGATAGTCGCTTATTCATTTTACACTTAATAGTAAGATAACTAGAATAAAGTCAACGATTTTAATTATTCATGTATTTATTTGTAGTATTGCTTAACACTATATCGTCCATCAGTGTCAATTGGATACCGGAACCTATTTAGTTTGTTAACAATTTGCTGTTTTGAAGCGATTTTGAAAATGTTTCGTGACTTTTAACCATTTTCCATACACAGAAAAAATCTTGTGGTTCTAGGATAATTATGAGAAATTTTACAACTAAATATACCTAATGTTTAGACACCAAGGCGATTTATAATTATAAATATCTGTCGCTCAGCAAAGGTGGTATCATTAGTATTAAGTAGATACCATTAGTAAAACAAACTTCTGGAAGTAATATCGCACATTTATTTGCCCTTTAATCCAGGTTATTGGGTTTAGAGCGGAAATGAGTCAGTTATACTAAAATTGTTGTGTTTCGTTACATAGCATTTGCTTATTTGCTTATCTACTATTACGTTCAAATTACGTAAGTGCAAGAAATTTGAAAAATCAGGTAAATACTAAATTTAAAGGAATTGCAAATTCACTAATACTCATAAAGTACGAAATTAAAAAGTGTACTGGAAATGCAGCTAAAAAAATGTGTCTCTTGGATGAAAATGGTAGGCGGAGAATGTAAGGGAAAAATTAAATATCACTGTATTCATTGCAAATGATGTATGTACAAAACATTATGAATAAAATCGATAGATCATGATTAAAAAATTCACATTCTCACAAAAATTACGATTTTGCTTAGTATACTAATATTTATGAATATTACTGTTTTATTCAGTTTCATAGGATTATGTAATTTGTTTTGTTACAGTTTTTTACGATATAAAGAGTCATAATATACGATAATTACACATGAAATAATACTAAAAATTCTCCTAAGACTAAACCCTACTTTACAGTAGTCCAGCAACTATATTTGGTTATTACTATTATTTTATATATTTTGTATCACGGTATCGAAACGACACCGGTGGACATTTAGGGGTAATCGAAATCCCGGAGTTCTAGTATTAAATAAAATTACAAGAGTATATTTGTAATGTATTATAACTATAAACTATAAATCTTGTTTGTATACATGAATGAAATGTATTTGTGTAAAAAAATCCATTAGTAATAACTAGATTGCAACTTTTCTTACTAAAATAAGAAAAATGTTTGAATAAAACCGTGCAAACAGTGCAGAGGAACACTAAATAAATGTGAGTTGTAGAAAAAGGAAATCTTGCACTAAAAGACATCAACATAATTTTTAGAAGTATTATTAAGGATTAAATTGAACAAAAATCGCTTTTTTTCTATGACATAAACTAATTTCTATAGCATTGATTAAAAGAGAGAAAAGTGCCAATAAAAAAAAATCAGTAAGTAAGAAAAACTTCTTCCGAAGAAGTTAAATAGTACGCCAACGCGCAATGTTTCTCTTTGTAATTGCATTACATTAGAGCTTATTTATCCTCGCCCGTAATGTCTTGTGTATTGGACTATAAATATCTATACTGCAAGTATCAGCTAAAAAGTTCATTAGGAAAAGCAGTCGATATTTAAATATGTTGTTTTATGTAACTGCTAAGTGAAATAAATGCAATAAAAGTGATAAATTATTCAGACATCGATGTTTTAGCTGGGTTATTTTATTTGTCAGTTTCGCAGCATTTTTGAAATTAGTTAATCTGGAACTGTAAGCGAGTTTTATACGGGAAGCGAAAGAATCGAGGAATTATTTAAATAAGATTTCGGAACAAGGTTTAGTTTTTAGAGTTTTTCTGTCACCCAGGAGAGACAATAACAGTCGTCATAAAGTATAAGCTTCGTAAGAGAGAATGGAAGAACCATTATAATAAATCAACTTAATACCATTTTTAGTTCGTGTACCAATTACAATTTTTTGAAACTACCTACGTGAGGCGCATTTCTTTCCAAAAATAATGACAACAAAAATCTAATACTAAGTTATTATCATTTACTTGGCGTGATAAAGTCAAAGATATGATAAATAGGTAACATTACAGCGCTAGAAGCTGAATGGAATTGGATTTTGAACTGAATCAGGGGTGTATTAATTTCTTTTTTTCTTTCAAAGTCCTAGAATGAGATATACGATACTTAAATTAAAAATAAATCAAATCGAAATAGCCCGCTCCATTGACTTGAAAAAGAGTAGAACATGAATAATAAAGGCAGTTAAAGAGCGCCAAGACGCCAAATGAGAAATAAATAACAACCGATAATGTCGCCACCTCATTTTACTAGAGCCCTCAGAGAACTGGAATTCAGAGCGCAATTTTTGTGAATTACAGTGACATTAGTAGAATCTGTTATATTTCCTACGCCAAGACGTTTTTAGAGAACCCACGCGTAGTAATAATCCAGATTAAAAAGGATTGTTAAGAGCTGTAAAGTGGAGAACCCAAGTTTAATCCACTTGACTAAGTTGCGGCTGCATTTTAAGCCGGTGCTAATGAAAAGCTGTAGGTAACTATGGTACTTGAAGCTCTAGGGACTCATAAAGAGTGTTACACAGTGTTGGGAAAAGCTGTTCCCCTGCATCGTAAGGGTGGATTTCGAGAAGATAATAATCATCATTTTAGGATGATTGATTTCAAATGGTTTTTTCGGGAATTCTTTTAGCTTTGAAACGCGAATAATATATAAATTTAAATATAATTTTGGAAAAAGAAGAACCAGAATGGAAGAGACTAGATTTTTTTCTTGATGTTTGCCTTGTAATATTAAAAGTAATGGGCACATTTAATTTATGGATATGGTGCGGGGATAATAAAAATGGTGGGAAAATCATAACTGCACATTCATTTTTGGCATTTTAATGAAACACGTAGTTGGATAGTATGCTTGCATAATTCATAATGGACAAAATGTAATAAAATAAAGAAGTAACTTTAATTTTGCGTGTCTTCTTAGATTATTTGTTTAATAATACCTCAAGAATGCCCGAATAGGAATTTTTTCTTCAGTTATTTTTTTATTGTTTGACTTGCCACGAAATGAGTTCTTCCTTTTTTTCATTAGCCGAGAAAAATGTTTTAAGATATGTAAAAAAAAATTTATGCACAAAAAGGGAGAGATGGTTACCTTAGAATATGTTAAAATTACCTTTTTTACTCATAAATATTACGGAAAGTTTTGAGCAATTTTCAAATAAGTGGTCTTAAGATGGAGATTCAAAATGGTTTTATATATTTACTACTGAAGTGTTTTATTTGAATATAAAGATCATATATGCTATACAAGAGAAAAAATAACTTTTAATTTATAGGACACTAGTTTTCCCAGCACTGTATTTCGAAATTAGGCACATGGATCAAAATGGATATTTTAAAAACAAAATAAAAAAAACTACGATAAGACAATAAAATATTATATATTATTAAATTATAAAAACCGTTAAGTATGTATTGGAAACTCTACAATCGGTTTTAATCTACTAACGAGCATTCCGCAGGAAACAAAACATATAAAAGAGTTCAGCGAAGAAGTTTCGAAAATGAGAAAGTTAAAAAGTTCTCATAAAATACGGAAAACAAATAAATAAAAAATTAAATTGCGGAAAATGGCATGACTTTTAATTACAATATATTTTGTTTAATGGATAACTGCTTTTTAAGTAAAATAGTTTTAAAGATTCATTAATATATAGACCGAGAAATATATATAAATATCTGATTACATGGAAATGAGAAAATTTATTTTTGAAAAATAGGGCATTAAAGAGAATAACAAATGTTTCATTGCATAGTAATGGGAAAGTTTATTTTTGAAAAGTAGAGTTTGTGAAAATCGCACACATTTAAGTTAGACTTAAATGTATTTTTTTTAAAAAAAACGTTAGCTTAATAAGGAAACTTAATCATATATATTGACCATTAAACTAATCTAAAAATAAATTTTAAAATACAAATTAATCTTGAACTGGAACTTCTTACGTTATGGGGAATTGTTTGAGTACATGGGCTTTATTCAACATGGCATGGGACTCATTCATAAATTTGCTGAAATGTTTTTTTTCCTGACTAGAGAAATTTAAGTTTAATGGTTTATCTGAAGAAATATCCCTACATCCCCGAAATTGAGATCGACATTTTGCTGATGGTTTTAATCAATACAAGGACCACCAGTGGCGCACACAGGAATTTTTCAAGAGGGAAAGGGAGGATTGAAAGTCCACCATTCTCGTATTATACCCTAATACGCCGCCAAACATATTCTGTTGATTTGGTCAATTGTTGGAAACAAAAAACAGTAAATAAATTGTTGAATAAATAATTAGCATTAATTAATAAAACAAGCTATTAATAGCAAATTGTTAAAATTTAACTACTACATACATAGGATTATAATCAATAGAAAAAAAATTAAGAACTATAGGGGGGAGAGGGTACGGACCCTTGTCCCCCCCCTTTGTGTGCATTACTGAGGACCATTCTTAGCAAAAAAGTGGGGATGCTACTAATTCATGAATACATTTCAGAATGATAAGAAAATGAAGAATGAAAAGAAAAATCAAAGTTATAATTTACAGAACAGAATCGGGAATATAGAATACGAACACACATTTAAACATAGCAACAAACTGAACATGTTGCAGTCTTTTGGTATAAGGAAAAGCTTTGGCTATAGCGTCTTTTAATCGCTTAAATTAAAAAAAAGGGGGAAAACTAACAAATCGGCTAAAAGTAATCACGAAACCATCGCTTCGAGACAACAAACTAGATTAAAAAGAGAGATGATATATATATTTATATATATATATATATATATATATATATATATATATATAGAAAATCAATCTGAAACTTTTGTCTGACAAACTAACATTCCTGAAATAGTGGAACTGTTTTCTGTGAGTAGATGTTCTACTTCCGTAGCGCGAGATAAACTGGGAGCGTTGTAAGTGTAAATCACCGAGATGTTCTCCATTAAAATGGGCACGTATCGGCTTGTGAACTGATGAACATTCCACTGCTTATTACGGTCATAATAATAACGACGCGGTTATTACGGTTCAGCTATTAAATAACAGATAAGCTTGGACGAAAAGGAAACTCGGAATGACATCCGCCGAATGACGCAAAATTGTCATACCACAATCAAAAACGAAATCGCTAAAAACGTTAAGAGTATGCAATTTGTTAACGAAACGTTTAACGAAAAAGAAAGACTCACAATCACAGAGCAAAAATTGGTTTATATTTTCTTATACAATTATGTGCGACCATGGGGGGTTGTTTCTTTGTTTCTTTAATGTATCAAATGGAAACATTTAGGAGTGGCTTGCCTCTTTATTGCTGAATTTGTACTTATAGTGCTCAAATATTTGAGAATACCAGTAAAATGTTATAGAAATGCGCTATTTAATTTCTTATATAAATTGAGGGTCACTTAAATCAGAACTAAGAAGATTAAGACTCAACCTACGTAGCAAAAAGAAAAACAATAAATAATTGTATAAAAAAATGATCTAGTTCATCTGTAAGTGAGTGAAATTACCTGTATGTTTGGATATATAAAAAAACTAAGCGAAACTAAAAAAATACATACACTTAATGTGTGAAGAGTTAATTATGATAAGTACTTTTTTATGATACAATTGGTTAGATGTCTCTAAATAAACTAGGTTCTTGAATTAAGTGCAAAATTAGAATAAGATCAAAATCCTTTCGAAGTGCGATTTTCTTATGATTTATAATATATCTGAATTTTGATTTTTAAGGCAAACTTAAAACACATAAAGGAGCTTAAATACCTTAATCTGTTTCAGATAATTCATTATAATATAATAATTTATTTGAATTACTGAAACAAAGTCAGATAATTCAAGTTAACTAATGATTTAATTATGTTTTCTGTTAAACTTATTAAAAATAAATATTTCATTAAAATTGGGTCTCTCTATTATAAAGAAAAAAAAATTAAATCTTAATTTAAAATTCCTTTTAAAATTTTTGAATATGAGTAAAATAATTTACGTAGAGGGGTTTTTCTTAATATTCATTATTTTACGGGTTAGTTTATTTTGTGCAGCAAAAAGAAATCAAATTTAGCATTAAGGTTGGAAATTTGTCACTGAAATGCACTTTTTATTTTATAAATTAAAAAATAAAATAAATTTTTTAAAATGCTAAAGATATTACTTAAATATAAATAATTCTATTTTATATCTGCTTATTAAAAAGTCGAATAGCTTATGAATTTTTTATTCATTAAAAAAATTCTCTTGAATTACTCATGTTAGAAAAAGTTTATTCAATAAATCTTATATTTGGCAAGCATTTGGTATTCACATCTCTTTATCTACATTAATTATTGACGTAAACTTACAGTTAGTCATTTTTCCCATAGAGTTAATTAATCAAATTAAAGTCGGCTTTTTTTATTCGCACCTTTTTTCTTCCAAATATCTAAAACTAGATTAATTTTTCCTAAATTACATATTTAATGTGCAAAAAAGGAATTTGAATTTCTGAAAAACTTAATTGTTAAAAATAGTAATTTTTTAAAAAACCCTCAATACTTTCTCCTTTTAAAATGTAACTTAGCAACAAGAATAACATATCATTTGAAGTTGGTAAAAAATGAACAAAACTCAAATTGAACCTTATTTTTCTTAGTATTTTTCAGAATGTACAATGAATAATAAATGACAATCTCCATGCGTGATAGTGGTAAGATAATAAAAGTGAGACAGAGATTTTGATAATAACGATATATTTTTTTCACTAATGACTTATATATATATAAAGGCAATAAATTGCTAAGTTAAATATTTCATATAATCCAAAATGAAAATAGTTATGTTAAAAATAAAAATTGTTTTCTAAAAATTGGTACTCATAAATAAGTAATTATATTTTTTCGATTTCCCCAGTGTGTACGTGTTCTACTTTTATTAAAATGTGAATAAAAATTTGTATTAATAAATGATCTAACCGAAATTAGAGGAGATAAAAAGAACACATGACTCAATTAACATTAAATAATTTTCTGTACGATTAAAGTCTTGAAAAAAATCAATTTAAATACAAATTGAATCACAAAAAAGAAATTAGATAATAAAATGTTTTCAATGAATAGCAAAATTTCGGATATTAAAGCAAATTCGGGATTAATCAAAACATTTTAATGAGTATTTATGTTTTAGCTGCATTTTAATAAAAGTTATTAAATTAATTATTAATCTGTACGTATGTTTGAAAAAAAGAGAAATAAAATATAATAACAAAATTAGTTTTAAAATTTAACTTTTAATTTTTCATTTAAGCACTCATTATTTAATTTTTTTATTACAGCATTTTATAATTTTAATTTGAAACATGAGATATATGAGAGATAATAAGATAAGGAACAAAAATAACTCATTGTTAATGTTAGAAAGTCTTCAGAGTTTTATTATATTTCATATAAAAGATAATTTCTGTTATAAAATTTCAAAAGTTTCGTTGTTCAAGAAAAAGTTGCACCACATTCGATCACTGTCAGAATTATTTTAGTCTAAAAGGCACACTCAACAAGAAATGCTATAAATCATTGTTGTCTAGTGTTTCTTAAACTAGGGAGATCGCAACTCCAAATGGGCTCGCGTGACTTGCAGCGGGGAGCGCCAAAAATGTTAGGATTTTTGACACATCTTATCCTAAATATATATTCAAAATTTAATAACATACTTATGTAAAAATAATCCAGCACATCCTACCCATTGATACTTAAATCCTGCATATGTCGTTGTTAATAAAAGGTGATGATCTCAGAAGAAAACTCAAAATGACTTCATTTAATACACAGACTATAACTTATGCATAACTTACTGTGTAATTGCATTAGAGTGTTTTTTTATTTTGTTACTTAATTAAAATTTCTATATACTTAAGATATAGAAAGTCAAAGCAAAAACTTATTGTGAATGTTTGTTACTGCATAACAATAATATACTACGAATAAAACACTTATAGAGGTACCCAAGCATGTGTAAATTTTGCACAATGCTTATGTGGTGTCGCACAAAAACTTTGAACAAAAAATGGGGTCAGCACCCCAAAAAGTTTAAGAACCTCTGCTATAAATAAAGTATTGTCGCGGGGATTCCAGTTATCATTAACATTTATCTCATTGAGAAAAATCATATGGGGCAAGATTAAAATTCAGATTTAAATGTTCTTTCATACCTTCAATAGACATTTATTTACAATCTCAATGTGTTTTGGAGTCAGAACACAATGTCAACTTTCAGTTTAAAATATATCCTTTTTCCGAAGTTTCGGTAGAAAGGAATGCTACCCGAGAATCCCTCAAATAATCCTACAAATATTCACTCAGCTGAAAACAGTGGACGTAAATACCACCCTGTCACATTTTGCTTTATCTTCTGATCACGCAGTTCCTGAAAGCCATTGTACAAAGAAACGAGAACAATATGAAATTGCAGTAGGGTCTGGAAATTCCAAGCGCAAAATGTACCCGCAGTAATTCCTCCTTAACGGCTGTAAATACAGACTCACACAACTAGATAATCGCCGAGTAATACTAAACCTCATAAATGCTCAAAATGGTCTTAGAGAAGTTATCATGAAAAAATGATTACACGACGGGGCTTGCATGTGGGCTATTTTTGTCAAATTGACCACTTGTGTGGGTTGTCATCGACATTGGAGAATGAGCTCTACGTTAACTCTTAAATGGTCCTCTCAGGGAATCATATATACGTACTGGTAATAAAATAAAGCGGGGAATAGCTTGAGATTCAAGAATTGTTTTGTTGAACTGCAGTTCTGGTTTGCTTCCATTGATGAAGTGCCTTAGACACAGAGTGATTTCTGGATTAGTCTAATTGCCTTGTTCCGCATAAATGAGGTGTTGCTCGCTAGGGTGTGTCAGAATTTATCTGGTTTCTTAATTAAATTGTTTGCACATTGGAGATATACTTAAGTTAATTTTTGAATTACACTAATGATTAGTGAATTGTATATGTATACACAATTAAATCCACTAAAAGAAAAATCATTCCTATTCAAAGCTTCTTTCATTAAAAGTGTGAAGTTCAAATTCAGTCCTACTTATCGAGACATCCCAGTCGGTTCTTTCTCATTATTTGAAATTAGGTTTGAAAATTTTTTAAGTAATAAAAATATTTGATGATTTTATAGGAATTATCGAAATATTCAAATGTGTAATATTTAGGGTGATATTGAGAGCGCATGAGAGAAATAATCTCTTAGCGAAAATCCAATTTTATATGAATTCTATGGTTATCTAAGGTATAATTCTATGATGATTAAACTTAAGAGGAGAATTCATTGAATACTAATCTTAGCATTCAAGAATAATGATTATAAAATGAATTTTATTGTTGGTATTTGTATTTGATTCATTTAAAAAGTCTGTGCAGGTAATATACGCCGGCAATTAAATGCATAAAGCCGAGTTTTAATTTGTATATTACATATATTAGCGCGTAATTAAATAATTCATAATTTATGGTAATTTATTTAAACCCTTAAGTAAACAATATTTTTAATATTATAAGATTTGAATAGCATTGTGCGTTTGGCATAAAACTTTAATAATCTAAATAATTGAGGATAACATAAATGAATTTCAAGATTATTATGCTTTGGGTAAATTGATTACTCTGAATAAGTTACCCCTGTAAAAGGTAGATTACTTTTGAAAATATTAATCAGAATAAGATAAATGGATAATATTTCAAAGAATTCTCCGGCCTCTCAAATGACTATTATAAATCCGTTGAAGATAAGTTGGTTGTTATAAAAGATAAATTCAATTGTTGTAATATATTGCTATGCTTAAGGAAAATATCAAACCATACACACTTGGATTTAATAGCAATATGAAAGCACTACAAAAAAAATAAACTGCGGAAGATGATCCGGTTTAAACCCTCTGAATGTATAATATGTTATAATGGACGAGAGGCACTCATTCATAACTAAACGTGTTCAAATACTTTTATGTAGGTATATATTACAAATTCCGAAAGAATCCCCACTGATTGTGAGTGGATTCTTTGCAAACGTAGAAGAGTGGATACCCATGATAACTCTTTTCACGGGAAAAAGAAGTTTTCTGGAATAGCGAAGATACACGAAACATTCGAAGAAAACAGCTAAACAAACTAATTTTGACGGCAAACTCTTTCAGACTTCAGAAAACCTTTGAGCGAAGAAGCATCGATTGAAAGACAGCATTCTGAATAAGATTTCCATCCCTCAGATAGTAAAAGAGGCTTTCCACTCCTCCCCTGTAAGATCCAATCCCGTTGCAAAGCCCATGAAAAAATTCGCTTTGATATGGATTTGTATTCAGATAGGGATTTCTCCTGTTTTCTGCAGGATGCATGAAGAAGATTACCTGTTCCGAACACTTTAGGAAGAAGGACGAGCAGCACACAAGAGCTTGAATAATTCGTCTTTTTTCCCGATAGAGTGGGAAAACAGAAATTTTTTTACCGAAAGAATGGCTCTTCAAAGAACTTTTGAGGGCCTCAGAAGTATTTTGAGTTCAGCTTTGGCTAGATTGTGTCAATGTGTTCGTGGTAACTTCGTTACTTGAAAGTAAAATACTATTGCGAGGGAGAAAGAAACCAGAAAGAGGGATAGATTCTGTAAGGGGAAATAATTCCATGATAAAGAATTTTTCCCAAGGAAAATTTCGTGCTCTAAAATTTTAAGTTCATATTTTAGGACAAGGCGCTTTTATTTTTAACAGCTAAAGGTAAGAGTATCTATATATACTCGGCACATGACATTAGATGGTACAAAGACTATAAATACCATGTTTACTCGAATATAAGTCACACCTTCTTTCCAATGTTAATGCTACATAAAATCGGGTGCGGCTTAGAATCGAAGGAAAAAAAATCATTGGGAGGTTCATCTATGTATTTAAACGTTTATAATACTGATAAAATAACTACTGATTCACTTTCTATTAATTCTCATTTTAAATATATTTTAATTTAGTAAAATTGAATATCCCACACACAATATACCATTTTATTTAGACTATTTTTCATTTTTCACAAAAATTGTTAAGAACTTGGGGTGCGGCTTGGAATCGAAGGAAAAAAATCGTTGGAAGCAATCATTGGTTCATATCTATATATTTAAGCGTTTATAATACTGATAAAATAACTATGTATTCACTTCCTATTAATTCTAATTTTAAATATATTTTAATTTAGTAAAATTGAATATCCCACGCACAATAAACCATTTTATATAGACTATTTTTCATTTTTCACAAAAAATTGTTAAGAACTTGGGGTGCGGCTTAGAATCGATGGCGGCTTAGATTCGAATAAATACGGTAATAATAATTGAATATGTCAAAGCATTTCAACAAAATCAGAAAAAAAGTTATTCATTTTTAAGAAACCACAACAGCAAAACATCAAACAGAGAAGTCCAGAAGTTTGCAAACACACACACAAGTTTTTAGAATATATGTACTAGTATAATTATCTTCAATTAATAGAATTTTTAATCAAAGGTATATGCATTGAAAAGATACCTTGATATATTATAATGAGGTTATTTAAAATATCTATGCAAGTAAAATCTTCCATAGAAGAAGTTGATAACCCTAAAGTTAATTCCCATTCGGGTCAATTATTTTTATGTTACCGGAAAATATCACAAGTAATATTAAGTCGGTTAATGTTTCTATTGCTTAATACTTTTAAAGAAATATCAGAACAACTTGAAATATTCAAATTGATTCTTAATAGCTATTTTTTGTATTAAAACTTATTTCCTTTTAAAAAGTATATTTTATTCAACTCATTTTTGTTTTCATTACTTTCAGAATGATTTCAAGCAAATTTTTGGGACATGCCTTAAGCCAATTTAAATACTATGTTAAATCCTATTTGATAAACAATATAACATGATTTTCTTTTCCTGGAAATTGAGTCATTCATTAAATTTGTAAGGGGTTAATATAACAAGGAAGCATAGTTTTCGGAAAAATTTATATAATACCAATTTTTCATAACTTTTCATAATATTATTCTGATGTATTTTTGTTTGATATGTTTATTAGATATTTAGAAAAAAATGCTGTTTAGAGAGAGGTACGTTATTTTGTGTCACAACAAAAAATGTATAGATAACTTGTAACAATTTAAATTCTATCCAAATAGTATTATTCGTAAGAATTGGAAATTGAATGAGAATTTGCGTTCTTACACATAAAAAAGAATATAAATAATTCAGGACCTAAAAAAGTTGTTGAATAAAATTACGAATAAGTGTATTTTGACGATAAAAGCAATAATCATTCATCAAAGTGTCAATTTCCTTTTTATTTGCCTCCTTTTTGTGAAACACTGAAATTATACCTGAATATATATTGCTCTGAATTTATATGCTTCGATTTACGGATTGATTATATAGTGATAATATTAAATCAAATCAGAAACCTTCGCCTAATAAGCTATATAAGCAGTTAATGTGAGAAATTAAGTTATTTTTTATTACTTAATGAGCAAATGCATATTTTTGAATGAGTTATATTAAAATCATACTTCACTGGGTTGAGTAACACACAAAGTTTTATTAGATCCACAAAGGCAAAAAAAATTTTCAACGTGGACTCTATAACAACAGAGTGTAAGGAATTTTAAATTAATGTTTAAAGTTTTTTGAAATTCTTATAGCATTAAACATTAATTTAAAACTCTTTACACTGTTCAAAATCAAAATCAAAAAGGGTGAAATTTCGTAACTATTAAAATAGTTACGAAATTTTACGATTTTGAATAAAAATGCATACTTTACAAGGCTGATGAAAAGTCTTTCCATTTATTTTGCAATTTATTTTCTTAGATTGTTATTAGTTGTGAATTAATTAAGGTTTACAAATGAATGTGAATTTCAATATTTTCTATTGACGAATATTTCTGAAGTATAAGATTTTGGGTAGTTTCATGTTGAACAAAAAATCATATTACTAAGTACAATAAGAATGCATTTTATTGATTTTGGCTGACAATACTTCCTTTCATTAATTGTCGAACGAAAATAAATATTTAATTTAAGGATATAAAAATAAATTATAGCTAAAATTATTCTAAACTTCTTAAATACTACAGATATAGATTTTTATGAAATAATTTATTTCTCTAAAAAATCTTCTATTAAGAATAAATATCAACAAATAATAATTTTCTCATTTTTTTACTCTACAATTTTTAATGCAAATCTTAGGTTCTTAAATGTAGACGTATATAGAGGAAACAAACTCAATAAACTATCTTATGAAAATAAGTAAAGTATAAATTGAGCTTATTATAGTTTAAAAATAGTTATGAATTTTTTTTGATAAAAAATGAATAAATGAAAGGAAAATTATACAGGCAAAAGAAACCTGAAATAAAACTACAGAAAACATGCTGTTTATTTAACTGCACTATTTTTTAAACCTTTTGCAATTTTAAAAATGCAAAATTTAACAAACTCATTAAATAAATTCACTTTGTCTAGTCTGTTTACTTATTTCATTACGAGAGATTATTATGAGCTTGCATTGTGTAACAAAAATTAGGATTGTGTGTGTACCTCATGTTTAATTTTATATAAAAACACAGACAAATACACGCACCTTAAGTATTAATTGGTAAAAATACGTTGGAAAAATATTTCCCCAAAAAATAATTTATGATAAAATTGATAAATTAAAATAAATATTACGTAAATGAATGAAAATGTCTTTTGAAATTTGTCAAATAAGAAAATTTAATTGTTCAACATTTTTGTAACTTTTTAATAGGGAGCTTAATGAGCGAGCTAATTTTTTTGGCCTTGCAGAAGGCACAAAAATGATAAAAACTGAAATTTTAGTTATTTTTCTTGAGAAATAAGGTTTGTAGTAGAGCGCGCTTAGTGACTGTAGTGAATTCAGAGGTCAGCGAATATATTTTTCACTACGAAACACGGGTTCCAGTACTGATTCCATTCATGGTCCATTAAATGTGGAATAAAGGTTGCTGAACATTAACATGCACATTATATATAATGTATACCGGCTGGGTAGTGTAGTTAATTTTGTGCTGACATTTGATGTCCAAGTTTGCGGGTTCAACCCCGGCCGAAGACGGTGGATTTTCATGATGCAGAAAATCGACAACGTTCATGTGGTATGATTATGCAACATGTTAAAGATGTCTAAGGTGCCGGTTTGACTTAGGTGCTCTCAGCAAAACTAAATTATTGGTACGGTTTCACATGGACAGATTTCAGGTACCTTCCTCTGGAGAGGAAACTGGGCATCAAAATTGCATTGTGGCAGTTGCCTATTTGGTGCCTCACTAAAAAATGATACCATCTCCCAGGGAATGTATTAAATCTGCAATGGTAATTACCAACCACAGCCCCATTATAAAGAAAAAAACATTACATACAACCACTTCTAAGTCAATTTAACACTGAATGGAAGTTAGAAAATCGACTTATCAGATCAGATGTAATTTCATTGTGGCTCAAAAGAAATAGGTCCGACAGTTCTTGGTATAGCTCCAGAAAGATGTCCATTCAACCGAATTAGCCAACACGCCTAATAGAATGAATTCTAACACCTATCAATAAAAAAGGAATATTTCTGTTCAAATGTGTATTGATTTCTTATTGTTTATCGGAAATCTCTGTATGAAAATATTAATGATACATAGCTCTACCATGTTCTACTACATGACCCTATTATGCTTGATCAAGTCGAACGCGCAAACATTTAATGGGAACTGTTCATATAAGTGACTCTAGATCGGAAAAAGAGATCTAAGTAATTCCGCTGAGCCAGATGTGAAACAAGACGAACAAAGAAATCGAACCAAGAAATAATTATATATAAGCAGAGTAAGGGGAAAAAGCAACATGCAACCAATGAAAAGCGTTAGAACTTACCGTTCCGATTCTCGCTATCTGCAGGCTTCATCTGTATTGGGTGGTGCATCTGTAAAAGAAGAAAAAAGAATGTAAGTAATGGGGGTAATTAGAGAGCTTTGGGGATAGACATTGATCAGGGCCAACTGTTGCGCCCTTCTTTCTAGAGCCCATGCATTATGTACTAGAGAAAAAAGAGCTAGACCCAATCTTATTCACACAACAAAGGGACTGTTTGCACATTACGTTCAAATAAGTAAGAATAATTTTAAATTCTGAAACAATAATATTGCATTCATATTCTAGATTGTACTTTTTATATTTATAGATATTGAACTACTCAAATGTTATTATATAATAGGTGATATTGATCAATAAACTGTGTATTATACATTAACATTTTATTTATTTCTGTGTTAGAATGTATTAATATTTTTCAAAGGTATTTCCAGTTTACCCGGTCAGTATTTACTCTCTCTCTATATATATTTATAATAAATTTTCCACCTCTCTTCTCATGCTTTAAAACTACTTTTTTAAAATAAGCAACAGTTTTGATTACTGCTGTGTGAAATATTTTTAATACAACATATTGTTGATGAAGAATAAATGAGCCTTTTATGTTAGAAATGTTGCTAATTTGAGATATTATTCACTACGAATTCATTTATATCTGTATACAATACTTTTCTTCGTTTAAAATCTGTAGAGATATTTATATTTTCCAGAAATATATAACAATACATTTAATGAGCTTTAAAATATATCTTTTCCTATAAATTTGTCAATTACTAAGGTCTTACACTATTCTGTTTTTATTCCTTTTCCCTACTGTACCTTTAAAAATTCCCACTAGTTATCTAAATCAGAGGTCTCAGATTTTTTTGATATTGTTTACTCCTAAGGCGAAAAGGCTATGTATAATATATATATACGAGTGCTTGTAGCCATAAATCAATTTATTTATTTATTTTAATATTATTTAATTAAGCTTAAAATAAATTAAAAATATATTCATTTTCAATTAGAACTAAATGTGAATAATGTGGCTGTGTTCAATCAGCAGTACAGAAAACTCAGGATTGGTGTTCTTTGTTAATGTAATTCGTAAATCTCTCTAGTTCTGATTCTAATTTATTTCCATATACGGATTTAATTCTTATCATTGCAGAAAAAGTTATTTCCCACAGGTATATAGAAACAAATTTTAAGGTTGCATTCGTTTCTACTCTTATTAAATCTGAATATTCTATTTTGATCCCATCTACCAAATATGAAGGTAATTTTTCCTTAAATTAGGATTGCAAAATTGTTCAATATCTCATTTCAATTAACTGTTTTTGAGCTATGTACAATTGAAGGATAATTTGTTATTACATTACCCTGAGCCTACTTTTTTGGCGTACCCCCAAGTGTCACCTTGTTTATCTCCGTGGTATGCGTACCCTACTTTGGAAACCACAGTTCTAAAATAACAATTTTTGTTACACCTCCAATGCAGCTTTTTAAAATTAAACATCGTAATACTTAAAGAAACTTTGTGCATGCAATATTTTTATACTTCACTTGATTCTGAGAATTTATTTTAATGTAGATAACACACACTTTACAGCATTAAAAGTAGATCTAGTCTATTCATATTTGCTAAGCTCTAAATTTCTTTCACTTATACTTTAAGAAAAATAATGCTTGTAGCAAAAGAGCTTGGGTGTGACAGAAAAGTATTCGTCTCATCTGTATGAACCCTTCAAATAACATATCAAAGACATAACGGATCACCTATATCGAACGCATCAGTAAAGCTAGGTGAGCCGATAATGGAAAAGGAGTTAAGGGGTACAGATACTGTAACTGTGAGTCGTTACTTCCGAAAATCATTCTCGTTGTCAACGATGAGCAATATCCGTAAAAAGACGAACGAAAGAATTTTTTTGTTATATGTGCTGTTACGCATAAGAGAACCCAAAAATATTGCATGCAACTTTGCACTGTTTATAGAATAATAATTGAAGTCTTTAATGAGTCTATTGCAGTCTATAACAAAAAAGAATGGAAAAAGCATACGAAATTGTAAAAATATTCAATAAAAATAACGATTTCCCTTCAGATTCCATTTATATAAGGGCAGAGAGACAGAAAATAAAAGTATTTATATCAGAAATTAAAATAATATTTAAGTGTAATTTTTTACATATATTCAGATATCGGTGTATGAAAATGGGGGAAACCGTTTTCAAAACTCCAAAGATATTAGACAGTTTCACACTAAGATTTTAATAAACCGGGTAATTTTTTTAAAAGTCCCATTTACTTTACCAATTCAGGATTTATGTTAATTTAAATAAATTTTAAATTACGTTTTTTGGTAATCAAAAAATCATTATCGTTTGGCAATTTTGAGGCATAAATATTACAACTGAGAAAAATTGTTCTTTTGACGAAATTTGTATATGAAAAGTAAGTTTGCGTTTTTATGAACATGGAACTTGCAAAAGTATAAGATTTATATATTAGTAAAGCTGATGTTATAAGTAAATTTTCTAGAAAAAAAAATACTTAAATACATTTTATAAATTATTTAATAAAAATTATTGCGACGAAAATTATATACTGGCTAGTTTTCTACTTTAGTTATAAAAATATTTATTAATAAATATAAGTTTAATTAGAGAGTATGTATTGATGAGAAACGTACGGAGGTAACTCTACTTTTTTCTATATAAATTGTGTGATATAGTGGGATAGTTAGGAAAGTGTTTCAAAGTACCGAGGCTTGTTCTCAACAGCCTCGTGTTGCTTCAAAGTTCAACGTTAGTCAACAATGAATTAACAGAAAGTCAATTACACAGAAATAGTTATTAATCAGAAATGACACTAGACAGTACAATGAAGAAGATTAATTGCATAACAATTTGAGTACAAGTCCCTAAATATTATATAAATTAATTCAGAAAAGAATACTTCATACCCCCTTTAAAAAGTGTATGGGTTTTACATTTTTTTAAATCAAATTATGTGCATTGGAATTTATAATCAAGTGTTATATAATTTTTCACGTACCATTACCTAAATGTGTTGTTGATTCTAACACATATGCAAGTTTCGTATTTATTCATGTAAAACACTATTCATATTCAATTATATGATCATAATATTTTGCTACTCATTTTGTTCATAGTGGCCTGCAATGAGTCCAGCCATCTTAAATAGGCTTATTCCCGAGACAGGGCTTGGATAACAAGCACCCTATAAACTTTTTCAGCACACTTTTAATGGTTAAATTTGATCTCCATGGAAACGCGATATCCGATTAAAGAAACTTAATTTGTCTTGGAAACTTTTTAAAACGCAGTTTTTTATAGGTGGAATAGTTTTTAGAGTTAAATAAATAAAATGGTAGATTTCGTTTGTAACATATAGAGAGCATATTACGTGACTTGTACTTGATTGTGATATTTCTACCATAGGAATGGAGAAAATCTTTTGCAAATTATATCTGTTTGATACCTAATTTAATATTCACGCATTACAGAGATTTTAACATGCTTTCGATGCCTCTATAATAAAATTTATTTAAACAAATTTTTTTAATTAATTAATTATCAAAAACTACAAGGCTTCTGTAGAAAGTATAGAAAAAGTTTAGTTTGCATGGTATTTAATAACAGTAGCGCCTTAAATCTAATATACTATTAATTCATCTTAGAAACTGATTTTATTTGTATGTATTTGTGAATATTTAGGAATGACTGTGTACGGGTGAATATAAAATAGCCTCGAAATATATTCAAACAATATTATAGCCAATATTTAATCAAGATGCAATTAGAACGTTGAACACGAAATGATATGGAAATGTATGTGAATGACATCCAAGCTGTTTGCCCATATTGTAGATGACAAACCACATGCGACTTGGAATATATATATATTGAGTGATATACCATATACACTTAATTAATATACTCATACTACGTTGTATTTCAACACATATGCTGCTTTATGTGTCATATGCTAAGTATGATATAAATAATAGACCCCCATCTAGTTCAGAATCTTATTATAGCATATATAAAAAACACATAAAAAACAATTCTCAAAAATAATATGTTAATGCACTGGTACTCAGATAATAAGAAAGTTTTTCATCAACAAATCTAAGCATAGACAAAAGTGAAATAAATCTTTAAAATAATTTACATTTTTTAGGTTCTAACAATATTACCTTTTTAAGCAAAGCGAATTATATACTGTATCTAAAATTCAGCTTCTACACAATACTATTTGAATAGTTAACCATGAAATTTAACCATAAGTTAGGTTTCGATGAGATAATAAACGAAGTATTGCATTAGTATTATAACCAATTGTAAAATCTGCAAAATGATTGATTTGAAGTTATGTAAATGGTTATAAAATGTGTTGTTCCATTATCACACGAAAGAATCGATGTCCATACATATTTATCTGTCATGATCAATATCAGTTTATCCTTCGGAAAAAATACGATATAAATTTACGAGTTCTCAAAAATTGAATAGCTTTACACACAAATTGATGGATGAAAAACACCATCTGGTGCATAAAAGAGGCATGTGTTAGCTCGGAAAACAATCCATTCGAAACTTTTATCCTCAAAAAGAACGATTTGTTTAAAACCATTTAAAAGCTTCATCACAAAGGATAAACAGAATACAGATTTAAACTAAAGAAAAATAATTTCACAAAACTTTTTTTTCTACGGAAAAGAAAAATAACATTTTATCTTCTAGGTCGATTCTTTTCTGTGTAACTGATGTTCATATGAGATATGATCTATACAAGACATGCGGTTGTTTTGATCAAGCTGAGATAGGTGAAAAATATGTGCTCGTTGCTTTAATGTAACGCCCATGGGTTGTATTGGAGAACGAAGCCCTGATATGGCGTTATTACTTCCGTTATAAGAATTTTTATGCAGCTGTCTGATAAATATATATAGGAATCTGGGAATAGGGAATACATCGGGAGTTGTGTGAACAGAAGGTTATAAAAACGAATCCTCTTATTGCTGGGTCGTTTTTTGTTTTCGAAACAGATATGAGGAAATACGTTCATGCTTTAGTTATTCGCAGCTGGTAGCTACCTTATTTTGACTACAATCTTCAGTGAACCATTTTTATAGTCAATGCAGGTAATAATAACAGGAAAGTGTAGATATTAGCAATATGGATGCAGTAATAAGTGATCCGATAGATGGGAAATACTCATTTTCTGTCAGAAAAATCTAAATAACATGCTATAACTTCTGAGTAATAAATGATTTATTTCAAAATAAATAAAAAAATGTTATCGATAATAAATATATCAAATGTAACAAACAAAGAAATCTTTACTAAAGTTTAAAAAATTTCAATAGAGTTTAAAGTTATTTTTAATAAAATAGCATTCTTTCTCTAGAAAGGTTTTCAATAAAATCCCTGAAATTTAAGAATTACAATGAGTTTTATTTATTTTAAGACTATCATTCTTTTTCAGGAAAACAGTATATTTTTTATAAGTACTTGATAGATAGGTAACCCGCTTATTGTAATGTTACATGCCGCATGAATTGATAACATCATCATGAGTAGCCAATTTTAATTCTAATTAATAATTCATAAATTTAAACGAGAAAAGTAATTGCCTCAAAGTATATGTATGGCACACACACATTTATAGGACCTTTATAACTGAATTTTCTCTCAGATATTGTGGCACTATCTCTATAATGGCCATCATTCAACCACCTAATTAGTCATACTATAGGAGAGAGAACCCATGTTACTAAATCTAACTCTTCAATATAATGACCATCTGATTCTACCTTCTCCTTCTCTAATGAGACTGTTAGTGTTTGTTCTGTGGAACTAGCTTTCTGTAGATATATAGATATATATAAAAAGGTATTATATATAGAAAAGCACTGAATAATTTTTGGCATTTCTATAAGGCAATGAATATCTAGTTTATTGGATGAAATATATTTAAAAGTTATACAAAAAGTGCATTTTTTCTTAAAAAGGAACCTAAAATATATAGACATATGTTATAAAGTAACTAAAAAATTCTGCTTATGCTTAGCAGATTGTGATATAAATATACATATGTGTGTGTATGTATATAATTACTGTACGTTTAATTCAAGAATTAGTTCTCTTTTTATTTAAGTTTTTCCATTAGAATGAATAATATATCAGAAATATTGAAAGAAATATTTGAATTTAGAAATTAACTTTGTGTATAGATTTTGATAGAGCTATATATATATAACTTTTATTTTATAACAACGTAATTTTGAATTTTAGAAAGTTTTTCTACGCCTTTTAAACATTCTAATACGTATAACAGGCTTATTATACACATATGTATGAAGTATTTCGGACTTTATTTAAGACATTTAATTATTAAAAGATGATTTCTAGTTGTTGTCACATGCACACATGCCACAATTGAGGATGATCCACATTTCTTTAGTGACGTAAAATAAACAGCACAAACATAAAACAAAAAATATAACATGCGCGATGACACAAAAACATTCACTGTTCGCTCTTGGGGTCTCAACCTTTTATAGTTTTGAACAACCGGAAACTGTTAGAATCATATGATTTCCGGTAAAAGCACTTCTGATTGGTCAGAATATGGGAATCATGCAAGTTCCATCATCCTGTTTTAAAAACGCCAACGTTTTAGCTTTGGGGGATGAAATTATAGTTATTTCCCGTTAGAAGGGCAAAACTAAAAATTAGTTATCATGTAAGGATAATCATAATAGTTTTGGAGGGCTCAAGAATACTATGAATTAAAATTATCTGAGAGAAAATGTATGTGAATTATTATAAATCTATATATTATAAAGAAAAAAAGCCTTTTCTCATCTCTCATATACACTCCTGTGCACTACCACTACTTTAATTCTAATAAAACTACACAAACCCTGCTACAAACCAGAAGATTTATTTAACCAGTTTTAATTACATTTCACCGGAAATAATACCATCTTAAATTAAGCCTCTTCACCATTTCACCTTACCGAAAGCGAGAAAAAAAGAAACTAGAAAATATGGAATTTCTTTTTGCCTTCTCACCCATAGTACAGTAATGGGTCCAAATAGCAGTTAGATTTGGACAAACCAGTATTTCCTCTGGTCAGTTTTACGGCCAGGGGGTTCTACAATTATTGTCTGAATGAACGCAATGCCAAATCTTTCCTGGGTGGTAAACTTAAGGGGGGAGAGTAGAGGGGGAAAAGTAAAGATGGGGTAACGGGAGCGATAATTTTCTTCTTCTACTTCGGCAAAATCTTTACGAAATCGTGATCGGATTTAAGTTACGGCTTCAGGTATAAAGAGTATCATCACGTAACCGTTTCTAGACATAAGTTCTCTGTGTAACAAAAAAAGAAAAATCTAAATCTTTTCAGCCTTTTTTATGCCATTATGTAAGGAAAGAAAGGATCGTAGACTCTAAACGGTAAAAAAAAGCGGCTATTGAAGGCATTGTTTCCAAATCGAATTTAGATATATTATTACAAAAACGAAAACACACTAGTTTTTAGATAGTCCCATCCCCTTCCCTGCCTAGAAGCTGGAAGAATTTAAAGGAATTTTATGTTATCCATTCTATTGTTTTCAGATTTCTCAAGTGATGGAAACAACAATGGCTAGAAAATTGAAGATGTACATTTATATTAGCATATATCCTTTTCTTAAAATTGAAATATGAATATTGTATGTTTCATCTCTTTATATATTTGCAATAGATTGATTTGTGATCGTGTTTTTTCGTCATCATGAAAGTGCAATACTTTCAAACAATAGATTAAAAATTCTTGAACAGATACAGGAAGTAGCGAGAAGCGATTGAACTCATATGGGGCTATGTTACTTTTTCACTTAGAAATGGTAATACTGTAACTTTATGTAACATGTTCTCTTATTGTAAGTCTCCTTTTTAATCTTCAAGTTCCTTTCTTGATAATTTTTTTTGTATGAAATGTAATTGAAATTAGTTTTCGAAGAAGTTCAAGATTTTTTTGTACTTTTTTTCCTCTTAAGTAAGGAATTGAATGATTTTTCGAATAATGTTAATCTTGAAATTTTTTATTTAAACTATTAAACTGAAACTCCAATTCTAATTAAACTGAAACATATGTTTCATATAAGAAATTTTATAATAGCTTAAACAAACGAGAACTCTCGTTTTTTTTCTCTTTTTTATTCTGTAGAGTATATAACATAGTTTGTAGTCTAGACTACAAATAACAATCACTACTTTACAAAATTTAACTATTTAAAGCATGCTAATAATGGTGATTATTGAAACACACACAAATATTATAATTGTAACTATTGTAGTATAATAGTCGGGATGGGTGAATGCATTCAATAAAAACTTTGAGTAAGATCTAAATTTTAGAATCCTTTTGAAAGAACATAAAAAAAAAAATGATTCAGATTCATTACAAATGTTATATATATATATATATATATATATATATATATATATATATATTAGTCACTGAAATTAACATTCTTCTCTTTCTTATACAAGGCATCTTATTAAGAGTATTGTGTGTGTATGAAATATTTGACACACAATCTGGCAAGAATATCTCCACAAACAATATTAGAAATTATTTTCAAATACCTTTTTAATGAACTGTGTGATATTTATCTAACCAAAATGTTAATTTGAAGTATTGCAAACACAGGGTTTTAACTTTATAAATCAATTTATAACACATACAAGATTTCAGAAAACATAGAAGTATTCCAAACCTTTAAATGTTAATTGGCATATCACTTTATAAATTTATCTGCTTTCATAAATAAGTTTCACACATTTTATTTTTTGGAGCATTTACAAGCACATAATTAAATTAAACTCTTTGGACCATTTCATAATACATGCCACAAAATAAATGTTTTTAATTAACGAATTTTGAATAACGTAATCAAAAATTGCCCATTTCCTCCAAATCAACATAATTGAAAAATACAACTTAAAACGAAATACTATTTTAATATGACGGAAAATTAAATTAAACACCTTTTTAATTACTGAACTCGTACTACAATTCCAACTAACTTCTCAAAAGATGAATAAAACTTTTAAAGTAAGGCACACAATAACATTATCAACCAAGTAAAAGGAATTTTTCATTAAATGCAAAATAAGGACACATAATCAAAAAACATCTAACGTTTTCAGGAAGATCTGAAACGTAATTAACTCACGCACCAAATATTATGTTGGAAAATCAGTTAACTCATTGGTTATTTTTTAATTTCATGTTTTAATTTCTAGACTCTCTTATCGCATTTGAAGTAACATTAGCAGTGACTTTTTCATTGTCTATGACGTTGCATCCTAATTAATAAACGTCACATTTCTGTTTTCATAATAAGCAGTTTAACGTATTCGGAGTAAGAATAACAAAAATAAACGAGTTGGTAAAAGAGGACATAATTAAAAAAAGGGGACTATTTTTAAAACGCAAATCCATGGAACTTGCTTAATTTTACAGAATGTGTACCCTGCCCTTATAAGGAGAACAATTATCCCGTTGTCATTCCCCCACTAGAGTTGAAATTGTCTGCTGAAGTACGTGCTCAAATGGTGACAGAAGCTCTAGAAAAAAAATTGTTCATCTTATGATGTTGCTCAAACTAAAAAGATCACAGCTCTAATAGACTGCTAAAAAGAATATTTAATATTGTTAAGCGAGCTACTTGCCCAACTGCAATTTATTCACCCCAGCTCAAGGCACTTGTATGGAGAAGCTCGGTATTTTTTAGCATCATTTTGAGAGAATAAAAAATAGGAAAGTTACTGGTAAAGCGTTGAAAATATTACGATCTGATTGGTTCGTAATCCTTGATGAGAACAAAAGGAGGAGAAAAAAGGGCTTCTAAAGAGTAATTCAATCAAGTAATTTGCACCAAAATGCGATATTAAGCAGTACTTCATGTTAAAAAAAGATTTCATTTAGTACATTTTTTCATTATATTTTTGTATTTTTTTATGTGGGACCATTTTCGCATGAATTATTTAACAGGTTGACGTTTATTTAAACTTTTGCAAACATTTTATGAAATTGTATTATTTTTTTTAAAAAAAAATCCTTTAAATATAATCAAAAATGGAAGTTGAATTAGTTTTCTTTTTTATGATGCATAAAACATATAACATACAAAAAATTCTTAATGATTTTGAAAAAAAAAAAACAGCTCTATTAACATTTCTTCACACTTACTCACGAAGTTCACAGAAAAAACTACATTTTCCTATTCTCTGCTCATTAAAAAATAAATAATAATAATAAATATAACAATTTTCAATCTTTATTAATAAATTAGATAATAATTATCATTTCTAACATTAATCTATAAAATAAGTCCATAAATTGAAAATAATCAGAATTAAGGGACAATTAATTAATTAAATAGTTTTACTTATAATCAACCTTCTTTATTACAATGGAATTAGTAATAAATATTATCTAAATGATGATATATTGAATAATCATTATCATTTATAAAATAATATTACGTCAATTAATACTAATCATCAACAAAAATAATATTATTAATAGTAATCAATGTATTAAATAAAAATTAAAACTTTTGAAAAAGACGATCATTTAACTAATGATCATTATATTAATAATCAATTAAATAATTATCATCTTGTTAACAATCAGTTATATACTAATCATTTAATCAATACTAACCATTTTTAATAAAATCTACAAGGTTTTAAATATTTGTAACACAATCGACAACATATTACTCTATTCATTTATACATAATATAAAATTTCAGATTAAAAAAAAGTTGTGAAAAAATCAGAATGTTGAAAGAATTGACCATATAGAAAATTCTATATCATATCCTTTTTGAATGTGAGTTTCAAAGTATTTGAAAGTCTAAATTAAAATTACTTCTATTCTCTTCTTTAAATTTCTAATACTTGAACTTCTTTATTATAAATAATAAGTTTTTTAAATGTAATTTTGATTTTAAATCGACATTCTTTCAATGCGGAACATAAATAATTATTCATGGAGTCCTATTTCTACAAAAAGTATAAGCAAATGATAAATTTTGGGGATAATTCGGTATCCCTCTATACTCGTATATAAACCTTTAAGACGTTCGCATGTAGACTTTCGTTCTTTCATGGACGTTTAACCCCATTCTTTTATTGGAAACTTACAGCCCAAATTCCATTCACTCAGAATAGTTTGGCCGTTTCCTTATACCTTTTATATACGGAAGTTACCGTAAAAAAATTTAAAGTAGCACACATAAAACGCGAAGTATTTTCGATAAGAATTCCTTGGAAAATTTAGTCTCGCTTTAAGCTTTGTTATTCGCTCTTTTAAATCCCAACAAATCATACCATTTTAAATAAAATCTTTCAATATTTTCCCTTACTAAAGAAAATAAAAAAAGGCGATTAAAGGATTTTTTGTTTTCTTTCAGATAAATTAAGGTGTCGTTTTCATTATTAATAGCATAACTAGATGTGAAATATCGCAGCATAAAATTCAGAGAAGATGTGCGGAGTATTTAGTCACGCATTTACATGCTTAAACCATGTGCACATACACATAAGTGAATACAATTTTTTTCAAAATATTTTTTAAAAGACGATTTTTTAATTTCTTTTTTTATTTCTAAAATACATTCAAATTCGAATGATTATTTCTCTAAGAACAGCTCAATGAATTGCAAAATAAAGCATGTGTGATCATTCAAGAAGAATTAAGAGGTTTTCAACAGTAATGGGAGAGATTTAATTTAACTTAATATATATATATATATATCTTTCATCACTCAAGTGGAAAATGTGTGAATAACTTATGTATTAAATAAAGTAATATTGAGAAACACACACTGTTAATTCATTTTAAAGTAAAATTTAATTAAAGAAAAACTATATAAAAACAACTTAACATAAATAACATATTACTGATATATTCTGATAAAATATATGATTATAATTTAATCAATTTCTTCAGAATATAAATTTGTTACATACATTAGCCTTCATAATTTACTATTTTCGGCAATAAAACGATACAGATTGTGTAATAATGTACAGTGCAATAATAAAATGCGTGTAATGATGAATAATCTAATAATGGTAATGTTTACAACTATAAAATGTATATTTTAATTATTAGAGAAGCAAATAAATAATATTAAAGTTTGTTTATCATCAGAATAAAGAATACAGAAGCTAAACTGCTTCTTTTCGAGGGAAATATAAGCGCAAACTTAAGAAATAGTAGATTAAAGCTGTCATTTTTTAACGTTTCTAAGTAAAATGAAAATTAAAAATTTTTTTTTGCAGAAATAATATATGCGAAAATTCCATTGGAGGTTTTTTGTTTATCTTTTTGAAAAAAGAGAATAAATACACATTTACTGTTTCTTAATATTAGGTTATACTTTTATTTTAAATCAATTAAATTGATAGAAATGCTCATATATCAATATATATACAAATATATAAAGAGATTGAGAGAAAGAAAGAGAGAGAGAGAGAAGTCGGTACAAACACATTAAACAACCGAAAGCACATCGCAGTCCCTAATTTATTAAAATAGTATACAATTTTTTAAAATATGAATTTTTTCAGCAAGGTGTAAAACATTGTTATTTGCATAGGTTTAAATATTCATTTGGTCTTGGTTTAATGATTTTGGATAAAATAAAATCATCAAATTTACAACAATTGTTTCCTTTGTCATTATCTTCGAAAAATGAAAATATAGTGTGGTGAAAAAAATGCTTGTCTGTAAAAAATAACAAAAGCAATCTTAATGTTATGGGTTGACATTAAATCTTAAGAAGTAAATCTAGTTTGATTTAATAAGTAATCAGAATGTCAGTAAACACATCCATCAAAAAATTTTTTTTAATTTTATTTGTGTCAATACGATTAAAATTTCAATACTTGATGTACTTTAAATTCAAAATGGAAAATTAAAAAAAAATCCTTTTTCATTTGTTAAGAAATTAAACAATTTGCATAAAATTATTAATTCCTTTGTAATAATTTTATCCTACAATTTTTTGACGTTTTGCAGAATAAAATGAAAAAAAAGTTTCAGATTAATTATATTCGTTATGGTATCCGACTACGTTCGGAACCGGGATTTTCAAAAGAGCATAAATGGATAATTTTCATGATATTTAGTGTCACTTAGATTCGAATATATGCATAAAATTGTTTTAAGGATATTTTGAGAAAAACATTTTATTTAAATTCAATATTTTGGCAAAAAATTAACTTAGAATAATCTTTTTTCCAAATGTTCTCCTTTAGTGAAAAATGCTTCTATTAGAATAATATTTTGCCTGTATATAGCCCAGACCTCTGTTCAGAGGCTCAAGTATAATTTTTGAAATATATAACTTAGAAGTGGGCTTATTAATATTTTACGACAACAGAGAGGAGCAATTTTAAGAAAAAAACGCGAATAATTATTTCAATTGGTGGTAACTCTGAAAATAATGTGAATTTTTCAAAAATTCTAGTTGAGCCTCTGTAGAGAGGTCTGAGCTATATACAGGCAAAATATTATTATAATAGAACCATTTTTCACAAAAAGAGAACATTTGGAAAAAGATTATTCTAAGTTATTTTTTTGCCAAAATATTATACTTCAGTAAATTTTTTTTGTCAAAATGTCCTTAAAACAATTTTATGCATGTATTCTAATCTGAGTGACACTAAATATCATGAAAATTATCCATTTATGTGCTTTTTTAAAATCACGGTTCCGAACGTAGTCGAATACCTTAATGCTTATTGTACTGAATTCATATTCAAAAGCTTTAAGAAGCAAAAATGATTCCGTAGTTTTCTATTGTAAATATCATTTTAAGGAATTATACTTAGAGAGAGAATTGAGAAGTTCTTAAGCCCCACAATAAACCTACAAAGAATATATAGCTTCCGTACTGATCTATAAACATATGTCTATTTTGATTTCATTAGCAGACAGCTCGTAATAATAGCTTTCTCAAGGTTATATAATTGTCTTGCGATTCATAAGGCAATAAGAAAACAATTGCTGTATTTATGTGCGTGGGTAACTTCTGATGCATATATATATATATATATATATATATATATTTAATGCCAGATTTTACGTGTGTAATCTCATATATTTAAACAGTAGAATGCGGGGGAAAATGTCAAGAAAAACGAATAAGAGATTCGATAAACTATACACTATGATCTGAGCGTCATCTCTAAAACAAAAGGTTAGCTAAGTACGCCTTAATCTGAAAACTATTATGACTTGTTTATGTGAGATTGTTTGTCAAAATAGTTTAAAAGTCTTAATTAAATTAGTGTCAAAATATTTTAAATCAATACTTGAAAGTTTAAGCAATTAATAAAAGACCTCCATAAACAAGTTCTCACTATTTATTATTCTTTTCAAGCTTGTAATGTCGGGAAATTTTCTTAATTAACGCCCGTTAAGACACATTTTGTTAAAGTAAGTGTTAATTACCTGTGTATAATAGGACCCATAAAATATTTCAATTCTATTATTTTCGTCGTTATAGTTTTAACTACAACAACTTCCGCTACACATTAATTGAGGTTTAAAAGAGTATGAAACACCTACACCTTTTTAGAAAAAAGCTTCAAATAGATAATACTGTTCTACAAAAATGCTTTGTCTTTTAATGACAAATACACACATACGTTAGAATTAATTCTCTGTTTAAAATACTTTTTATACTACAGGTACAACAGCAGTAACTTGAGAGACTAATAATTTTTAAAGAAAATAAGGTGATTACGCGTATATAATAGTGAAAGAGATGTGTAGTTTTTTTTTAATATTTCAACGGCTTGAGTGTGAGCATTTACTATTCGTATTAGCCTTTAAAGTTACAGTAGGCTATTTGTCAACTAGCTGTCGCAACTGAGGTGAGGCCATTTATTTTAGGAGGATACCTTGCAGTCTCATCGTCAATCATATCGGCCAGATTCCTTTACAGTTTGAAAATCGCAAAGGGTTGTTCGTTTTGAGAATGAAAATCCTTTGAATAAATTCCTTTCTAAATTTTAGCATCGCTAACGTTTTAAAAAATGTCAGAAAGGACATTTTGCATGTCAGTAAAAGGTGAAATGTTGTCATTGACTAAAACAGCCTTTTATAATCTTTTAGTGTAAGCAATTCAATTTTAAAAGAACAAAACAATTCTTTTTTATTAGCAATGAAAGGAACGTGAGCTAGTGAAATATAATTCCCCTGAAAGGCTTAAACTAAAAGGTCTGAAGATGAAATTAAACTGTTTAAATAGAAAAGAGATGTGCGAATGTAATCTTTTCCTGTGTAGTCAATTAAAAGAAGCAGCCTTTTGTGTGTTTGTTTAGCTTCAGATGAACTCTGAAATGACGATGGCTTCAAGTTTTACGAGAGGAGTATTTTTCCATTAATGGAAAAGCTGTTTAATTTAATTCTTATAAAAATTAAAAGAAAAGTAAAATCTAAAATATTTTTACAATTATTAAAAATCCTTATTATTCGAATTGTATGAAAAAACATCGCTTTTAGAATGACTTTATTTAGAATCGAAATAATTTCCAAAAATATACTATGGAATGAATAATTCAATGAATTTATGCATAATCAAATATTTCTTGCATTCAAATATGTTACTTTATAGCTTTCCTGATTTGAAAAGTTAAAAGGAAATTGGCAGGAGTGTTAGTTATACTGTTGTGAAAAAGAAAAAGTAACAAATATTTTATATACGAACTGGGGGGTAATCTCTGTCCACCTAACGGTGGGTCAACCCTCATTGCATAAATTATACAGCTGTTCACACTTATTGCTCAAATTCTAAAATTGTAATTTACACGTATTATGTAGTTCTATATTTATTTGTCCTTTTTTCGCAAAATTCATTCTTGGCTCTCCTCTTCAGTTAAATTCATCACTGATGCTGCATCGTCCGACACTTCATTGATAAAGTCTTCAGATTTTGATCAACCTGCCGCTCTTGCCACTTCCTGGAAAGTTGAGTATTTAGTTTCTTTGATTGTTAATGTTAAGTCCGTGTGAGACAATGCCTTTCTTCTCAAGCAACGATTCCAGTCCACGCAATCGTTGCGGTATTTTTCTGCGAGAGCTTACAATAATATAATATCGCAACCATATTGGCGACATTTTCTGAAACGAAGCACATAGTAGCTAATTCAGCGCGTACGACACATGTGAAATCGGGGTTGCAAATTTGGCGAGTTATCTTGAACGTTGGCATTGTTGCGATGGTACGCAATAAATTTATTACAGCATCATTAAAAACATTTTTTGTAATTAGATAATACTAAACAATCCCAATACTTCATTAGTTAAGGATGATAATGCGATCACATTATTTATGTCGAATGCATATGCATTTTATTATAGATTGAGTGATCATGAAAATCAGTCACCAAGGAGAAGTGGCATGTAAAGCAGCATTCACACAAAATCGAGTTATGTAAATGATGCGGAATGCGCAGCTGTCTTTCACTCAGCGAGTACGATTTAAGGGGAGAAAAAACCCCAGCAGATTCTACAATAGTCGTACTGTTCTATTGGGGAGGAAAATCAGAGAAGCTTTTTCGTTTGGAAAAAATTAATCATACTTAGAGAAATCAAATTATTTGTTAGAAGAAAAATACTAACTTTGCAGAACGCAATGGAATAATAAATAGTATTAAATTGAAAAAAAAATTAAAACAAGCAACACACTATTTTTTAAGGTGCTTACCTTCCTTTTTGTATAGCTGTAGAAATACGTTTTTTAAGGATAACCGAGAGCTTATTTTGTTTTTCGTCAAAAGAAATTATGAAAACACATGGGCATCTAATTGCACTAATGAAGCAACGGCTTGCAAAAGTGTGCAATTTTACATATTGACCACACACACACACATATTCATTAGGATTCAAATTAATTATTTAAGACTTTTTAAAAGTTATTTTTTAGTTTCGGTAAATATGATAAGTAAACAGAATAGTAGAAAAAACCAGGATTGTGTAAGAATACCTTTTGGTGAGAGAGAAGATACTCCACTTTGTTTACAAATCGTTCTGAAGCGCTTGAAGAAAATAAAAAATTAAAGTAAAATCATAAATTTATTTAGAAGTGTATTGCACTTGAATGTTGGTTATTTGTGAGATGGTCATGTTACGCCTCGTATAAGATATAAAAACGGCTAGCAGCAGGGGTCGTATTTCAAAAGTAGTAGGATTGGCCTATTCAGAGTAGTGGTATATTGTTCAACGATATTTTAACACGCACTAACTGGCATCCAACGATTGTCAAGCAATATTGAATGGATGGATTTAGGAGGTTCATACTGAACGTTTTGGGCGATCTCAACGGCCTCTTGCCCTTAATACAGTCTTTTTCAAACTGTGGAGCGCTCCCTCCTGGGTGGGCGTGATAATTCTGCAAGGGGGGCGCAAGTATTTTGAAAATTCGAAAACAGAAGATTATTTTAAAAGTATTATTAATTTTTATTGAAAGTAATCAAACAAAATACATTCCAATATAATAAAAAAATAAAATACAAATTTACACTGATATATTACACTTATAAATGTATCAGTGCTACACAATGTATTTTATAATTAATTTAGCAATACGAAATTAAGAACAATTTTAATAATAACCATTGACCCCATGGGATTGTCACAGACAAAATTATATGCAAAAGTTAACACACTTATTTTGATAATTTTTCGGTTTATAATTAATCCCTCGACTGCCGATTAAAAGTTAAGCGATTCGCTTATCACTCCGAACCGTTTTCCACATAGGCGCGCTTTATGTGATGTATTGGGGGAGGGGGAAGGAATGAAAAAAGAAGCAAATAATCAGAAATAAGTAAATCCATCGCAAACATTGTCAAGGTCCTTTTATTGCATTCCAAAACCTTCGGAATAATTTTATGGATTGCAGTGTGCAGAAAAGTTCCTACTTCGAAAAGATGTATATATACGCCCAGGAAAATAAATGCTTTGGCTGAGCGAGACATCTATATACGCTGGTGGTTCTTAAAGAGGCTAAAGTTGTAGCACAGTTTTAACGTCAAAGCATATTATTATTGAATTCGATGCATTGTCATTGCATGAAGGGGGGCGCGATGAAAGTTATTATTGAATATTGGGTCGCGAATATTGAAACTTTGAAAGCACTGCCTTAATACTCGAGAGGACAGATATGTTGCACATCCAAGGATCGTACAGCCACGTTACCTTGAGTTAAAAAATGGGCTTATTTGCAATAAAAGTATGAGCATGGACACTGCGACGATGCTTTCAACGACGATTCTTTCCATTACTTTTCAGTATTAAATTGACTTTATTTAAAATGCTTGATTCGTAGAATGTGACAATATTTATTAAATTTTGAAAACATGAAAGTGTGGAATAAAGTAGCCTGAGTAAAAACACAAAATGGATCTTATTGTGAAAAATTAACAAATTGTAAACTTATAGAAAGTATCTATTAAAATAAAAAGGTTATTAAAAATTTTTAAATTAAAAAACGCTTTGAATTTTTTTTGATTTACAAATGTTTTGGCCCTCAACCAAAAAAAAACTAAAAGACTTCCCACAAGAAAGTATAATATAACTCACAAATTTGTTGATGCTGCATTTAATTGCTTGAGAAGCATCACATTTATTATATATATATATATATATATATATATATATATATATATATATATATATTTATATTTAATATAAAAATATATTAAAATCCGTAGGTTATAACTTAAAAGAACCCGGAAAAATAAGTATTTTATATTCTATTGAGTACAGCTTTCACAAGTAGATTCTAATAAACAGTAGTTTAACAACTCTCAGAAATTCTTATTTTGACTTAAATATTAGTTATAAGATATAAGAAAACTATTTTCGGTTTATATTATCGCAGCACAAAACAAATTTTGGTTATTTTTAAGCGAATTTCAAATCTAATAATTAATTCACACATGATTTTTTGCTTAGAGAAAAAGATAAGAACTGCACACATATTAATTAGTGTGAATATGCTATGAAGAAATCAAAGAAAAAATATTTTAATTGGTAGTAAAAAAAAAAAAAAAAAAGATGTGTGACATTAGCGGGATTCAAACGAGTTCCGTTGACAGATTTACTTTCTTTTTTTCCCACATACTTCTTCCCATGTCATTCCTAACGTGTGAAATGTATAAAACCAACTTGGCTGAAGTTCAAATGAGTCTGTAGGAAGTAGTTACAAACGCCTAAGAAAATAAATTTAATGTGTACAACTTTGAACTCCCTAGTTTGAATGGAAAAAAATTTTTTAACCAATGTTTTGAATATTTTGTACACACACACACACACACACACACACACACACACACACACACACACACACACACACACACACACACACACACACACACACACACACACACACACACACACACACACACACACACACACACACACACACACACACACACACACACACACACACACACACACACACACACACACACACACACACACACACACACACACACACACACACACACACACACACACACACACACACACACACACACACACACACACACACACACACACACACACACACACACACACACACACACACACACACACACACACACACACACACACACACACACACACACACACACACACACACACACACACACACACACACACACACACACACACACGCACACACACGCACGCACACGCACGCACACGCACGCACACACACGCACACACGCACACACGCACACACGCACACACGCACACACGCACACACGCACGCACACACGCACACACGCACACACGCACACGCACACGCACACGCACACGCACACACACGCACACACACACGCACACACACACGCACACACACACGCACACACACACGCACGCACGCACGCACGCACACTTTCTTTACTATGGTAGTATTTACGAATTCATTTAAGGTTGAATCCTTGTTACAGAAATAACTATCCTTAAATATGATATGAAAGTTTCACGGAGAAAACTACTTCAGTCAAATATAAATTTCCATCTCACAGTTTCTTCAATTTAGTTGAATGAGGTTTTTATTCGTTTTTAAAGTACTTTTCAAAAATGGCAAAATAGAGGTAAAGGCTTAGAATTTCATAAAGGAATGTTTAGAATTCTAAGCTTAATATTCTGATAACTGCTTATGTATTATTATTCTACGCTCTTAATGCAAATTATGGAGTTTTTTCTATCTTCTCTTTGTCTTTACTATGTTCCCTTTATCTCTTGTCTGTCTTACTGATAGGGCATGAGTTGAGCATTATGTACAAAACTAAAAATCGTAATTCATTTCTGTTCTTGACATATTTGAATAAATCAATTTCAGAAAACGAGCTCGGACTAGTTACAAAAAGTAGAATTTGTTAAAACAAAATAAAAATATACTAAATAAATTATTTTTTTAAGAAAACTGTATTTTGCTTAAAAAATCGGACTTACAGACTCGACAAATTAAATGTGCATCAGCCTCTCTACCTAGCAGGCATCTCTATTCTATGTTTAGATATGTTTGCTTTCAAATTATAGATTTCCAAAGGGGCTCCTACGGTCCCCTGGGGGTCCTTGTGCCTACTGAAGAGGTCTGTGAAAAATTAAAATTAATTTGGGTGTGCGTGGACAACGTTAGGAGGGTCCACGAAGGGTTTGGTATAAAGTACAAAATTTGTGACCTGTTTCCAATATCATAAAAATTAAAATAAATTAGGAATGATTATTTATACGCGTTAAAATTTTTGTAACTAAAGTTATTGAACATTTGGGAATAAAATATTTTAGATAGGTACATAAAATACACAATTAATGACAAGTGTCACACGATGGAAGTTGGGCCCATCGCAGGTGCCAAAGTCTGTGCTAGTTTACATAAGAACGGAATTCACCGTTTCGTTCCATAACTTGTCTAAAATATAGCAGTATAAAAAAAGTCGTACATCTAGTCAACAGTTTAGTTTTGTTTAATGCGTGATCCTGAGATGTGAAGTGAGTGCAACAGATTTTCCCTATTTTTTCATCAGAAAGTAGTATTGCCATTTGCATTGTTGAGAAAAGAAACCATGTCATTGGTTCACATATATCATTGGAAAAAAATATGTTTCTATATCTTAATGCAAAAGTTGTAACTTGAATAAATACTACTTCAGAGAGAGATATATATATCTCGCACTTTTATTTATACTTTATTTTTTACTTCCACATTTACCATCAAAGTTTATAATTTTTCTATTATGAATTGAAATAGAGTTATTTCTTTTAGGTGGTGCATGACAATGCTTTTCGTATAAAAAAAGGAGTCTGGGGGCACTGTAAATTTGGGAATCACTGACTTAGAACAAAAAACTCTTTCAGTGTTTTAAATAATTCTTTCAAGTGTGCAATTATAGTAACATACTAATTTCAACTAACGAAAATAAAATAAAAACAAATACTTGTAGAACTTTTACTTGAGTATGCATCTCTCATTTTTGCATACATACGTTCTGTTTCTTTTTACAACTATATTAGTAAATAATGTACCACGACTCAACGTATGAAAAATGGTCTCTCTCTCTCTCTCTACCAAAAAAATATTTTATATTTATCATTCCTTAATGCTGGAAATTTACAGAAATTCAGTTTTCAGTTAAAAAGCTTATCCTTTTTATTACCTTTCGAATATTATAAATTATTACAACTGTACCTGTTTCTAATAAGGTTTTTTTTAGTTTTACTTATACAACCTATTTTTTGAAATGTGGACTAAGACGTATTCACCAGAAAGTTCAATAATACTCTTATAGCCCGAAATATTTTTTATGAGCCTTCATACTATAAAAGAGGTCTTTGCTCTGTTATAATCTTACCATTTCAAGGAGCAAAATGATTTTCTCTTGTATTTAAACAATATTTTTGGTTTTCTCATGAGTTTAAGAGGGTTTATTTTAAATGTTTTAGATTTTCTAACTTAAAAATGGACCCTGGATGCATTTTTATGAGTCAGCTCCTTGAGAAACAGCTGTTCCGAGATTTTTTATAGTGAAGTAGGTTGATCTTATTTGCTTCTATATTATGTACACCTTGGCTAGAAAAAGCTTACGCACGCTACAAAATTATTCAGGAGAGCAACCCATACATCCTCTGGCTCCGCTTTTTTTACACAGTCGTTAGTAGAGATGAACACCAGAAGGCCTGTTCCTGCACATGACAAGCGGAAGTCTTACTCTGTACGAGTTTGAGATTTCACAGCTCCCCACTCCCATCCAAGACATCTGGTAGCTAAAACTACTTTCAGTTCAGAAGTCAGAACCTCCCTCCTTCCAGAACGTTGATAAATATAACGCGAAAATCTATGGAGGGACTAAAAATATTACTACCATCCTCCTCTTTGAGATAAGATGCAAACGTTTCGCCCCGGTTTTCATTTTGTTACTCGATGCAATATTTTCCTCATACTCTCGCTATCATATCCCAATTGCGGAAGTCTTGTTTACATGGAAGATGATTCCATTTATTTTTGGTGAGGCCGGTAACAAGCGGAAAGTTATGATTCACCCCAGAGTACAGAGTGCGGAACGTTGTCCAAATTTGTTTTCATTATCCGACACTACGTTAATTCATTTCGCTTCTCACCTAGGTGATATTCGACGCGATGAGAAGTTTAATTCCACGAATATTATAAAGAATTAAGCGTGTTGCTGGATTTTTCAAGGAATTTAACTCCGTTAAGATGATTTGTTTTAAATATCCTGGTCAGTGATGCGATAAATTTACAAATTAATCGATTAATTAATTTATTTTCAAGTATCATTATACCTTATTCTGCAATTTTTATACAATTAAACATAATGCACTAGAAAATATTTGTATTTATTTAAATACCGGTAGGAAAATAAAGATAGTTAAGGTAAAACATTAATCTACATGGAACGGGTAACGAAAAGACCGCTATAAATATGTTTAAATTATAGATAAATACATTTAAATTTTTAAGTTTAGTGAAAAGAATTGCGGTTTGTGTGCATAAAATACTAAATATATTATCGGAAGAAGTCGTTATATGCCCTCGAATAATAATCAAAAAGTTTACTCATGCACTTATATTTTAGGATTGAAGATATGTTCGAGATTTACGATTTAGTAAAAATAATTGAGGATTTAAATTGAGTACAACACTCCTACATTATTTAGTTTCTCTTGCTTTAAAATGTTGCATTATTTTTGTTTTGGATATTGTTATTTATTTTTCTTAGAAATTTATTTTAAATATATTTTTATTTTATACATTTGGGATTCTATTGAATTTAGTTTCACGATGTTTTTTTCTTATCAGTTAAAATTAATTCACAATGTATTCTAAAAATATAAAAGGAAAGCCATTTAATTTAGAAAGCCTTTTTTATTTGTACTGAGATGCAAATAGAAGCAATATAGGCTTTTATATTAAGTGAGGTATATTTCATAGAGCATTTATGTATCTTGCATAAATTTCAGAATTTCAGGTTTTTTTTTTAATATTTAAAAACACTTAAAAACATCCCTACTTTCTCCTCTCATTTCAAACGAGAAAATAATAATTATTTTAAAAAACAAGTTGCTATTAATCTTTTTGCTGAAAAAACTTAGCATTTGCTCATCATACAGTTTAATTTTTTCTGTATTCCAAATTAGCTATTAAGGAAAATTGAAAAATAATGCTGACACAAATTAAGATGTATTTTTAAAATCTAAAACGAAGATAATCACTGATAATTTCTACTGATTTAAAATGATTTTTAATTTCGTATTTAAGTTTTTATTTTATTTGGAGTCAAAATTTTGATTCACTTTTTTTTCGTTTGCAAGTTTTTTCAGAATTTAGAATCAAAAAGATTTTACTAGAATGCTTTAGTTAATTTCTGGGTTTACAAAAATCTTATTTTCTCAAACACATTTTTTTAGATCCCCTGATAGAATTGTTTTATGTTTTTATAATCTTTAACTGTAACGATTATCTCAAAAGAAAGATTGATTCATTGGAAAATATTTTTCACAATTTTGCACGAAATGAAGTTGAGTTATTTAAAAAATAGAATTAAAAACCATTTAGAAATATTTGATTAAAATATACCACCTGCAGTATAACTATGTATGTTGAAAGAAATTAATAAAACATGGAATATGGTACTTTTCTGTTTCTCCAGCGCAAGCGATTAAATCGCCAAAAATGATACAAACAACGCCAAAAGGAATATTGTCACTGATTGTCTGTTACCCCAACATTACAAAATAAGTCATGGTCTTTTTTTTTAATCAAAAACGTCTTTTTCATAATATTTTTTTTAAAAAATGGATGGACACCCAATGAGAAGTAACATTAAATTTTTTTTGTATGTATAGGGTGTTTTTTTAGAGGTATAGAACTTTAAATTGCAATAAAACAACGATGCATTATTCGATTGACATGAATTTTTTTATATTCAAAAGATAATCTTGTGGCATTACATTTTAAATATGATCAAGCAAGGCGTAGATTCGTCGAATGGGCCCAAAACGAGATTGCCGTTGTTCCCGATTTTCATAAGCGAATTTTGTTTAGCGATTAAGCGCACTTCTGGTTGAATGGCTACGCCAACAAACAAAACTGCCGCATTTGGAGTGAAGCTAATCCACAAGTGTATGTCGAAACACCGTTACATACAGAAAAACCGACTGTTTGGTGTGCTTTATGGGCTGGTGGAATCATTGGTCCGTACTTCTTCAAAAACGATGAAGGCCACAACGTTACAGTCAATGGTGATCGGTATAGAGTCATGATTACTAACTTTTTCATTCCTGAATTGAACAATCATGATGTCCAGGAGCTGTGGTTCCAACAAGACGGCGCAACATGTCATATTGCTCGTGCCACAGCATTTATTGAAAGATACGTTTGATGACCGCCTAATTTCACGTTTTGGACCTGTGAATTGGCCTCCAAGATCTTGTGATTTAACACCGCTAGACTATTTTCTGTGGGGCTATGTAAAGTCATTGGTCTATGCGGATAAGCCACAAACGCTTGACCATTTGGAAGACAACATTCGCCGTGTTATTGCCGATATACGGCCACAAATGTTGGAAAAAGTCATGGAAAATTGGACGTCCAGATGGGACTACATCCGAGCCAGCCGTGGCAGTCATATGCCAGAAATCATATTTAGAATGTAATGCCACAAGATTATCTTTCGAATAAAAAAAATTCATGTCAATCGAATAATACATCGTTGTTTTATTGCAATTTAAAGTTCTATACCTCTAAAAAAACACCCTTTGTATATAGTGTGTTGTCGCCAGTAAACGTACCTGGCGAGATTTATGTCTGCGAAAAGGAAAAGTAACTGGACTACTTGTAGATATAAAAGAAGCACATCTCTTGCAGGACGAAAAACTCGTTTTTATGTAATTATACAAGAAATGCAAATTGCAAATAAATTAAACATAGTATAACAGCATGATGAAAAGTCCTATGCTTATTTTATTACCTTTGGAATTACGAGTCAAAACTATGTGGTCAAAAAGATACAGGCCAAAGTAAAACACGCAATGAAATAGTAGGTTAATGTATTTAGTTGCATTATTCAGTCGTCACATTAAGACGGACCATTTTTATGAAACTTTTATGTATTCTTTATGGTCAAGATATTGTCAATCCGAAAAAACAACGCTTTTTGCTAACTCTTTCATGAACACTGCTATTTGAGAGGGAATTAAATTTGCAATAACACACAAAAGCGAATTTATTTAAAAAATCTTTTTGCGAAAGAAGACGAATTCTTTAGAGAGACAGAAATAAAACAAACCTAATTATAATGAAAAATCTTCTGAGAAATAAAAAAAAAACTAAAGAGATAAGTCATCGTCGTTTATTGTTAGACAGATTCTTTTAGAGACAACTTAAAAAGTCAAGGCTTTTCTTTTTACGATAAAGGAATAAAAAAGACCAGCACTTTCTAAGTGGATTAAGTTTTTTTTAAAAATACAAACTGCAATAAAGCATAATTCCGAAACATAATCTAAATATCTAAAGATGACGCTAGAGTTATCAATTAAAGGATCAAGTGTGCTTTGAACAAATATTCAAAATATTCCTTTGTGAGAGTAAGAACAATAGAACTGTTAACAGTTTTTTCTTTGAGTTTCCCGAGCAATTAGACAAACATATGCTTTGAAGGAAGGAATTTATAAAACCTAAGAGTTTATGATAAAAAGTTAATATAAATTATCTTACTTTTTGATGTCTTAAATGGGAAGGATATTTTAAAAATAATCAGTGCATTAACAAAAAAAATATTAAAAACGACTGCTTCTAACTTTCTATACATAAAAGGTCTCATTTAAAAAAAATGACATTCTTGAGAATACAATGATAAATTAAGTGCGCGAACTAATATTCAAAAGTAACATAGTAACATTATTCTCCAGTTCAAAATATAAATATAATTATTTTACGATAATTATTTGAAACATTATTATTAAAGTAATAGTAGAATATTTTTTTATATTAGAGAGCATTTTAAAAATAATTAATTTTCTGTAATTTTCAAAGTATTTAATAATAAATATTCTTATACAAAATGTATCTTATCACATTCAAATACTGACTGTATTTAATTTAAACATGTATTAATTATAATGTATTTAAAGTAAATTTTTTTAACAATCACTGTAGAATTTTTTAATGGCATCACACAAGTTTTCGAGAAAAGTAAAAAACATGCTATTTATTAGTAGATTGAATTAGTTTATGTAAGATACACCATTATCAAACATTTAATATTTTAAAGGAATTTTTTCAATTCAATATTGTAAGCTAATTATATTAAGAGGAAATATTCAGATACTTAAGGGTACTTGGCACCCCTTTGAGCAAACTTCTTTATTTACGTATTTAAAAATTATATTTTAACATTTTATACAATGTTTCTATTCAAGAAAATTTTACCAGATAAAAATTTTCATATATTATTCACACAACTTTAAAAATTTAAATTTTTTGAAGAAAATTGGGAAAATTTTAAAATCCTACTCCTTTTGTAAAAATTAATTTTTGACCTGAAATTTTTTTATAATATTCTTATGGATGTTCTTAACAAATTTAGGGATCGATTTTTAGAATAACTTCATTCGTTTTCGAGAAAAAAAAAAATAAAATGTTGATATACAGGCTAAAAATCAACGAAAAAGCCAACATGTCTTACAATTTATTTTTTTTTAAAAAAGTATTCAGTTTATAGCAAAACGGATCCCTAATTTTATTACATGCTTTATTTTTAACACACAGGAAAAAAATTGAAGTGATTGGTAAATAATTGTCGAAGGAGTAGCATTTTGAATGCACTAAGGTTTCGAAAAACACAAACTGAGAAAACCACTTTAAAGTTTATAATTCTGAAAAATAATTATTATAAGCTTAATTAAACTTAAAAATACCACTTTAAGATATTACTTATACGTTTTTCTTTAAAATAATTGCATTTTCATATGTTTTCAACCCACACATTTTTATAAATGATCAACTTTTAGAGAGTACTAATTGCACAAGAAAACTCAAGAAAACTTAAAAAATTTTTTTCTGTAACGACAGAAATTTTAGCTGTTTTCTTCCTATAATATTAAAGTATTACATTTGTATGAAAAATATATCAGGAATAAAAACTGAAATTATAAAATTATTAATATAAAATGCCTTAATTTAAAAATTTTACATGCACAAATTTCACAAGGAAGAAAAATTACATTATTGTATTGCCTCGGAAATATTCTGCTTTTAATACTACACGTTCTTTTTTATAGTTATTATTTCTATTTATAAAATAGATTTTTTTTATCATAACGCATTTTTTAGCTTTTTTTTCTAAAAAGGGTGTGTGGCTGAATTGCCTAATTTGTTTTCAAATGAAGTTTTATTCAACTTCTAACTTTCCGACATGCACAAGTGATATATCAATCGAAAGATAATTATGCAAAGAATAAGATTAAATGAAAATAAAAAAAAAACGAAAGGTTTGTGATTTTTAAGGTACCAAGTCCTCTTAAGCTTATTAAAAATAAATATAGAAATAGATGAATTAAAATCGAAAATTAATTTTTAAATTAACTTAATTTTCTCTTCTTAAAATAGTGAAATGAATACATTGCATCAGAAGTGCACTAATTTTAAAATAATTTAATATTGTTCACTAAAATTCTTAAAAATTAAAATTAAAATTTTATTTTCTTCCTGATTTTTCTTAACGATCAATTTAAATTAATTAATCTTGATTATTACATGATTGGTTTCATACCCTGTAAAGAAATTTAAAAGAATTGCAACACTCTGAGTATTAGAAAGCTAATGAGCTTCGATTATTTTTGTTTTCGGATAAACCATGCATTTATGTCTTAAGAATTTTGTTTGATTGCTGAAACTACAATTTTAACAATTAATTATTGTTCGAAGAGTAATACAAAAGAATAGCGCTTCAGAAATACTGAATGGCATTTTTAAAAAGAAATAAGTAAATTAAAAAGACAATACAAACGAATTAGAAGGAGAGACATTCCGACCAATTAGAGAAAGCTAATGATTTAAGAGTTTTGAGACATAATTAGCGTAAGCTTTTATTCAGTGTAAGTTTTTAATTAACTTGTTTAGTGAAATTTGTGGCAGAAAGGGGAAAAAATTAATTGCTGGAAAGAATAAAAGAAAAGTAGGAAAAGTTTTTACATTATATGCAACTACTTTCCTTTATCAAAAGGAATAGTTGTTAATATGCCATATGAGAGTCATCGAAATATTTAATCAGTTCGAATATCGTCCAAAAAAACCTTTATTTTTAAATCTATTTGTCTTTAATAACGTGGGAATAAGATCATGAATAAATTTTGGGGGAATAATTTAGCTCTAACAAATCTGTATAAAAAATTTTTAAATTAAAAAAAAATTAGCCATATTAATATTTTTTATATTATGCACTAAAATTAAAAATGACATCAAATTGCATCTTTGTGTGTTCAGAAATTTGCTTCTTCGCTTAAAGAATATTCACGTACGCACACATACAGGCTCATTCGAGAAAAGTTCTCTTTCTCATACAGAGATAGGGACCTGGCTAAGCTCAAGAAGGCTTAGAAATCTAATTGGAATTGTGCGAAGGCTTTATGCAAGTAATATTTACACGGGACTCTTCCTTTTTTAGCTTCAGATGCCTGAGGCCTCATTCTAAAACTTGTGGCGATTCCTTGGAAATAAATTGGACGCTCGGAGATAACGGTGGTCGCTGTTACGCATTTAGCACCACCCGAGGAGAACGTGTAGCTTGATGAATGTTACCTCAACCCCTTCAAGTCCCCTTGACCATCAGAAGAGCAAAGAGAATGATAGCCACATATATTGACAAATATACTACCATGACCAAAAAACAAACAGCCTTAAAAAGCCATGGGAAACCCTGGCCATCGTGGGTCTTATCCCAAGGCACACCTGGAAAGAGCCTAGGGTTTTGCCCACTTTCACCTGACCATCGGACATGACTTCCTGGGAGTATACCTCTACTGGCTTGGCCTGGCTTCTGACGAGGCCTGCCCACTCTGCGACCATGGCAGAATGAATGGTGACCATCTGCCCCAATGCTCTGAACTCGATGAACACCTGACTGATGGCGTCGTCAGTTGGTACTGGGGGCTCGGTGTCAAATGGTCAAGAAGCCAATCACGGGCTTCGGATAAATAAATAAATAAAGGATTCGCCCTAGTTATATAACCGGCTGTAAAATTTGTTAAAATATAATTTAATTTAGCAACATTATTTTAATTATTTATCACTAATACCCACTTTCACTTACAGCTTAATAAGCTAAAAATACGCATTCTTACCATTAAATATCGAAGATCTAAACGAGAAAGTATATTGTATCTTAAAATTATATTATTTATTTTCATGTTAGGGACAATATATATTGTTTTGCTTTATTATGTGTTTTTTTAAAAGTAAAAGAATCTCACAAAAATGAAAGTAAATGTGAAAATCTCCGAGGAATTCAATATGAGACGTAAAGCTAATTTCGGAAATGAAAGTATAATCAAGGAAAAAAAAAAATTGATGAATCCGTAATTTTCATCTATCAGAAAGAGATTAGCTAGGGAATTAGAAGAGACAAATTAATTTTTTTAGCTTTGAAACGTATTTTGATTACATTTCAAATATCATGTCTTTATTAGTTTCATTATGTTATCTCTTAATAATGAAGAACTGGAATCTCTCTCAATCCTACTTTCAAAAAATTGTTACTCGGCAAGTGGGCATGAAAATTATATGTATAATGGAGAAAATAACTTCAAATAACAAGCGTTGCTTCGAATCTAAATAAGATTCACGAGAACAAATTTTGCCGAAAATAAAAAAAATATACTTGATTAATTATGTTTTGCAGTTCTGGGTCTGTTTTTTTGATGTCTCAAAGCAATTATCAGATAATCATGGGAAATAATTGAAAATTCGTAAAACATTCTCCTTTTTTACAATTAAGAACTTTCAAGATCCATTTAGAGTTTTCGAGATACTTTACATACATTTCTATTGGTAATACGATTACTAATGTATTACTAATTCTGATGTTTCGTACATTTAATCTGAAATGTAATAAGACATTAGTAATAAATTTGTGAAAGAAAAAGGCATACCAATATAAAAACTGAATCATTTCACTATTTATGTTTGCTGTTTTAGTCAAATATAAATGTGTCCTATAAGAAACATTTTACAATTTTAATGTAATTTTAAAAAGTTATTACTGAATTCGAGGGCTAATGAACCGATAGTAAATATCTCGGTCAAAGATGTCTTTGAAATTCATTAGATAACTGATTTTGCTTATAGATAAATGCCATGTCTCCTGGTTTGGGTTATTTTTAAGAATGTTTACCCGAATCTAAACATTAGACATACTTATAGGAAATTTAATTTGTATCCTTTTCCTATCATTAAATAGAAAAGTCTTACAAAATTCTTTTATGTCAGAGAAGAGGGATTTTAAATAACGTCTAAAGATGAATCTTTAAATTGCAATTTTTTTTCAGATTAATGTTTAAGATTTGTATCCTGCATTTTGCGGTCTTTAAAAAGAATATCAATTATATTTCGTAGAAAAGGAGACACAAAAATAAATATTAAGAAAGTAAGAATTAACAACAAAAGAACAAATGAAGAAAGTAAAAATTAATAACACATAGTAATTAATTGGTTAAAATTGATTAAATTGGTACATAGTACTAAATTGGTTTATTCCATAGTAAAGTGAAAACAGGCTACACTATATATATTTCTTAACCACCTTATAATATGATTAATTTTTTGTACAGTTTTGACTTAATGAATACAATTATTTTTTAAAACTATTTTGAAACTTCTATAAAAAGGATTAATTTTTTCTGTTATTTATCGGCATGCTGCATAATGATAAAAGATATGATGTCAGTTACAGTGGTGAATTTCATAACTAGACGTATGTCTCGTAGAAGAATTCAGTAGCAGTGTTGAAGATTTGGGATTCGAACGAAATTTAAAACCTAATGTATTCTGAAAATATAAAAAAAAAGAAAAATAAGATGATTAATGATATTTTTTTATCATAATAGATATAAATTTAAATAATCAATAAATTATTATTTAATTAATTTTGTCTTACGTTTCTTAAAATCTAGTTGACCTGAAGTTGTTTAACCTATTAGAGAAATCAGTTTTCGTAACTAAACCAATTTGTTTTTTAAAGGACAATAAAATTCTTTAAAGCGTTAGATTACTTATAATTTATTTTACAAATAAGTATATATATAAATATCAAAAACTACATGTTTAAAAAACAAATTGGAACTAATGCTTTTAACAACAAAATCTATTAATATCTAGTTTTATTCAAACGCGAAACATAAATTTTTAGCTTGCATGTTTTTATCATTAAGAAAAATAAAAATATTATTTATAACACTGATCAAGAAGTTAAAAACTATAATTGCAGATTATTATATACAGAATATGCAGTACTGAAGGTTAGAAGGTGTCAGCAAGTAATTCTGAGATATCGAAGGTTTTTTATCCATTTTTTTTTCTTTCTTTTTTTTCCTTTTTTAATAGAGTATAACCTTTCGCAAAAACCAGAAAAATATAAGCAACATACAGAAGAAACTTTATATATTATAAGTGAATAAAGGGGATTTGTGTAAAATATGGATTAAATTTCATCTCAGAGATTATAATACTTTTATTACAGCTTTATTCTATTTTCATTAGTGAGGAACTTTCATGTATCTCATAACTGCAGCAAAATTTATAAAGTTAGACAGCAAATTCCAAAGTAGCTTAAAAGTTAGTTCTTTCTCGTTTGAAAAATTCTTATAAGCTCTTCTTAACAGTGCTGTAGATGCAACTTAACAATAAATAAGAGAGAGATATCTAGTCAGGGATGAAGTTTTCCTAATTTTGACATCGTAAAAGATACACGACTTCTAAAAAGGGGAATGCTCTAAAAGTTAGCAGGGGTCGTTCTTATAATGCTTTAAGATCAAATTAGAAAAGCCAGAGAAAACGCTTAGGGTCTTTCCAAAGGATAATGCGGATTAAGAGAGATATCTTATTAGACGAAAGAAAAGATAAAAAGTTAAGAGTATGAAATATGATCAAAAGAACCTAGGAGAAATATGTTCAAGCTTGGTTTCAAACGACGTAAGCAATCTATTTTATCATATATATGTTGGTGAGCAAAGAAAATGTAAAGTACATAAATATTAATTGGTAAAAACCTTTTAATAATGAATACAATTGAATCTACTTGGAAAAGAAATTTGGAAGCTGATAAATTTAACTGAAGTTTAATACTATGTATATAAATGTAATACTTATTGTTTTTCTATAAAAGTTAATTTTTTTAAAAAATAATTTTCAAAGAAACTTTTTGAAAATGATTCCTCAACAGTTTAACATTTATGAAAGGTATGAAAGTTTCATATTTGTGAAAAGCAAAAGACATTTTTTTTAATGTGCTGCATATTGGTAACTAAGCCTTTATAGACACGGCAAGTTTCCAAACGTTAGAGCCATTTCATGGTGGCCCCATCTAATGGCGATCCTCACTTCCAAAATTTGAAGCTTAAATTAATTTTAATTCAAGCTCTAGTCGGATGTTAAATATTGCCGTGATTTAATTTTGTCGAGAGTACCAGGGTCAAATTGATACTCAAGGGATCTTTTACATGCCCCATTATCGTGAGCTTACGAAGCTGGCATGCTAACTCTAAGCCACCGAGCCGTCATTGAAACAATTTAGCAAAGAACATTGGAGCAGCTATTTTGAGATTTTTTCTAAGGTTTGGATTTAATAAAATAAAAATAACTATTCGGCGTGCGCGCACGCACACACTATGTAACTCATATACACAGAATAAGATATGAATGAAGTGCTGTAATCTTTTTAAAAATGAATGATTCTTTACCTACAAATTTTGTAGAAACAAATCTGAGGAATTGATTCTAATCTTTTAAAAAAATATACAGCTAAATTAAGAATTGCTGAACAGTGAAACATTAACTAAGATAAATTACAAGTTCGTGATCAGAAAATACAAGTTAAAATATTAAATGTTTTAAATTAAAAATTTTAACGAACTTCAATTTTCTTTATGATGTTTTAACATATTCTCTTTAGAGCTTCCGCTAAAAGTAGTGAAACTAATAAAATACAAAGAAAATGAACAATTCTTATTAAATACTGTAAATCTTTTAAAAATTCTGAAGTAGGTTTAACTATAGTACCTAAGCTGTGAAGTGAATTCCAATTGTTAGAAAATTATAATAATGATAAAGTGAATGATTTTACATTTTAAGTCCTTATGCAGCACACATTAAATCTGAGTTAATGACAAAATCTTGTCATTCTACAGATTATTTCTGAAATGTAATTAACATCGATAAATTCCTCCTACAAAGCAAACGAAGACAACAGCTGCTTTAAACATAGATATAAGTTTAAATCCCATCTTTATAAAATAATACCTTTCTTCTTTTCAGAATATTTTTTTAAAATTTTATCGAATAATTTTAATTAATTATTTTGCACAGTTTAAAAAATATTTGGATGGTGGATAAAGAGAAAAAATCAGTAGAGAAGACGTATCTTAAAAAAAAAAGATTATTTCTAGAAAAGAAACATCTTCTCGCACAAAATATGTTAAAACCATCGCAATTGAGAGAGAAGTATTAAGAGAGTACCTTTTTAAATTCATTTAATCAAGCACTTTGATTTTTCAGTAAGCTTTTTTACCGTCCGCTTCAAAGTAATTGTTTCTTATCCTAGCAAAACTTAAAACTCGAAACTACTTTCAGGTTGTCGTGAAAATAAAAATCGTATAATTTTTTTTTAATAAGAAAGTTTTCTTATTAAAACTCTATTCTACAACTTTATTCCAAATTCATAGAACAGATAAATGTTTTAATTCCACTTAAATACAAAGATAAAACATGTTCTCTCCCACAATAAGAGCAATAAAAATTCTTTTGATATTGGTAGAAAATTCTCCTTAGAGAATAAAGGATTTTTATAATACTATTTTAAAAAAGTGTTAAAGAGCAAATGGCAGTTGAAGGAAAAAAATCCAAGAAGTTGTTTGTTCGCATTTAGGAAATATTTCAGTTGTAAAAACTCCAAAAATACTAGTAAAATATTAATCAGATACTTATATAAATTTAAGTTTATGAAAATAATTAAAAGATGTAATATACATTAAAAGTGACATTATAATATATCACGTTTTTGCTTTGTAATATTTTGCTTTAAGCAGTACCATGCTTCTACATTTAGTTTACAACAAAAAGAAAAGGCTCTTAAGACAAAAAGAGAAAAAGTTAGAATTAAAAGATGTTTTTATGAAGCCTTTTAAGCAGTTCATTTTTTACATGTCCCCTAACCACAAACTCAACTACGAAAGAAACTGGTTGAAAAGAGAGAGAATATTGGCCCTTAGCCAGGATCTGCCCATTCCATAGCTGGAAAAAAATGAAGAATAAAGGAAAATGGATGATGAAGAATAGGTTTTCATCGGAGGTTCTCATTTTATAACAATTACCTTTCAGCTGCAACAGTACATGGAATCGCACTGTTTTGGGAAACCTAAACATTTCACGAGTCTCTTTAAAATTTACCTTTGTTTGGAAAAACTTCGAGCAATTCTTTTTACGTAGAACATGAATAAATAAGACAAAAATCCACAAATATTTCTTGGGCTCTTAATGGAATGATTTTATCATTTTAATTTCCAATCAGTTGGTAAAGAAATGGAAATAAAATCTAAGTCTCCCGAAAAGAAATAAATGCAAGATCATCTGCTGGAGATGAAACAATAGCTACTGTGTAACTTTCTGGCTTCTGTGAATTGAAAACAAGAGTTTTAAAAATGACTGAACATAATTCTTCACAGAGTTAGTTGAATAGTCTGAAGTAGTTGATGAATAGAGGAGCATATGCCAGCTAGTGTGGTTAATGGAACGTTAAAGGTGCCTTTCAGGTAGGTTAGTATTCAAAGCCAGACGATTCTCTGAGAATTGGCAATGGATAACTAGGACATTGTTATATTTTAATGAATACAGTTTTTCATGAGAGTTATTTTTTTCAAAGACCTAAAGCTGGCATGAAATGCGTGAAGTTTGCATGATTAAAAGTTGTATGTTACTTAAGAAGTGTAATTCTTTAAGAGAAGTCGAAGAGTGGTTTGTAATGCGTACCTCTTTCAGCTTTTGCAGAATTTTTTTTTGAAAATAAAAAGAGGTTTGAGTTAATTTTTAGTTGATTGTTTCGCTGTGTTGAATAATGTATTAATGTGTGGAAAACGATATTATTTTCCTCTTCCCAAACACATAGCTTAGCTAGATATGAATAAGAAATAAATAAACTGAAATGCAGGTAATAATTACCAAATAAGTTAAACAAACTTATAGAGTCTTGTCTTTAACATTTATTTTTTCAAAATAGTACGGCTTCATAAGTGTAATAAGGTTTTATGCAAAACACCGTTAAGCAATAACTCATTGATTAATGACTCGTAAGTTAAAAAAAATGATTACTGGAATTTTTCAATAATAAAAATTATTTTTTATGTTGATGAAGAATGATTATGCTGGGAATAAAATGACCATTATCCACACATTAAAGAATTTCGTTTAACTATTTATCTTCTCTCAGAATGAACTTTTCCAGACGTTTTTAATTGAGTGCATGTAAGCAATAGACATTTTTGTTTAAAGTTGAGTTACTGGTTGATAAACTAGCCTTTAATTACTTATATGTATATATATATATATATATGTATATACTACTGTGCCTTCTTCCTAATTTTAGTTATCTTAGGTTTATATCTATCTGTTTATTTTTATATTTTCGTTTATATTTATGTATATGTATATATGTATATATATATATATATATATATATATATATATATATATATATATATATATATATATATATATATATATATATATATATATATATAATATATATTATAAATGCGAAAGTTTGTGAGTATCTTTGTGGGGCTTTCACGCAAAACACAACTGAATGGATTTTAATGAAACTTGACTGTAATATAGCTTATAAATCAGAATAACATATAGGCTAAAATTTATAAAGATATTGTGAGAAGTTTTCAAAATATAACGACAATTGTCAAGAAAGTAGGAAAACATTCTGCCATTTGCAAAAAAGCCCGTGACAGCATTCATCTATCTTTTTTATCCCTTCTGTTTTGTCTAAGCTAGACCTCAGTGCGCTTTCGCTTTTCCTTTATGCCCTTCATCAGTGTCGTCACTATGTTTTTTATTTCATAATAAAACTAGATTTTGAAGGGAGAGGTGGTGGCAAGATTTTAACATAAAATAAATACAACAAAAAGTAATATTAATGTATTACACTTCCTGATATAAATTATTTACACTATTTTAAGCGTTAATTACACAAAATTTGTAACTATGACAGTGGAAGGAAAACTATGAAATTAAAATAAAATATCAAAATGTTTTCATCATATAGTTTTTTTTTTCCTTTTTGAATGTTTTTTTTTTCAGTACATGTAAATATATATCTACGCTTCCCCCATACTGTTTTTTATAACTTTTATGTATATATATATATATATATATATATATATATATATATATGTTTTTTTAAAAGTATTTCTATTAATTCATTACTAAATTAATTATTTGTTAATTAAAAAAGTACATTGTCTATTATTTTGGATAATAATACATTTCAGAGACATTTTTAAGCTAACTAAAGAATCGTTTTCTTTTTATTGCTTCACATTAATAATTTTTTAACTAAAGCAATATTGTTTTTTAAAAGTCATAGATCGAAGTTTGAAGCTATATTTTATCTGTGAGGGGGAGGGGAAGAGGAAACAGTAATTTTACACTAAAAAAAACCGTGTTATGCCGGGCTAGAGGGAGGGGGGAAAAAACCAGTCTTAAATCGAAAATATGTGGAACAAATTTCGAAAAAGGGAAATCTAATGAAATAATTTTAGAAATCACTCGCATTGCGTTCGTACAAACCCACACATAATTGCTGGTGTCATGAGGGAAAGAGAAAGCCCGTGCAAAGCCGGGCCATGCAGCTAGTATATATATATATATATATATATATATATATATATATATATATATATATATATATATATATATCAAAAAATGAAGTATATGGCGGGAATTGTAAGACTTCCCATACTTTTAAATTTATTCTCCATTAATACAAACAAAAGATGAATTCAATGACTGAAAGTCTACAAATAATTAAATTCTATGACTTTTTGTTCATTTTCTTTTAATATTTAAAATTCTATGATACCTTTTTCCTTCAATCAAAGTGTTTGAATAAGTGCAATAAATCTATATTATGAATTACCTATTTATCTTGTGTGTTTTGATAGGGGAAAACCAAGTTCCTGCTGACATCATAAAACTCTTTTATAATTGCTGTTAATTAATAATTGTTTGAATTTTTGGCTGCAATATTTCGCAACATAACGAGTTTAAATACCCACAAATATTCGACTTTTTGAGTAAAATTTTAATTTAATGAATAGAATGAGGAGATACTTCGTTATCTTAGGAATTATGATAAAGCCTCATTAAATGCTGAGAGTTTTATTCCCATTTTCATGGGAGAGAGAGGTTATGGAGTTAAGAGGTAAGGTTTAAAGTTAAGAGGTTTTTATTCGTCTTTATATAACTGTATGAAGTAACATTCTTCTTACAAAATAACACACTTTAAACTGAAAATTACATTAAAATGGAATTTCATTAAATAATAGACATGCATAAGATAGGACTCTGTTTTTAAAGTCATCAGTTATGGATATTAAAAAAACATTAAGCAATATGTTAATTATTTATATGACAAATATATTTGTATAGAAAGGAACAATATTTTATTTTTCAACATAGCATGGAAGCTGAAAGCATTAAATTACATAGTGTTATCTTAACTATGAGTTGATTTATAAATAAGAAAAACAAGCACACGATAAAAAAGAAACACCTTTAGAAAACCTATTAAATGTGCCACGAGAATTTTTGAGTTTGAGCTTTTTTCAATATTTTCCAAATTGTTAACCACGCAGTATTCTTAGTACATTTTCACTAAATAATAATAAAAAAAGAACGCTTTCATTCAATTCGCTCTAAGGTTTTACAACAAAACGATAAGAAATCCTTACAACCTTTATCGTTCTTCAGTGAAATATTACTCTTTCAATTCGCCGACAAGCTCTCACTAGGGCCATCTTATTCTTCTTTTTTCCCCTACCACACACACACACACACACACACATGATGTTAAGGTTTAGACCAAAACACATACATACGCGTATATATTTTTCTCAAAAGAAGCAACAACGGATTCTAGGTGAAAAACGTCAAAGAATCAAGCTCAGTCAAGGTGATAGATATAAAGGCTCTGAAATGGACTTTAGATTAAAAAAAGAAGCCATTCAAAACTTTTGGAAAAACGATAAATGATTGTAGAGCTAGATACATTATAATGAAAGAGTAAATGCTATGGCAACAATAGTTGAAAAGTTTTTATTGATGTGATGCTGGAAATTTTCAGAAACATATACATTTAAATTTCTAAAATTCATATGCTTATTTTGTAAGATATTTGGGACAAAGTCTTGAGCCGTGATTATCAAGAAATTCTGAAGAAATATTTTTCTGGATGGTAGCCGTTATATAAGATTTCAATTGTTTATTACATTTTTCTAGCACAGCAATGAAATGAGAGTTTCCTATAAAGGTTTTCCTCCTCACAATGAAGATCTTATACACATTTAAAAAATTTAAATAATATTAAAATAGAAACTAATTTTTTTATTAAGATACCATTATAAGAATTATTTTGTACAATTCATTCATGTTGCACCCCTGTTGTTTTATTTTGGAAATTTATAAGGCGAAGAAAGAGAACAAAGAGCACATATATTAAAAGTCTATTTCGTGAAAAATTTTTTGCTATTTAAAATGCATAGCAAATAACCACCTACCATTATCAGAAAAACTTATTCAAATTAAACTATATTTCATTTGTAAAAATATATGAGATGTTTCTGCATTTATTTAGAACAGATGAAGAATTATATAGTGTAATTGCCTCGATTCTAGAAAAAAATTCAAACTGCTGGAAATATATAAAATTTAATTCAGATTTTTATTTGGGATTAGAAAAATTTAAAAAACGAAAGGTAATTTTCAATAGAGAAGTTAGTCAAAAGTAAAATTACAATGTGCAGAAACGCGGAATTAGTATTCTTGCCTTTGGCAATGGGCCTTATAATTTTGAGCCTGAATGAAAAGCTGAGAACGAGACCTGAGCTGGTATTTTCTCTCTCCAAACCTCCATGCGGCAGTTTTAACATGCATCGGTGTATCATCATGGCGCGTAATACAACAGCCAATTCTTAGGCTGAGGAGGTAAGTTAGTAGGATTAAACATAGTTTCGAGGTAGCAATCTTATTCTTGATTTGTCTATATTTCTTCGTTGAGATAAACTTAGAAGAAAAAAAATATAGTTTATAATTTTTTTAAAACTAAAATAAATTTTTAAAAATCTATACCCCCATATTCCAATAGTATTAAAAATAATATACTTACTCAAAAGTGTGTAATAAATTTAAAATTACTAAAATTAGATTTCTAAAAATTTAAACCGCTAATATTTAAAGTAACAAAAGCAGTGCACAAATTTTCCAATGATAGATCTAATAATCCAATACAGAGAACAATGTAGAATGTAAATATTAAAGCTGTAGAAAACCAAAATTCTACTCCAAAGTATAATTTTTGAAACTTTTACACATTAGAAACACAGTACAAGAAAGCTACGCTATTTATAAAAGGCAAAACAAGAAAAAAAAATAATTTAATGCAATGGAGAATGGTACAGATTCAGATAATAAAGAATAAATATTACTATAATTTTCAAAATTTCCTCCAATGAGAAATTTATTAATTTATATAATAATTATTTCAGCTCCCAAAATCTTTTTATTGAAAAGTAATTATTCATTATTCTTTATTCTACTTGGCTGAAAGCTTTTGGAATAAAATTGGAAATGCCTGCAATTTTCTTTCCTCTGAAAAATTTCTTAAGTAAATATTTTTTTTCTTCGAATATAATGATTAAATAGAATAGCATTAAAAGCAAAATAAGTAAACTTGTGCATTAATATAAAGTGAAACTCCCGTAAGGTTGTTTTTTTAAACGAGGAAAAAGGAAATTTTTACTGAATATTTCTGTCGAAGGGAATATTTAACTAATAAATATCACTAGTAAATATCTCTGAGTGATGTAAAAGTAAAAACAAGTTATATATTTTTGTAATGAATGAGTTTTTATCGATACTAGAATAAAAACCTTGTGTAACGAGTCTGAATAAGGCAATTTACAATTTAATAGTGAATGCTTTTGAAAAAAAAGCTTTCAAGAGAGCAGTTACAATGATGAAAACATGTGAAGAAAACCTGAAAATAGATAATTTATATTCTATTCAAATGAAGCTGCTCAATCTTACAAGATGCTGCTGAAATATTACAATGAAGAGTATTTACGGTTGAAGAAACCTTAAGTGCTTATTGACATACACTTTTGGAAATGATGAAGCGTAAAATCTGTTGAATTTTTTAAAAAATCATTTAACAATGACGATCCATTTTAAATTACTTATTCTTTCCTACATCTTTAAACAACTTTATTTTTTTTTCGAATTTTTTAAAGCACTCTATGAAACTGTTACGATTAGATGAAGATAAGCGTGCAAAAGCAAAATAGAATTTTAAGTAAGAAAAATCTATTGTTTGGGGATGTTATTTTTATAATACGATCAATATTTTTCGTCTTACATTATCGATATTCCAATTATAATTAATTTCATTTTTATTATTATTTTAAGTATTTCTACATCATCTAAATCCTAAAAACTTTTTCTTGTGTATTACTTTAACTTATTTTAAACTTCTTGTTATTTCAATTAAAAATATTATTTTAGAAGTATGACAAACTATTCAATATTAGATGCTTTACTTAAAGTAACAAATTATTTTTACTTCATCTAAATCCGAAATATTTTTTCTTGTGTGTTATTTTAACTTATTTTAAACTTTTTGTTATTTTAATTAAAAACATTATTTTAGAAGTATGACAAACTATTCAATATTAGATGCTTTACTTAAAGTAACAAATTATTTTTACCTCATCTAAATCCTAAACATTTTTTCTTGTGTGTTATTTTAACTTATTTTAAACTTTTGTTATTTTAATTAAAAATATTATTTTAAAAGTATTACAAACAATTCAATATTAGATGCTTTACTCAAAGTAATAAAGAAAATTTTCATAATTTTTAATTTAGCAAATGACAAAATGAATCTTTCTAATATTTATGATGCTTATTAAAATGTTTACCCATAAAAGTGCTGATAAAATCCAATTAAACATTTGTTTTAAAAAAAGTTTTACAATCATCGTATATAATCGTAGGTCAAAAATATTAAAAATGGCTTCACTGAGTACAGATTTCTGAAGAATAATATACATCAAATACATAATAGATCATCAACACAGAACATATAAAAGTTGAATATTTTTTTGTGAGATTTTGTCCAATAGTTAGATTTAAGTCACATAAACTTAAACTTATTTCAAATCTTTATCAATCCTTTCTTATTAATCAATAAATAAAGTATGACGGAACTAGTAATAATAAGATAATTAAAAATGAAGCAATTATGTATAGAATGTTAAAAAATATAATTATAAAAAGAAATAGAGTAAATAATGACAGTACACTACAATATTAAAATCGTTTGGCCTTAAAACATAACAATAAAGGAACGAGATTAAAAAAACAGCTTTAAGGATTCACTTTAAAATTGACGGGTTCTTGTAAAAAGGTTTTAAAATTTAAATATTTCTAGTAATATTTCTTGGATTCCTGATTGAGTATGAATTCCTGTAATAGATAAATATAGACAGATTAAAATAATTAGTTTTTTGTGTAAATTTTACTTTAATTACATATGATTTCTTAAAAATTTTTGGTCGAGTTTATTTTTGAAAAATAAGTTCATCATTCTTCAAATAAGTTAAAAACTTGCCAAATGCAGGCATGAACAATGATGCAAACCAAACTCACCAATTCACAAACTTACGATTTTATGAATATATTATGATATATCTCTTCAAGTATTTTTTAAAGACAAATGACGGAGAAATTAAATAAAGTTTCGAAATGTGGAATAACAATGTAGTCAAAAGCAGCAATTTTGTAAACAAAATAACAAAAAATGCAAACGAAATTTTATGGTTTCTTTTTGAATAAACAAATTCATCAACAGAAATAATCCACGCATGTATTTTACGTTCAATTTGTAATCAAAATCACCTATTTAGGAAAAGAAAACTAAAGTGTTAAATTACAGAGTCATTTTGCAAATATTTTTCTCTAGAAACCTCTGAGATTGGAAACAGGATATTGAGTTCTTCCTTTTAAAAAAACTGCACATATTACTTTCAAAGTATAATTATCCTTCTCAGGTGTAGTAGCTTAAATGCCAATAATACGAAGAAGTTAAGAAAAATATATGTTACACACGTTACCAGCAACGTTGAAGGTGAGACACGATAAAATCAAAACTTAAAAATAAAATAAAATAAAATCCAACATCAAAATCAAACCCCTCTACCAACCCGAAACTTCCTAATGATCTGCGGTGTTCCGTAAACAAGCCTTTTCGGAGAGTGTCCGTCTAAGAAAGAGATTCATTTCTTTTAAAAAAAAAAGAAAGACACGAAAGAGAAAGAAAGAGAGAAAGATGGTGTTGTAAGGAGACGCACGTTGTCTCATCATCATCCATCAAGATGTGACGCGTCTCCAGAAAAGGAACTAAGAATTCTTTGCCCACTGATCGGTAACAGCTTTAGCAGGATTTAAAGACACATCGACGCCTATCTTCTAAAGGCACCTTTTATCCGCGCCTGGGATTGTCTTTGTAAATAAAATGAGAGGAGACCCGATGTTATGTTACTTGTTTGCTGCTACTTTTGTTACTTGCAAGTGCCATCTAACGTACCATTTGAATTATGGATACAGAACTAATGGTCCCGTTAGAAGCTCTGGCTAATAGTCGTGATAGGAGGAAGTGGGATTTTGAACTATGTTCCTTTCCGAGGTGTGAATACAAAAGGAATTATCTTAAAAAATACGTAATGGATATTTGCTCGTGAATCAATTTATGCATACGTAATAAAGGGAAACGAATGCATTTGGCGTCTTTTAGTATTGAAATACGACATTTTTCTTCAAGTTTTTATGATATTTTCGTTCAGGGATTTGTAAAGAATATAAATATGTTTTGATAGTTTTGGCATAAAGAAATATCGTCACGAGCATTTAAATTAAGCCACAAATGTCTCTTAGATAAATTCATTTTTCTATCAATTTTTATAATATAAGATAATAATATAAACTAATTTGTTTAATATGAAGTTTCTCACTACTAAGAGTTTTAAAGCCTAGTATTTATCTTTTCATGCCCTCAAAAGATATAAAATTATACTCAATGCTTTAAAGGAGCTTTGTTTATAAAAATATTAATGAAGAAGAGATATTATATTCTAATAAAATTAATTTACTATGAATTTAAAATTTTTATTTCTATCTTCTTCGTAAACCAGGAACAACTAAAGGTTTTCAAGAATACTGTAGCTGACAGGGTGAAAATTAAATTGAATGATAATTAATTTCTGAAGTTAGTAGTAAAAAGTAAATAAAACCTTCTTAAAATATGTTATTTCAAGAATAGTTGCAGTATGAAAGCTTTGAATTTTGATTGTTACTTTATTCGTTGAATTTGATTTGACTTTTCAAATCCAATGCAATTATATTATTGATCTCAGCGTTTTAAATCCATATTAATACATTTCTATTCTTATTTCTGAAAGTAATTATAAGTTTAAATGTTTTAAAATTTTGTTATGGTTTACATTATGACTAATTAAATGTTATTGACTGAGTACTTGAGCAAAATTTTATTTTCATTACATTTTAACAGATTGAATTTGTTTTTCTAATTAAAAAGCAAAGGAAAACTTTTTAAAATTAGAAGTGTCTTTTCTCAATGCAAACTCATTTTAGAATGCATTCGAAAAAAGGGAAATATATTGAATTTGGGGAGTCTTGAGTTGTCTTTTCTTTGGAACAAAATGTCTTCGTTTATCAATAGCTAGATTTTTATTTAGAAAAACAGCATATTATTAGATTAATTTTGTTTCAGAAATTAATCGTTAAAATATTTTGGATATAAACCTTTTCAAAAGTCAACTTTGATAGTATTTTTCCCTTAGTGTTTTTTTTTGTCCAGTAAGAATTTATTGTTATGGCTTTGACAGAGCATTAACATTTATTTTAAAAAAATCAAGAATATTCAAATTTGATGAAAATTTGATTCTGCACACATCGTTATAAGAAGATAATGAAATTTTTTACATTTTTTCCCCTGATGCTTAATTAGAAAGTCAGGAAAATGTTGTTCCTGAATATTGTTAAGTTATTTACATGTTCTGTAATTAAGTATCCTTATAAGGTGACGAAGAAAAAAATATTGTCTTTGTTCTACGTCAAAAATTGTAAGAAAATAAAAAAAAATATAGTTCGAAATTTTTCGACTCATAACGAATTCTATTAACTATTTTTTCAGACTGTACTGTTATGTAAATTTTCATATATTAATGAAATACTAATTACTGTGATTTTCAAAAACTTTAAGCAGTTTTTTAATAGACAAAACATAAAATTATGCTATAGTTATTTTAAAAGCTATAAATAACACATCATTTTGCAACGGACAGAAAATGTTTTGCTTGTCAAGTTAATAAAAACACTGTAACGAAATTAATGCAAATAAATGTTACATCAGCAGTTACGTGACATTTCCTTTTTTTATTAACTTGCTTCCTTCCGAAAAAATTACCCTAAAGATATATTTCATCTATTTTTAAACTAAGTTTCGTGTTAAGAAGTGCTAAGTAAGAGTTTTGTATTAATTGAGCTATAAAAAATTATTAAATTGATGAAAAACGTATACGCAACTAACATATAAAGTGATGCACGGAAAAATAAAGAAATGAAAGTTTTAGAAATGAAAATCAATATTATCTCCAAGTATGTCTATGCTATAAAAATAATCATTCAAAATTCATTTTCTCAGAATAATAATTGAAACATGTTTATTTTGAATAATTTTACTTTTTGGAAAAAAAAGTTTGGTGTTGATTTGAAGGAATAAATTCTTTATTATTATTCACAGCTGAGATGTGTGTGTGTGTGTGTAATATCTTTATATTATTCCCATCTAAGAATGTATAGCTTTATATTTTTTACAGCTGAGATGTGTATAATAACTATGAAGACATTTTATAAATTAAAATGATCTGATGCTCGAAAAAGGAACACGATACACAGATAGTTTTGGGGAATATACGTGAGACTCATTTGTTAATGTTTCCTTCAAAAACTGCCCAAATAAACTCTTTTTATGAATGAATAATTTCTACATGTGTTTGTTTCTTTTACAGAAGTCTCAAAACTTAAACTACACTTATCTTGAGTAAAAATGTTTCTTTAAACCTCAAGTTTCAAATACTAAGGGAAAAAAGAAACCACAAGGATCAGGCAAATGAGACTTATTTGTCCTCTCTAACTTCTAAAGTTAAAGTCTATTGAGAATTCAAGGGAGTATAATCGATTAAAAAACAGAAAAATCACCGGTCTGTTCTAAAGGGGGTGAAAGAACTAGGAAGGAAGGACATTTTGAATTTCATTGATTTTTTTTAGATGCAAGGCGAGGGGAAAAAATAGAACGCAGAACAAAGCCTAAGTGTTACCATTAAACTTATTAAACTTTACTGATAGTCCTCTATCTAACAATTTATCCACAATTTTCACATAAAAGATTTTGACGTTATTTGCATCTTAGGAGCTTCTTTTTATGCATTTTTTTATGGGGAAATAATTGGATTTTTGCAAGTTACCTGGAGGCTTCATTTGAGTCCGCTCTCATTATTTTCTACTGCTAAACAACAGGGACTACGCCCCTTGTTAAGTTCTGCTTTCAAAAGAGTTCAAATTCCGTCTCAGTGGAAATTTTTTTTTTTGAACAAGTTAAAGAGAAGATTGAGGAGAAAAAGCGCGCCGAGTTTCTTCAAGCGTGTATTTTTTGTTTAGTTTTTCATATCTCGTTTGGATATAGTTTACTGAAAATTTATCCAAACCTTTTTAGTATAGTCTTTACTGCTTTTCTCTACGCTCATAACGATGAAAATAATTTCCTTTGGAAATATACTTCAAATGAAAACAAATTCATAACATGCAGGGTTTTATTATTTATCGAGTGGGTGATTCAGTTTTTGTTCTTATTAAGTATTTTCGCTTTTAGTGTAATGAAAACAAAGTCGTTATTCAAATATTGAAGTATTTTTTCGTATGATTAAATATTATTTAAGAAGAAAGCATAAGATAGTTTGAACAAAAATTAGCTACAACAAAATAGGAAATATTTTTGAATACAAACGGTTAATTATGTAGCACTAGTACACATTATTAAATTGAAAAACTGTATTTTATAAATGAAAGCATTTATTAATAATTACATACTCTAATTATCAGTTAATTTAGTAAGCAAAATATTTAATGCTTATATTGGATTTCTCCTGAATGAATTAATTTAGTCATTAAAACATGCCTTGCATTTAAAATTATATCCATTGAACAATATTAGTCGAACTGTTTGAAAATCCGTAAAAATATAGATAATCCGTAAAAATATAGATAATCCGTAAAAATATAGATAAAAACTTTTTTCCCCATAAAATTTTGGCTGTTGTTAGAAGATTAGACTGTTTAACTTCCTTAAGAGTATTAAGTAATCTGTGCACAAGATATAGTCGGAAAATTCCTATTAGTAAAAATGCGAGCATTAGTAACTAAATTTTTTTTACATCAATCCTAGCTAGTAGTTAAATAGTGTGAAATAATTTTAATTTTCGAAAGTAAACATTTATCCTTTGCAAAAGAAAAAAAGTATAAATATATAGTGTCAAGTACTACTAATTATTTTTGAATTAAATTATAATTACAAACAGAAGAATTGAGTACATATTTTAAATCCATAATATTAAAATAAAAAAAGAAACAAAATTAAGTTAAATATTCAGCTTCATTTTTCTGTTTAGGTAATTATAATTATAAGGAAGTATTTTTAAAGCTACAGCGATACAATATGAGTTTATCAGAGTTCAGGGCAATACATGGGATGATTCTAAGTCATAGTTAAGAATATAAACTTTTTTTGAAAAAGTATCACTTCTTAAAAAAAAAAATATTGATTATTCGTAATTTTTAAAAAAGTACCTAGATGGATTATGAAAAGTTTTGAAAATATACTTATCTCATAACTTATTAATAATATATTTTTAATCCATACTACAGAACAGATCAATATACTAAAATATAATGCTCAGGCTAAGCACATACTAAATAAAAAAGGAAATTATTTTATCAAATATCCTTAGCACTCTAAAACAATGAATCTAATAGTTAAATACATGTTAGAGATAAATTCTGAGTTTCTGTGGAGATAAATAACAAACATTTCAAACAAACAATTTAAAATTCCTTTTATTAATTATGAATAAAAGACCAGTTTCCTTTTATATGACTAATTGATCTTAATAAAATTTAAAAAAAATAAACTCATCATACGGACTAGGATTTAATAATAAATTATGAGTTTATTCATAAGCGTATATGTCTGTAGTGAGTGTATGGGGGTATAAAAAATACGAGTAGTACTGAAAAAATGCTATGAGCAACTTCAAAAGTTTTCATCCAACCTTTCATTAAAAAGGTATTGCTTAATGAATTTTATATGTTATGCTTATATATATAGCTAAGAAATAAAGTTTAAAATAGTAAAATAACTTGAATACAGTTACAATTTATGGGTTTTATAAAATTTCCTTCACAAATTTTTATTTTCGGAAATGACTGTACTAAAACACTTAAAATTCACTTTAAATTTTTCAATTTTTAAATACCTTTTTTACTTTCAACAGTTTATCGCTTTAGTGAGACAAACAAGAGAGAAGAGACTATATAAAAATATAATTCATACTTAATGTAGCATTTTATTTGTGAAATTTTTTACAAAAATAAATTAAAATATATTAACGATAAATTTATTCTTGGACTACAATATTGATACTGAGTATATAACAAAGCCTTATAATTAATTCTTTAAAATATGCATTATATATATACAATACCCAATATATAAATCTATGTTAGAGTGTTTTTTAAATAATATAAGTTCAATATATATATATATATATATATATATATGTATATACATATATATATATATATATATATATATATATATATATATATATATATATATATATATATATATATATTAACTTATGCTCAGTTCAGTAATTGAATCATACAAATATATTTTTTTTTTGAAATTACAGCGACATCTTTTATTTTCAATACCTTCTGTCACAAAAGTAATTTAAGAATGAAATAATTAACTTAAATAGTATGATTCCAGCTTTACCTTTTGTGAATAGTTTATTCATTAAATAATGGTATACTCAAAATTTTACAAATAATATTGAATTGAAATTGTAATTTCTTTTACACGTGTTTATATTAGACTTATTTTGCACATCTAGGCTTTCAAAGAAGCTCCCCAAATGTTCTATACATGAATGTGTAATTATAACTCAGAAATTATGAAACGTATTGTAATAAAATAATTGTTAACAAAAACGACCAGCGAGCGAAAAGAAAAATCTGTAATTAAAACCGTTCTTTTGAAATTCTCAGATGATAAAAGTACAAAAGAGAATTTTCAAAGAATCCCAGCTATTTGGATGGATATGGAGAAAAAATTAATTTGCATGTACTGAATTTTGTTTAATATTATCAATTTATTTCATCAGCATATTAATATCATCGCAAAAGGAAGTTATTCCATTAATACGAAATTTAAATAAAATTTTATGAAACTTTTTTTGTTGTCTTAATAAATTTAGTTTTGAAAGGAATATCATTTAAATATTGATGCTTGATTAGAATATTTCTCAGGTTATAAAGTAAATTTGTGAACATTTTTTATCGAGAAGTATAAAAAAATATCTTACAAATTTTTACTAATATTAACTATTTATTAATCTGTAAAATATAATTAAATATATTAAAAAATTAACGTGTTTTATGCTAAAATGCATTGAGGTATAAAACTTGTTATTTTTTATGTACTTAAGAAGAAGTTTATGTAACCTAAATCTGGTAAATAGGGCCTAGAGCATATTGAATATGATTAATAAATTGTGTGTGCTCCAAGCAATTTATTTCTAGTTCGTGAATTTTTTTAGTAAAAATTAATATTTTCATTGTAAACAGAGATAACCATATTTTTGAATATTTGTCAAACCATTCGTATTATTGCAGAATTTATTATGTTATTTCAACAGTTTTCTTGATAAGCTATAACTTAAAACTCCTTTACCAAAGAAAAAACCGAATACTTAAATTTAAAAGCTTTTCTTTGAATTTAATACTTCATGTTTCTGTCACAGCTTTGGAAGAGTTAATGTTACTTAAGTTTTTTTATGGGACTGAGAAATTCTCATGTAAATTAGGTTCGGATGTTATAAATAGAGTCATTTAGAAATTAATTTATATATAGAAATCGCTTTACCTCAAAGAGATAAAAAAATAGTTATTTTAAATCAGAACAAGCTATTTAAAGATTTTTACCTAGTTAGAAAGGGAGAAGTCTTAATTATTTTTATGTAAAAATCAAAGTTAATGAGGCTAAAATTTACTTAAGACACAAAGTGGTGTCACCCAAAATATCTTGGCATCATTTAAGTATACTTTGTAAGCGAAAACTGTAAGATTGTATAGTTCCCACATGACAAGGAAGTGGAAGTTGTTGAGCATTTATCATGCGTACCCGGAGCTTGCCAAGATATTTTTTGAGAAATTCGTTCAATGATTTAAATAAATTTTACTAGCTTTCTACTATTAAAAAATTATTTTGTGCGAATATACATCTCCACTTCGTTTACTTTATTTTTAAGGTATGCGACTACTTGCGACAACATTTTTTCAAAAAATGAAGATATGGTGATTTTTTTGTGGTTTTTAGATTTATTTAGTGCAGTTTAAGAAAATAAGGCTAAAAGTAAGAAGAAAAAAAATTGTTACTACTAAAATGGGAAAAAATAGGTAAAAATTGGCAAAAAATTACATAAACGGGGCCCGCTCTGTACAAATAGCAAATGAACAAATTCTCAATTTTCAAATTTGATGTATTACTTTGTTATTCCTTTATGATGTGACCTTCAGGATAAGAGATATTTTAATTTTTACAAAATCTAGAACACTTTATCTTAGTTGTTACATTAAATTGCTTAAAAAAACAGTGATTACATTCACATAAAGAACTGTAAATTTTGTTATAAAACGGTGATTGATAAATCTGAAGGTTAAAATAATTCTACTGTTATACAGAACATATACAAACAAATTTCAGCAAATTATTTTAAAAACTTTTTGAGCAATAGCTATCCCCATTTGAGTTTTTCGAAAAAAAAACACCTTTCGAGTAAAACGCATTTTAAAGTTTGACATCTTATATATAAAGTTACGGCGTTTTTGTTTTTACTAAAGCACTTGTAGTTTTTGTTCTAGTGAATGGAAAATAAAAAAAAACTTGGTATTTTTATAAAGCTAATAAGGTTGCCTATAAAATAAAATCTTAAAAGAAATTTGTCAATTTTTAAGAAAAATCATGATTTTAGGGTAGTCGGATACCTTAAATGTATTGAACGTGAATTTTTCTGAGGAAATTCATAATTAAGAAATCGTTTTTTTTAAAATTTTTGTCAGATGATAAGAAAGTTGATTAAAAATAATGTTAGGAATGTAGAACCTACTGAGAATTTTTAAAACAAAAATTTTAAGAAAACCAGCTTTAGATACAGAAAACTTTTATTCTGATAGCGTTTTATGTCTTGTCGGAAGCCGATACTTAACTTGCAGCTCGAGATCAAAAATAACGTTTTACTCCTCTCCGAATTCCCTCGTTGAACATTATTTCAACACACAATAGCATATACTCTAAAGTTATTACTTCTAAATATCGAACTACAGAAAAGGATGATTTTTTTCAAATAGCATATGATAAAAGAGCAGCTACGAGATTTGTTGAATATAAAATATTGAGTCTGCTTACGTTATCATATTTTTCTTTGCATTCATATTTAGATTTAGTTTCTTTTCCTTCTTTTTTAATGTTCTATGTCCTACGCCTACTTTTCTTCTAATATTCCTTTATATACACTCATGTCCATAAATTAAGGATAATTCAGAATCACACAGAAATTGAACTCTAAAATAAAAATTTCACCTGTGTGTAGAATTATCACACATATCTTGAAGAAGAATATGCAAATTACAGATAACCTCCAGATGGCGCGGATAGTACGTCACAATGACGAGAGTGTAAGAGAGGGATATATAAGGAATGGTGGCAAAGAAGTAAAATTGTACACAAGCTCTTTAAAAGCATTTCAGTGCAATAACCGCATAATTATGGCACAAAGGAAGCATTTGGATGATTTTTTACGTGGTAGAATTATTGGACGACTGGAAAGTGGACGTACCCAGCTGGAAGTATCCGAGGAACTTGGAATCTCCCAGAGTGTCATCTCCAGGCTTTGGCAACGATTCCAAGATGATGGTAATGTGAGTAGATGTTACAGCATAGGTCGCCCCCGAGTTACAACGCCGAATGAGGACCGGTATATTTGGCAGTTACTGCCAAAAGAAACAGACGAAGCATAGCATCAAAGCTGTCTCGTCAGCTCTCTTCAGCTACCGGTACGACAGTTTCAAGGCAGACCGTGTATAGACGCTTGGGGCACATTGGTCTATATGCTCATAGGCCTGTCAGATGTGTTCCACTTACCGCAACTCACTGTCGCCTGTGATTAACCTGGAGTAGAGAGCATGCATTGTGGACACCTCAACAGTGGTCTTGTGTGATGTTTTCCGACGAGTCCAGGTTTAGTTTGCAGTCTGATTCTCGCCGGACTTTAATATGGAGAGCGCCATGTACCCGTTACCACCAAGAGAACACCATTGAACGACACCGTTACGGTGGTTGCTTTGGGGAGGAATTATTCTTGGTTCCAGAACTGACCTGCATGTTCAGAGTGTAATGATGACAGGCCACATCTATCGGGATGTCATTCCGGAACAACATGTACGTTTGTTTCGGGGCGCCATGGGTGCTGAATTTCTGTTTATGGATGACAACGTCCGTCCTCACCGTGCAAACATTGTAGACGAATGCCTTCAATCGGAGGATATCACCCGTATGGATTGGCCAGCATACTCACCGGACTTGAATCCAATAGAGCATGTGTGGGATATGCTTGGCCAACGAATTGCAGCCCGTCAACCCCCTCCCACCTGTCTATCGGAACTTCGGAGGGCATTGCTTGATGAGTGGTGTAATATTCCCCAAGATCAGATTGATAATTTGATACTCGGCATGCCTAGGCGTTGTAAGGCCTGTATTGCTTCGTCCGGGAGACATACTCTGTATTAACCATCATACTAACCATGTTATACTGTATATTGTAAATAGGTTCTTTTTTGAATTTTGCTCCAGGGAGTAAAAATCGCAATTTTTATTAATTATGTCAAACATGTAGCATCTTTTTTGCTCTTTACCTTTTCTTTAATAAATAGACTTTACAAATAAGTTAAATTTGTTTTGCTTCTGCCTCTTTCTTTGCCTGAACTTCATTATCCTTAATTTATGGACATGAGTGTATATAATGACAAAAGAGAAGAATTTAAATTCAATATTATAAAAGTACCTCATTGGGAAAATAATGTATTCGTTTCAATATTGTTATTAATTACATACAACGTAACAAATTTCTTATTTTAATAAATTCAGTAAAAATAAAAATGTGTAAATTTTTTATTAAATACGGTTTAATTCAATTATACCTAATTAATTTTATTAATAGTTATTTGTATAAAGAGATATTCTAAATAGAGTAAGGATTAAATTCTGTAGAACATTAATAGTTTCTTTTTATGGATTTTATCGTTTTTCTCCTAGTTAAATATACTTACCTACTTATCCAATTTATAATTAAAATTACTTATTTTTTCCTTTTAGTCTTATTTTAATCTTAATAATTTTAAATTTACAAATATATTCCTAGAGTCTCTCCAGCAACTGTAGTATTAATCTTTATACATGTACTATATAATTATTTTAGTACTAATAATCTAATACTTTTTGCCAAGGGCTACAATGCAGCCAATACTATGCTTTGAATTCGTATTTGAGTCCAGGAACTGGCAAAAACATTTATTGTACACAGATTCCACGTAGGTTATGCATTTTTGAATACACTTTTCGGCAAGTTACTTTTTTCTTGTAATGGATTTAGAAGTTCTATCTATTATTTTCCAAAGGATTTAGCTTAGTGTTATAAACAGGAAGATGGAAGGTTGGCCAGCCAGAAAACATTTTAAACCCCACTTTTATATGAATTATTTTATATACAAGAGCTGTCCAAAGTCAGCAATGTTTATAATACTGCAGAATCCGCATTTTTTAAAATCCAACATTTGTTTTTTAGTTTCATTTATCTTTAATGTTCTAATGATTTCTGTCTCTAAAGTACAGAATTATTAAATATATATATATATATATATATATATATATATATATATATATATATATATATATATATATATATATATAAATATGTATATATATACATACATAAAGACACACACCCATATATATTCCTTCAAACTACATCTAAACAAGAGCTAGTTTTTCCAACGAGTGAAGAAATCGTTAATAACTTAAAAAATAAAAAAAATCATTGTTTTTTCACTTGTTTTATTCACCACTCATTTTATCTTTTTATTCAAAAAACTTTACTTGTTTTCCACCATATAAGAAATTGGATTCTCTTTGGAATTTCATGTTATTAAACGGGTTACGCTTAAGGTTTGGTTTAGTTTGATTTACGTCGCACTAGAACTAATCCTTGAACAATTGGCAATAGGCCAGAAAATACCCGGGGGCAATTGAGTAAAAGAGAGGAATGCCTTACCAGAAAACTTTTCAAGGGAAACTGGCCCATTCATACGTAGTTAGAAAAAGGATAGAGTGAGAAAAAACTGAAAACTTCAATACAATTAGATTGCGAAGAGATTGTTAAAATGCAAATAAGTCTATCTTGTTAAATAGTAGTGCTTAGGGGAATCGTGCATATAAAAAGGTAATAAAAAGCTTGGATCCTTTTGTTCTTGTGTATTTTGAAATAAAACCGATAAACTAGAGTTACATGTCGGAAATTGAGATTTAATATGTAGATGCTTATTTATTTGAGTTAAATTAGCTAATTAAATATTTCTATTATTGCTTGGTAAAAAAAAAGATAAAATTAAATTTTTTTATATATTTGTATACCATGGAAAAATAAATTACCTTTTGAAATATATATAAAATGATAATTTACGTGTTTGTGTCAGTATAATTATTCATATCTTTTTCTAACAAGTTTAATTCATGCGGAAAAAGAACAATATCTGAATATAAAGGACATTTAAGTGGTATCACTACGTTTTGATACTAATCTAGAGAGATTTCAATTTTCTTTCCATAACTCATCTTGGGACAATAATATTGTTAATTAAGAAATTAAAATATTTAAGATAATGTAATCGTACAATATCTTGAATGAAACTGTACCCTTTTCAAAAAGCAATTTAATTTTATCCTTAACTTTTCTAAGCATATTGATTTAAAAAAAATGAGAATGTTAGTTTATTACTTTTTGAAGAAAATTATGAATGTTTAATATTTTCTATAATAATGTTGTATAATATAGATTTAATTAGACTCATGAACTAAAAAAATATTTGAAGAAGTAAGGTAAAAGTTTATCCTTTAAAAAAATTGTTATTCTACTGCTACTTCCTAATATACACCCAATAAATTTATGCTTAAAGAAATATATATATATATTTCTATTATACGAGGAGGATTCAAAAAAACTGATAAATAGATTTAATCTGATAACACACAAAATACATTATAATAAAATCGTCGCGCTTTAAGCTAACATCAGATTTGTTTTATCAGAAACTTAAGAAAGAAACGACATCTGTCTAGGGGATTTTTTATCCACTAGGGAATTGTTATATAATCACGCCATCCAAATATTCAATTTTTGTTCGTCATTGTATGTGATTGGTTTATTTAATAGAGGGCTTCCAGTATGTGTTTAGAATAAAATTAAGTGAAATTCTCTTCCTTATGCTTTCAAAAACTGCTGAGTTAACTAATATAATGACATGGCGTAAAAGTCCGTTTCAAAAATTTGGAATTAAAGGAGAATACAGAGCCAAAATTTCTCGGGTTTTCAGTTAAATTTAAGTTTTATCTGAGTTTTAGATCATAATATATTATTTTTTTAAGTACATAAATACTTTATTCATTGGAATCTAAGCCAAAATTTCCCCCCGCTAATGCTATTGCTACTAAAAATCGGGTGTAGCTTAGAATTGAATGCGGAAAAATTCATTTGATACGGGGAAAATCGAACATGCTACTGACGGTTAGAGAAGTTAAGTGTTCATGTAAGTATTAAAATCTTTTAATACTGACAAAATGAACTAATTATTCACTGCTTATTAGCTCTGATTTTAATTTTTTTTAATTTCGTAAATACCGGATATTGAAAAACCATTTTATGGCATTTTTTTTGTTTTCTCACCAAAACATGTTGAAAAGTTGTGGTGCGTCTTAGATTCGAATAAATACAGTATTTAAAATTATTTCGAACAATTTCGACACAAAGACATTCTTAAATTTTTTGTTCTATTCTCAAATAAATTTGTAATATATTATTTGTTCAAATAATATCAAAGGGAAATAAGTGAATGAGCTTGACGTCAGACGTTAAAGTAAATTAGACTCTTTACCACTAAATTAAAATAAAAAAAATCAGCTTAAAAATAGAACACTTGCTAGATATGATAAATACTGAGTTGCAAGGCAACACATTGAAGAAAGAGTCTAACTCAATGTTATATTTGAACCTGAACTCAAAACTGTATGAGAAAAAGTCGAACCATTCGGGAGGAAATGAGAAGCTTATTCAAAAGGACTGATCACCTACCGTCTCTTGCGTAAGACGAGCTGTCAAAAAGAGGCAGAAAATAATATAGTATGCAAATACTGCGAAAACGTGACGCACATAAATGCGGGGTTTCAGTTGCCCCTCTCGTCACTGAAGGCAAGTAAACCACAAGGTGCTAAAGAAGCTATTTGTGTCTCAATCTTTTTCGTATAAACACCGCACAAACACAACACGCCGTAGAGGATAAATTAAAGCATGGCTGTTTGCCAGAACTAAAGCTGGGATCAAGTAGCAAGCATGACTTGGTTTTCTTTTCATGCTTGCGGCTATACAACCTGGCAACTATCGATGACTACTCTAATGTGTGTGGTTAATGGTATGTGAAAGTGGCGGGTGTAAAATGAAATAGATTGTTTCTTGAGACGGAAAAGAGGAAAAAGGCGTCATTTCCATAATAAATTAGAAGATTAGATTCCCTTCGCTTTCTGGAGATCAACGATGCTCTAAAACTCCTACAGCTGAGATTTAGTCATTTCGCATAATGATGTTCACTGCTACATGTTCATTATGCGAAATGAGCAAGTCCTTGTAGCAGTTTTAGCGCATGATGAAGATGCGCTTACACAAAGAATAAATTAGTGAAAAAGAATATTATTGTTTCTAACTCAACAGAACAAAGTTTCTTTAATTTTATCTGGTGCATTTCGATTCGTAACGAGTTCTTGAAAATGATCATTTGAGAAGAATTTGCGAGGGTTTTTATCAAGAATAAACATTAAAAAGTTTTTTTTCTTTGTACAGATCTTACGAAATTAATTTATATTTCGCGAGCTTTGATTATCTAATATATTTTTATCAGTACGTTTAAAATCAGTTTTATACTGTGTCCTTAAAATTTTTGTAGAAATCTAAGGTAAAAACTGAAAGCAATTGAGTATAGATGATTTGTGCAGATGAGAGGAAGGATGCGCCACATTACGAAGGTATAGAAGCATTTTAAGTAATAAATATACGCACATGCACATGCAAAAATACTAGAATAATGTGAACTTCTATTTCTTGCATTATAATTTTGAAAATTCCATATTAAAAGAAAATATAAAAAAATATGTTAGAATTATCAGAAAAAACAAAGGTATTTTTAAGAGAAATATACCCCGTACGATGATTTACAGGAAAAATAGATCACAAAGACTAAAACGAAATCTAAGGTTAGAATTTAAAGTAAACCGTATTTGCAAAGCAAGATGAAAATAAAGTAAGTAGGAATAAAGTAAAAAAGAAACCCAAATTAGCTTGTTTTAAACCTACTTAGGAAGTCTCTGAAATAATCTGAGCTCTGCAATAGTACACAGTTAGAACATAAACAGTAAAGTAGAACCTAGTGTTGTGGCAGTTAATTACATAAGTATTTGCATGAATGCTTTTAGCAAAGTCATTATACATTGTAGCGTTTTTTTATGCACTAGAATAGAATTTATGGGTGTCGTGAAATTCTTTTTATAATTAATAAAACTACCTATGGCCTATTCCAAATATTTTTGAAGCTAATAGTAAGTTTAATTAATGAGATTGCAGTTTTTATTCAGATAATATGATATAAAGTTTCATGTTTGTGGTGTATCAGGAAAAGAGCATATATCTGCTGAGAATAATAAGCACTTTTTTTAAAAAAGAAAAAAAAATGTAGGAATTTTTTATAGAAAATATTCTCCCCATATAGTCCCATTTAGTTTATTATCTAATAATATACGTAGGAAATATAAAAAGGTTGGAAATAAAATATAATTAATGTGGCACGATAATAATAATAAGTACTCTTTCAAAGTTAATTGACTTATACATAAAATATTCACTAATTTTACAAGACATTCTAGAATTATACTTTGTGTGTTTAATTATACTTTAGTTTTAATGCTTTTAACTATAATATAAATCCGTTAGTGTTTTTCATGAAACATTAGTATAATGAATTCAGCTACTGTGCATTGATGTTTAAATAATCCCGATTTTTCATTACAGTTTCTATGTTCTAAATAAAGACATCACCTCTTTTTAAATGAATTACAAGTTACAGTGGCTCTATAAAATTTAACGCTTTTCTGTAATGAATATTAATGACTCAAAAATGAACAAGAGAAAAAAATACGTAGGAAGAAAGCTCTTGTTGATCATTGGGGGAGGACTTTCGTAAATTTCATCAAGGGAAAGGAAAACGATTTTTAAAATGTATGCATTTATTAAAATAAAGGACTCACTTGCGAGGATACCATGATCATAAATAATTTTAGCCGTCATTGATTGCATCGTTGTAACGAAACTGCATTTTGAACTAAGATAAATTTTCCATAATGTCAAAATACTTGGTTCGTGACATTTGAATTCCACTCTAAATGGATCGTTACGAGCCTTTAACAGTTTGTTGTTATTCGAAGAAAAATAGGTGATAAATAATGTAAGTGATTAAGTGGAATCTAAAGTGATTTTTTAAACGATGTCGAATTTTTGGAAAATACATGCAAACAATATTCCAGGCGAATTTTGCTTGTAAATTTGAAATAAGGCCTTTTTGAGAGTAAATTACACTTGTATATTGAGATTAAATTAATTTAAGAATAATCAATCGTAAAAAAAGTTACTTTATTCTCAGAATATATATGTACAATAAAAAAAAATTTAGAATTTTTTAAAAGTGGAGCACTATTAATAATTATAAGCCTATTAGACGCATTAACTGAATGTGATTAAATAAATAATTCTATATCTTTATTGGAGTGGTTTGAAATAGTAAAAATGATTTGAGAAATGTTTTAGTTTCTTGAACATTTAATAACATATGATTAATCTCATGCCATTACTCCTAAAATATTGCGAAAAACTTTTCACCCAAAATTCAGTATTTGACAGTGTTTTGTATATTTATACTTCAGGAAAAATTGTTTGATGAACTTAATTAATTTAAAATCTAGAAAGTTAGAAATATGACGTAACCAGACAGGTTATAAGAAATTCGGGTGAACGAAACTCGTGTAATACAGTTTAATAGTTTTCCTAGAGCCTTGATTTCAATAACACAATGAAAGCAACTATAATAGTTGAAATTTACTTTAAAGAATAGGAGATAAATTTGTGTATGCGCTAAAATGTTTTAACGCGCTAAGTGATTAAAAATAATAATAATTTCCATAAGTAAATATATAAAAATACTTTTGATTGTGAAAGCACTGTGGTTATTAATGCGATGCTATATGTACTGGGTTTAATAAATCAATAAATAAGTTCTTATAAACTCTTAATCTTATTTCAGAAATGCACTACAATGTATACTTTGTAATGAAACTAAATACTCCAAGACAACATCAACAATCATTTGTTTTGAATATGTAGCTTAACAATTCATTGGCTAACCTGTCAACAAAATACACTCTATCGTTCATCTTATTGCTTGCTCCTTTGCCCAGGGACTTGTTAAAGAACTCCCCACTGGATATCTCCTCAACACCTGAATTTCCGGACGAGTTCTCGAGCTAACTACGCTTCTCATACTCTTCCCGAAATTGGGAAGAGATAGGGGGAAAACAAAATCTCTGCTCCGGAAATGCTTCAGCAGGAGTGGATAGTAGCTCGATTATAACCAATAGACCACGATGACAATCCAAGGCCGAGCAATGATTAAAAGCGAGTGGTCATTGATTATGATTGCATTGTTCTTTCCGTTTCGGAAATGGTCAATCGGAAATAACGAGATGAGAATTACGGATACGGCATTCGCTCCTCAGAGAAAGGAGAATGCGGATTCATTTTCTACAAAATGAAAGAATCTCCTGTAGAATATCCAGTGGATGCTGGGGGTTATCTGAAATTGCGCTATTTTGAGAAGAAAGCTTCATTATTTGTGGAATTCTTTAAAAAATTGTATACCTCTTGATTTGTGTGGAGGGGAAACTGACAAAAGGGATACAAATAAAGGCTGTTTTCCCAAGACCTTAGTTTTTTAAATATAAAAATTTATACTTTTCTTTAAAGAAAAGAATACGTTATGAAAGAAAATGATTATTTTAATTTAGAATTTGAATTTTTAGTTATATTTCCAATTCTTATTCTATTAAAAGAACTGTATCGTTTTTCTTGTGAAGAAGGGTTTCTCTTAAAAACTAAAGAAGTGCTTTAATTTTTTGACAGAGTTTTTTATAAGGATCAAAAGTTTATAAACCTACTTATAGCAACTATTAAATAATTGGTTTTAGACTTCAGTGATGATATACTAAAGAAGATGCTGTAAAAAGCCCAAAGGAGACATTTCTCATTTAAAAAAAGAAGGTATTGAAAAGAAGAGGAAGTTTATTCATTTCTAAGAAAAATAAAAATAAAATATATAATGGTCAAATATCATTTATTTCAAAACATTGGTTGATTTTAGTTTTAGTAAATGATGCTATCAATGTCTTTTCCAATTTAAAGAGTTTAATTCATACATTGAACATATAATCCTATTGTAGACTGATGTTTGAAAAAGTGTTTTTTGTTACTGTCTTTGAATTGTCACTTTCTGAAACATTTGCAATACATAATCAATTAAAACAAGAATAAGAATTTAAGGTAATGGAATTTTTATCTCAAAGTTTAATGCTTTACCAGTTATGTTTACATAGATAAAATAATTTTTATAAAATAAAAAATACGAAAAAGAAAGGCATCAGTAAAATGTTTGGAATTTTTCCAAGAAGGAAAAACAAAGTATAAGTTTCAAAACTACTCTTAAAAAGTTAAGAAACTGAAACAAAAAGCAATATAGCAGAGTTAGACCCAGTTTTCTAAATGAAAAAACGTTTCTTTTAAAACACGAAGAAAAAATACTTCTCAAAGGCTCACATAATTTCCAAATAATTCAATAACTTTTAAATGAGCATTTCGGTGTTGAGGGGGAATGAAAGCTTTTCTTAGATATAGAATATTCAGAACTTTAAAAATGTAACGATGCAAAAATCATGAATTTCTAAAGAGAGCATATATATATATATATATATATATATATATATATATATATATATATATATAATTTCTTCAGGAAACTAAGGCGAATACTTGAACAAGTACTTCGAAGCAAAAAGAATGAATTAAAAAAAAAACTGAGTTCATCGGTGAAATTAAGATAAATATACACCATTCAAGATTTTCTTTCACTCTCTCAGTTTATAAAACATAATTTTTCAAAAATAAGAATACGAGTTTATAGAAAATTATTACAAAAAGGCTTTATAACTTAAAGACCCATTCATAAAATGTGATAAGAGAATTCTAATACTTTTTTAGCGGCAATGAATTGAACGACATAAACATTCTTTGAATGGAAAAGAAAACAAGCTTCAGTAAAGTTAGAAGTAATTAAAATTTCCTTAAACAAAGGGATGGAAAAATCGTACAGATCCCAATTTAAATGTCAATACGAATCTATTTTTGAAGTTTCAATTCCATTTTATTTTTACAGTGTTTTTTCTCTCTTAAGAATCAATCTTTTCTTTCACTCAGTCACTACATGAATATGCAATGAAAAATAGAGACCAGCTGTGAGATGTGTTTGTGCTTCCGAACAAAAACCTTATTTCTGATTTTTTTCCCCCATACTCCTTTTTGAAATCGCGAGCCTCCTTCTTTTTTTCAAAACGAAACTTTTTTCTACATTTTTATCTTATTATTATTTTCTTCCTCGAGGAGCCCTTCTCGTACCTGTATCCTCCTAATGCACCTTTTATTCTTCTTATATATATATTTTTTATGTTTTTACTAGCGATCAATTGGTTCAGCCGTGATTGATCGCTTTAACATCAGGCCACAACGAACTACAGTAATAAGAAGTGGATGAAAAAGTATTAATTTTTTATCTGCCACAGAAAAGGGGCACATTTTGTCTTCCTTAGTTTTGTCATCTTAATGAGAGAGGATTTTTAATTTAGATTCTTCCCCAGGGGCTGAACTTCCTCTTTCAATTTGAGTCATTTCAACAGTTTTACTGTTCATCGGATAAGTATGCTGAATTGATTCGATGAATTCATATAAAGGATCATTTTTTCTACAGCAAAATTAGTTTATGTAATCGAAAAATAATATTTTATGCATTTCATGAATTTTAATTAAAACTTTATTTCTCTTTTTAAATAAAGTACAGCTTATACAATTAAGGTATCCGACTACGTTCGGAACCGTGATTTTAAAAAAGCGTATAAATGAATAATTTTCATAATATTTAGTGTCACTCTGATTAGAATACATGCATAAAATTGTTTTAAGGACATTTTGAAAAAAGAAATGATTTAAATACAACATTTGGCAAAAAAATTAACTTAAAATAATCTTTTTTTTTAAATGTTCTCCTTTTGTTAAAAATGGTTCTATTATAATAATATTTTGCTTGTGTATAGCTCAGAACTCTCTACAGAGGCTCAACTAGAATTTTTGAAAAATTCACATTATTTCAGAGTTAGCACCAATTGAAATAATTATTCGCGTTTTTTTTTTAAAATTGCTCCCCTCTGTTGTCGTAAAATATGAATAAACCCACTTCTAAGTTATGAATTTCAAAAATTCTAGTTGAGCCTTTGAACAGAGGTCTGAGCTATATACAGGCAAAATATTATTCTAATCGAAGTATTTTTCACAAAAGAAGAACATTTGGAAAAAAGATTATTCTAAGTTAATTTTTTGCCAAAATATTGTATTTAAATAAATTTTTTTCGTCAAAATGTCCTTAAAATAATTTTATGCATATATTCTAATCTAAGTGACACTAAATATCATGAAAATTTTCCATTTATGTGGTTTTGAAAATCACGGTTCCGAACGTAGTCAGATACCTTAAGGGATTTAAGTGTTATCAAACATGTTGGTTGTATACGTAGTGATACATGTATAAACTTTTGGTAATCGCAATGATTGATCAACTTTTATTTTAAGTGAATTCTAAAGACTTTATAAGAGAGATAGGCTTTGTGCAATTTAGACGCCAGGTATACACTAAATATACTTCTGAATGTTACAAATATTCAACTTAACATTTTTAAAAAAAATTAATTAATTTATTATTTTATTTATTTTCACACATCCTTTTCTTAATGGAACTGTAACTATGCTAGAAATGAGCTTTCTTAAACAGTTATATGTTAGAACATTTGTGTTAGAATTTTGTAATAGTTTAAAGTACAGAGTGTCTGAAAAATATAACAGCAATTTCAAATTTTAATTACAAATGCCCTATAACTAATATATTTCACTTGCGATTTTTTGTGATCCATAAAGTAAACAACAAAGTTTTGTTTTCTTTTTTTACAACGATTTATTGCATGTCTTTAATGTGAACATCATTAGTAGCGTGCAACACATCAAGTCTATACGAGTAACATCACCTCAGATTCTGGTGCGAAATTTACACTGCGCATGCGTTACATACTTAAATTCGATAAACTATACTACAACTTGTGCTTGTTCTCGCGGTGAAGCCGAAATGCTGCAAAGCGTAGACGTTGAACCATCGTTTGCATTTTATTAAACAGAAACTTTAATCTAATCAAAAAGTAAAAAAAAAACCGCAAGCGAAAATTTTTGATTGTTTATTTTTAATACATTTTTGAAAGTGTAGTCATACTTTTCAGTCCCCCTATATATTAAAGTGATTCTTGAAGCATTTGAATTATAAATAAATTTTTAATGCTACATATATTTATTATTATATTTGTTTATAAATAATTGCCTTTAATTTAATCAAAAACCAAAAAAATTGCTTAAGCTTTTTTACATAGCGTGACTATGTTCTTCAGTTGCGTAGTTTCACCCAAACAGGGAGAGGCATTAGTGTTAAAATGCTCCGCAATAAATTAAGGCTTAATGTAACTATATTGCCTCTAATTCTGTTGAATTGATTCTAGTTTAATATAGTAATCTCTCACGCATAATAATTAGGATAATAAATCGTTATATAAATTTACTGAACCGGTAATTTTCTTAAAGTAGTTAAGGAGTTTAAAATATCTAATCAAGACTTGCAAATTAATATGATTATTATTAATACCACTCAGATTTTGGCACAGTGTTACAAATTGAATAAATTTAAAGGAAAGTAGAGTTTTTTAGCTACGTTTATATACAATTTATTTAAAATAATGATTCTCCTTGAGTGATGATAGGTTTTTTTAAATTAAATATATGAAAAAATTTACTCCTTTTATTTTATTTTAATATAAAAAAGGAAAACTTTTATATACAGACCTTGTTCTATGAAATAATTAGTCCAATTTGTGACAAAAAATAAAGTGGCTTGAATAACATAAAAAATTCTAAAAGTTAAAAAAAGAGAAAAATAATAACTTGCGAAAGTTTTCAGATTTATTTTATAAGTTACTAATATTTAATAAGTTTATTTTATTTTATAAGTCGTAAAATATTCTTGATTAAAACTTTTTATTTATATTTATTTCTATTTATTTGGAAAAAAACTCGTTTAGTTCGTTAGCAATAACTAATTAGGCAAAAGATCATAATACATTAATAAAATAAATATTACTGAATAATCTCTAAATACGTTAAAGATTAGTTTCATATTTTTATATGTTTTTGTATATACAGTTTGTTAAAATGATAAATACCAGGAAATAATGAGAAGAAAGTTCAAAAAATACCACTGGGAAAAAGGTGTATAATGATGAAAGAAGTTGCTGCATTTTTAAAACGTTTCTGTAATAAATGAAATAGATTTCCTTTAATTAAAGAACTTTTAGAAATAAATTTTTGTACGAAGAACTTTTTTGTATGGGTTTCTTATATTATAATTAATGAAGCGTGTAATTCACACACACATGAAAATATTTCTTTAAAGTTAATGAATTTGCTCATTTTTATCATTTAAATGAATAGAAGTGTGACTTGAAAAATCGTATTATTAAAGGGTAAAAACAAGTATCTGAAAATAAAAATAAAATTTAATATGACGATGCGTGCATTTTTAATTAGTATAAAATATTTAAATAATTATTCTTCATGTAGAACAAATAAACTTCTAAAAACTAAATAATAAATCTGATGCAGAAAGCAAACCAATCTAAAATGTGAAGTACACTTAATTATATATTTGATGGACCTCAATCTCTTTCTCTGTTGAAATATTTTTTAAATTAATGAAAAATATCTAATATCTAATATAGTTCTTTAGGTTAAAATATAATCAAAATTTTATAATTTTTATTATGAAACCATTATATTACTTAGATATACAACTCCAGATTACACAAACTAAAAAATATAATAAATGGTATTTTAATATACAAAAAAATGTGATTAGTACTTTTACTAAAGATTTCCTCCAAAGCTGGGTAAAGCTGCTTTGTCTCTTCAAAGAAAAAAACGTGCTAATTGAAATAAATTTTACAGCAGAAACTTGACATTAGAGACTGTGTTAGGTGACATATATTTATCTTAGTATGCTGTATTTACATATTTAATGATCAAAAAAGCTTGTTAAGTTGTTCATTTGTTATCAAAACAACTAATATGGTGTTGATTTAGTAATTCTGTGACAATGGAATACCTGCTTTTCTTTTGTTTAATGAATCAGAATAATTAATCAATTAGATAGAATTACACACGTGCTGTTCTTGAATAAGATACAAGGTATGAAAAATTTTATCTTAAGATTAATTAATAAGTGAGCTAAGGATTCTTTTCTCTTGATCTTAAGTAGTATTTAGTATTCCCTTTAATTTTTTTGTAAAGGAAGAATAATAGCAACTCTAATAATAAACACAGTAAACTTTTGTGTGAATTCATTTTTATAAATGTTTTTATAAAACATTACCATATATATATATATATTTAAAAATACTACTTAAAAATACTATTATTAAATAATTTCTCAATGAAATTTTCAAAAGAAAAACTCTTCAAGAGGCTTATTCTTCAATCTTTCATTGTGTTGAGTCTTAGTGGTAATGATTCATAGCAAAAGAAAACCCATTGAGATAAATAAAAGTATCTAAACTCTAATTAAAGGCAGCAATTGTTTTAATTTGTACGGCAAAATAATGATAAAATAGTTGAATTGTAAAGTTTGAGTAAGGACACATATTGATAGTAGTAAAATGCAGTTTTAATTACATACGCTACATCATTATATATATTTTTTAAATACCATCAATTTTAGCGTATTCTAAAATTCCTACCATTTATCGATTTAAAAACTCAATCTGCGAGCGTTAAAGCCTTGTGCACCCATTTAATGTAAGTCTTCCTTTTTTCATCGCTTAAAAAAGAGCTTCTCAGGTAAAGCATACGTGAAAAAAGAAAAGTTGATAATGAATTTTTACTGCGATCTTTACCTTAACCTTGCGTTTCTAGGATCAGAAGAAAATTTTTAAGCATAGGCATAAACGCCGTATCAGCTACTGGTATTGATAATTGATAAGCACTACGGATAAGAAACAAGAAACGTGCTTTGCAGCAAAACGTGATCACCACACTACAGAAGATAGATAATTCCTCTTGAAGAAAAGAAAACTTCAGTCGACCTTAAAGAAGACCAGTTTTTAACAGCTTTCGCTTTCAAAAGAAAGTATCTCTGGTAATAAACTCGAGAGTTCTCTCTTTATATATGTATATATATAAAGAAAGCTATACTCCTTAAGAAAAAAAAAAGTAGGGGGGAGAGGAAGTGAAGATAAGATCTCCAGTCTCCGAACTGCATCACTGAATTTTATTATCTAGGCTTTTGAAAACTGTATCACATTTATAAATAACGCAATACTCTCTGTACATAGAGTAAGAACAATAATTGCTTTTCTAGAATTACGTGCCCGAGCCACGTTTATTTTCGGTGAACTTAAGCATTTATAAAATTAAATTTCAGACCGATGTAAAAGAATACTGCTAGATATAATCTTTTTTTCGTTCCGTTTTCCCTCTCGATTTGCTTTTCAACAGACAAGCTTAAATTGAGTTTGATCGCTCTCTGATGAAGTAACAATTAATCACTTCGGTAATTATTATTAATTAGGGATAGGAGAGTCAGCTTCAGATGAAAACACGATCTGATATAAAAAAGTAATCACCAGCTGCTATGTATACTCTACGTCAGTCTAGTATTTATAGCTAATAATATGAAGATCAGTTTAATAAGATCTGATAAATATAAAATGTTTCACTGCTCTAATTAGATTTTAATTACAAATTGACACTTTTAATTTTCCCCAATCATTTTAAAAATAGCAAAGAAAAACCAAGCAAATAAAGGTATAAAAATATTTACCGCGTTCTCATTTTACTTCAAGATGAAAATAAATTAAAATATCATTTCTGTTCAATTGGCTTAAATGAATATAATTACTTACCCGAAAAACTTTCAGGGATAATACAACAGAAAAAGATAATGACAAATATGAAATAAGAGGCGTAAAATATGGCTGTGTAGCAATTAGAAAAATTGCCGAGAAAAGATTTTTCATTGATTGCATCTAAAAGCTGGCAAAAAATCTATGCCTGTAATTAAATTATTCAATAAAAATGTGTATCTAAAAATATCCTTTCATTTTCAAGATAAAAATAGTATAAATTTCATCTTTATTGAAATATATTAAAATAGAATTTTTAAGTATCAAGCTTAACTATCAAATAATTTTTTTGTTACTTGTCATAAATATTTCTTTATACAATGGAAATTGAAATGAAATGAAATACCAGTTTAGAAATGATGTGATAAATACCACTTTTATTAATAATTTATAAAATAATTAGATGCTAAAAATTTTATGAAATATTTCAAATGTCCTTGTAATGATCAAGATTTGCAAAATAATTAGTATATACTTGTTATAAATTCATAATTCGACGATAATATGAGATTTAGTTTAATTATTAAAACTATACATTATTGTGTTACTAACTCCCTATAAAATATCTGAATATGTAAAGTTAACTTGTGTATTATTTCTGAATCTATGTTATATTTTTAAATTTAATGTTAATATTTTTTTAAAATTTATTTGAAAACTAGGAAAAACTATTCTACTCGAGTTCTTCGAAAAGCATTATTTACTAATTTAATAAACATTTCATACGTAAAGAAAAAATCATACTTTTATATGCTTGAATAACTTTATTTTTAAACAATCAAATATGTTCACATATTTAAAACAGAATCTCTTCAATATGTAAACAATTCAGTGCGTAATTAATTCTTACCCACTGATTCTTCTTGAATTATTTAAGAGGAACACTTAAATTATTACAGTCTCTTAAATTATTGACCATTTAAATATATATAATGAAGCTTTTAATTTACTATACTTTTCCCTGTGATGTGAAAACACTTTTTTAGTCTCTGAACAATTTATTATTAACATATCGCCTTTAAAGAAGTTTGATTTAATTAAGTACATAAATTAATTAAAAAATAGTTGTGCACTTGGAATCTTAAAAAATGCTTCGTTAATATTTAATAACGCTGTACTTTTATTTAAGACATTAAAGAATAAAAGCACAAATTAATCAAACCTATTTGATTTTTTATTATTATTAAGAAGCCGTAGATTTCCTTCCAGATAGTAAAATTATCGTTTTTTAAAGCTAAGCTAACATCATCTTTTACTAAATTTCAATATATCCTTTTGTTTTCGAGAAATTCATGCACCTGGAACTGAAATTTCATTAACTCTGAAGAAACACATCATGTCAAATTTATCACATCTTGAAATATATCACGAGTTTCTCTATAAATTGCGCCTTAGTAATTAATTATACAAATAAACGTACTTTCTGCAAATTTTACTCTGGATGTTTCAACTGAGTTAATTTATCAACAGTTTAATATGTTCAGCGAACAATTTAATATTTTTAACTCTTAATTTTTTTTTTGCTTTAAAATTTAAATTTAACACTAAATTGATAATTTTGAGCAATCTTTTAAGTTTATAAAGACAGATATATAACTGCCATTTAATACCTTTTTTACCACTAAAATTTGAAATAATATCTATATTGATACTACATAAATATTCATAAATTTGAAAAGTGTAATTGGTTCTGAATATTTACTCAATATGTATTTGATACTTATATCAGTGTTGTACCAAAGACAACATCACAACGTGAGTGTTTCTTGCATATTCTGATATTAGCATTCGATATCGATATTATATGTAATATAAATACACACACACATACAGAATAACTAAATTAATTGCATATTCACTTTGCACGCACTCTTTTTATTTACTGTGTTTCTAACATTACTCTATATTTACGAGAGATGGTGGTAAATTTTGAAAATAAGAGCTCTGTTGAAATTTGTTCACTCATATTGATCCCAGAAAAAGTTTTTAAAAAAACTTCAACTCAAATGGATTCTTTTTTTGACTCGTATATAAGTATTTGTGCCTAGTACAATCCTTTATTTCAAGTCCATAAATATACAACTCTTTTATAACTGTATATTCAAAAGTGAATTTGTTTTGTTCTGAGCTTTATGTTATGTTTTAGGCTTAAAACTGCCAATGCATATTAATTTACTGAGCTCTTGACAATAACATTTTTATAATTAGAATAATAAGTATGTACATATTTACCACAAATGGTGATAAAATATGTATTAGCAAAAGATCTTGACTTCTTAATTAAATTTAAAGTGTTTCAATGATTTTTTTCTCCAATCAAATGTTCAAACTTAAAAGTGGTCGATTCACACCTTTATTTAAGATAAAAAGAGAAATGAATTGACGAAACTCAAGTCATAGCTTTAATACGAATGTTTTACCCAATATTACGAACGGTTATCAAAGTTAATCATTTGTAGCTCTATGTAATCATACGTAATTAGGTAAGTTCAAAGTTTCTTTTACTTTCTACTGCATCAAAATTGTAACACGGGTTACAAAAATAATACCAAGTAGGATGTAGAACAGGAATATATATAAAATAGGGGCTCAGATTACTTTTTGGTAAGACGAGCCATTACTGGTATGAACTTTCGTAAATTCAAACCTTCTCTTATCTTTTAACGGTAGAGAAACATCAAGAATAATCTCTAAACTAACTTGAAATATAACAGGTCAGAGTTGACAGTAAATCACCATTGTCCATAATCTTATCTAGGACATGAAAGTGGAAAGTGAGGACGTAGGGTTGATAAACATCAAAGTAAATTAGAATTGCATTTCTTCAACCTACTTATTCACCTGTCAGATAAGACTACTTGGAATCATAAATCGTCTCTAAGCGTTTTTGCCATTAACCCAAGAGTGAATGGCTGGCTGCAAAATCATTAGCAAAATTTCACTCTTCGTTAGCTTTGCATAATTGCCTAAGTCATAAGCATAAAGATGATCTATGAAGAGTACACAATCATTTGTCCAGTATTTTGAAGCCTGAATTGGCGATAAAATGCACACACATTATTCATTACTTCACCGAGGAGGTAGTAGGAGCTTTATTTAGTAGAATTTAAAGACTGCCAATTTTTGGTTTACTTTATTGATTTCCCCGAGACTTGATGATCGGATACAAAAGTGGATTATTAAAAAAAACAACATAATGAAAGTATGTTATTGGGTTAAATAGTACTTTTTTTAATAAAGTATGCAGTGAACATAGTAATTTGTGCAAAAGTGTTTTCTAACGATTTTGTAAAGAATACTTTCAAAATGATTTATTGAATGATTTCATCTTTATTAGGTAGAGTTTGATAGCAAAATTAAAATAACATTATAAACAGGCAGAGTTAAAATAATATTATAATATCAATATCCTCGGGTTCCCCACGTTGAGTTATCATGACCCCCTAAGGGGGGGGGCGCCCCACAACTTGAGAGACACTGAAACAGGAGGGTATATTCATTCAAGACAAATTTTGCACTTATATTAATAGATGGAAATATATTCCCCTTTCAGATTATTATGCAGAGATAAACATTGAAAAAACAAAATGTGTCATCTCTGTACAGCTTTTAAAAGGTTTTAAAGTGTGAGGGCATTTAAATGTAGATATGAAGCCTTGCAATATATTTGTCTGTATCTCTACAAAATGAATTCTGTTGTTTTATTTTAGGAATTTTAAAATACTAATGGAAATAAAATGATTTTGATGGCCCTTCAGGAAATGAGATGGATTGGGTAGGGAATTCAAGATGGCAGAAATCACACTGCATTTTATAGTTGTGATCCTAAGAAGGATATATTTGGTACAGACTTCATTGTTCATGAGAAGATTAGACATCTTATAATTGATTTTGAGGCCAAATCACCTAGTCTGTTCAAGATCAGACTGAGAGGCAAATTCTTCAATTATAGCTTAATAATTCATCAAATTACAGAGACTTAAATGGCCTGGTCATCTGGATAGAATGAATGAAGATCGTTGGTGCAAGAAAATCTTTCTGGAAAAGTCCATGGGAAATAGACCTCGGGGCAGGCCCCCAGCTATGATGGATTGATTGTGTCGTAAAAGATCTTAATACACTCTGTCGCAAAAAAATATATGCACCCAGAAGAAATCAAGCTACAATCACGAAACTCGGCAAGAATGTAGTCTGGTAAGAGATATGCAAATGATTAAAATTTCGAAGCCAATGAGACAAGGCTAAGTGTGCTATGCGCATATTAGTTGCGCAACTGGGAGAGTTTAAAAGCATGAGTACGAGTGCCGTACGGCTATCCAAACGAATCTGATGACTTTGATAGACGATATTGAGACTTAGGATGCCTCTAAGACGTAACCGGCGGCAGTACGAGCAGCTGACGGACTTTGATAGGGGCCGTATAATAGGCCTCAGAGAAGCAGGTTGGTCGAATAGACGTATCGGCCGCCACCTCGGTCAGAGCGATATGGTAGTTGCTCGGTGTTGGCAACAGTGGATCACAGAAGGTAGAGTAGCGGAGGGTCAGGACGTCCCAGGAACACAAATGATCGCGAGGATCGTTCAATCAGAAGAGTGGCCACTTCGGCACCAACAACGTCGCTAGCATCGATTCAACGCCACTTACCTCCTTCCAGACATCCAGTGCCATCAAGAGAAACCATAAGGAGACGACTGACCGAAGTTGGCTTGAGGAGCCGACGTCCGCTAAGACGCTTACCACTGACCCCACATCATAGGCAGTGTCGACTGGATTTTTGCCGACCTCGGGCAACTTGGAGTGTGACAGACTGGAGACGTGTCATTTTCAGTGATGAATCCCGATTCAGTCTCAGTGATGATGACCACCGCACACGTGTCTGGAGGCGCACCGGCCAGCGGTCCGATCCGGCATTTATTGTCGAGCGGCATACAGCAATTTCACAAGGTGTGACAGTGTGGGGAGCAATTTCTTGGGACACACGATCATCTTTAGTGGTCCTTCAAGGCACTTTGACAGCTCGCATATACGTGGACGATATTTTAACGCCGATTGTGCTACCCATGCTATCAAGTCGCCCAGGTGCCATTTATCAACAGGATAATGCTCGTCCACATACTGCGCGACTCTCCCAACAATGTCTTCAAGGATATGACGTCCTAACATGGCCTGCCAGGTCACCAGATCTTTCGCCAATAGAGCATGTCTGGACGCGTTGGGAAGGCAACTGCAGCCGTCCCGAGATACAGGAGAATTAACTGCGCAGATGCAAAGACTATGGCAGGATCTTCCACAGGGGGTCATAAGTGATCTAATTGAATCGATGCCACGCCGAATTTCGGCTTGTATAGCTGCCAGAGGTGGCTTTACTACTTACTGATTTTTAACCTTTTGCAAGCTGTAACCGCTTAATAAAATGATATTTTGTTCTGAATTTTTAATCATTTGTTTATTTTCATATACACTACATGCATAACAAATTTCGTGAATGTAGCTCAATTTCTTCTGGGTGCATATATTTTTTTGCGACAGAGTGTATTTTAAAGGTTGAAAACTGGAAAACAGTTGCCAGAAGTAAAGATGCATGGAGACTTCTTAGAGCTGCTAAGCCATTAAATAAGTAATGATTTTGAAGAATATATCTTAGCATTCATATCGAATTTAAAAAGCAAAAAAAAAACCCCACTAATTCATCATATTATAGAGTTAACATAGATGTAAAAGAAATTAATCAAAAATTTTAATATGTAATACAAAGCATTGTAAGAAATAAAAGGATAAAAAGGCAGCTGAATAATTCTCCTCAAAATGTTAAAATAAAGATAAAGTCCCTGCAAAAAGAAAGCTGCCTGTGATACAAATCTTATTCACGTTGAAAATTTTAAATACATTTCGAAGACCTTTGTGTGGACAAACTCTGAATCTGACAGAATAAACATTTGTAAGAAATATTACAATACTAGAATATTTTTTCCTTTAGAGTTACCATCGCAGCTTGCATATTTGAATTTTTGAGTTAAAAACGTTAAGACTGAAATTCAGATCCGTAGATCCAGCTAATAAATCATATATAAAATTCAATTCCAACCCTTCCGTATTACTTTATAGATTCGCAGCTGAACGTGCATTAAGCATTTTTTATTTTGCAACCATAACCGGACAAAGTCCTAAATCCTGGTCCAAGCTAAAGTTATATCCTACTGTATGCATATGCAGTCTCTATGTCAGTATTTTAATTTATGGGATAGCTTAGCTCATGAATGCTCTTCTACCCTTCCTCGATATGAAAACTGGGGATGGTAGGTGGTTGAAACGGTTTCTAGGAGGGTAAAGAAATGAATTTAGAGAGGGTGGTAAATGACAAACAGAGGGGGGAAATAGTATTTTTAGCGAACTGGAAATTTTCGCATTTTTGAAAATGTAATATGCTCTTTATATTGCTTGAAATAGTTTTCAGAGTCGAATTTTATGTGAATGACGTTAATGGTATTTTTTCTCAGTCCATTCAGACTTTACCGCATATGATAATTATAGTGCAGAATAATTTAAAAGTATGTGTGTAGCTAACGGTAACTTTCAAAAAACTAATCACCGTAAGGAATAAATGAAATATAATTGTTTTTAATTATAATTCACATCACTCTTAAAAATTTTTCCAAAACCTTTATTTATTTTTGACTCAGTATTTATTCGAATCTAAGCCACCCTCTAAATTCTCAACAAGTTTTAGTAAAAAAATATAAAAAAAATGTTGTAATATATTTATTATTTAATAAATTAAAGAAAATTTAAAATGAGAACTATTAAGAAGAGAATGATTAATTTATTTTCCCATACAGTATGAAAGACTTAAATGTAATTTTTTTTTACGTATTCGATTCTGCTCCACACCCGATTTTCAATATAGAATTAACAAGTTTTAGATAAAAATATAAAAAAAAATCTTCTAATATATTTATTATTTAATAAATTAAAGAAAATTTAAAATGAGAACTATTAAGAAGAGAATGATTAATTTATTTTCCCATACAGTATGAAAGACTTAAATGTATATATGTATCTGTTAAATATAATTTTTTTTTACGTTTTCGATTCTGCTCCACACCCGATTTTCAATATAGAATTAACAAGTTTTAGTAAAAAAATATAAAAAAAAAATCTTCTAATATATTTATTATTTAATAAATTAAAGAAAATTTAAAATGAGAACTATTAAGAAGAGAATGATTAATTTATTTTCCCATACAGTATGAACGACTTAAATATATATGTGTATCTGTTAAATGTAATTTTTTTTTACGTATTCGATTCTGCTCCACACCCGATTTTCAATAGAATTAACATTGAAAAAAAGTGGGGTTTAGATTAGAATAAATACGGTAATTACATTATTTATTTTAAACATAATTAAGTATAATAATGAAGTCCTTTACATAAAATTAATATTTATTTTATCCTGAATTCCAGATAGTTAAAAAATGTGTATAAAATGCGTGAAATTGAAGAAATGTGTTTTCCCCCCTATCTTTTTTGCTTCTGTAATGAAAAATGCAATAAATAAGAAACAATGCTATTTGAAATTTAAAAAAGCTTCTGTTAATTATCTTCTTAAATCTAAATAAAAGAAACCAATATGAGAACCAATAACGTAATTGTTTTTTACCAATACCTGCTGTATGAAAACAATGTAATAAAGGGACGAAAATAATTTGCCAATAAACTAACAGTTCTCCACCTTTCTCAAATCCCCCCTCTTATAATCCTTAACATTAAAGCTAAACTTAAAATATTTAGAATCAATCGTGTAGTTCAGGTTAACTAAAACTATAACTATAAAGTGAAAAGAACATGTGGTTCAGATATTTATCGATGCATTTTGCTTCTCTTGTTTTTTTAGAATGTCTTAAGCCAACTTTTCATTAAAATTAAAACAAAAAGGACTAATTATACCTTGAGAGTAATTAACATCTTATATAGGAAACTGTTTTTTTTTAAAGTTTCTTTAGAGAGCCTCATTATGAAAAACCGAAACAAATTTGATGAATAGGAAAAAGAAATGAATTTTTTAAAAAAAATTACACATTTAACACGTTTTTCCCTCCGTGTAAAACATTTCTAATGACTTAATTTATCTCAACTCTTCAGTGATTTACTTTGCAGTTAAGATAGAATAGATTACTCAGTTTTTGCGGCGACATATTCAAGTGAAGTACTTAGTCACGATACCCCAGAGATCGTCTAACATCAGCAGATAACTACAGCTTCGTTAAGAAGTTAAAAGTAAGATGTGCGGCGAATAAGAATTAGACTTCTGACACACGTTTCAATGAATCTATGGGGAGCTATTAGAGCCTTGATTAATTAAGTCATAGCTAGTACCGAAAATTAATGAACTCACTAGAACGCTGTTCAATATTGGTTTCACCCTGATTATACATTCAAAAAGACCTTTATCACCAAAGAAAATTTGTTTCGAAATACATCCTGGCACGAATGTAAAGCTAGATATTTTGAGAAGCGTATAATTAGATGATGTTTTACCTATCCCTTGTGAAGCTGTTAAAGAATGAAAATTTTAGATATTGAGAATAATGGTAATAGGAAATTTGATAGTATTTTAAGCATAATTATTCTACCCACATTCTTTAGCAATTAGTTTCATACTTAACTTGTGAGGTAATTAGATTATTTATTCTATGACGGTATGATGTATTCCCTCCCCCCAATCTAGTTAAAAATAAAAATAAAATATTTTCTTTAGGGGTTGGGTGGTGTAGTTGGTTCGACGCTGGCCTTGTACGCCCAAGTTTGCGGGTTCGACCCCTTTCCAAGTTGGTGAATTTTCATGATTCAAAAAATTGACCTCGTCCATGTCGTATAACTATGTGACATGTTTAACCTTTTATCTACCGACGGTACTTATAAGTACCACTCACTTTAAAATCACATAGAATAACCATTTTTACGAATATTCTGACGATACTTAGCAGGAATGTTCTTCTAAATCCACTCTTCCGAGATATATGACAGCACGAGTTCTATGATGAGTATTTTAGCGGGGAAGGTGAATAGTTTTATAGCAGAAATTGCTTTTTCAGCTGACGGTGTTTTCAGCGGATTGCGAAGATTATCAGTTTTGTCCCGAAGAAATAATTAAGGTCAAAGTTTAAGTGTCTTATTATTTTTGTATGTTAATGAAGATCTTAGAAAACCATTTGACTATTTATTTTAAGTGAACAGTGTATATAATTAATTTTACAGTTGAATATCTTTAGTTAATTAACTAGCTCTAACGAATTAAATTTCCCAAAGTTGAGTATTTTGTTTATGTATATCCCTTAATTTCCAATTTAGTGACCCCCCCAAATATTGCATGAAAAAACTGCATTAAATCATAATGCGGTAGATAAAAGGTTAAAGATCCCAAGAGTGCCTGTTTGGCCTGGATGCTTTCGTCAAAATTAAATTCCTTGTACAATTTAGCATGGTCAGAGCTCAGTTGCCTCCCTCTGGGGAGGAAGCTAGGCACCAAAATTACTATGGGGCAATTGATATCCTCCTATATATGATGCCTCACTAAAAGTGATAGCAGTTCCCGAGGAATGTACTAGGTCTGCAATGGTAATTACAAATCCGCGCCTCCATTAGAAAAGAAAAATGTTTTCTTTAAAATGGAAAGTATTCTTGCAGTTAAACTTAGTTCAAACTTTATTTTTTAAAAATGAATAAAAATAAAGGATTCTTAATAGAAATGAAGATGATAAATAAAAATTTTAAGATCAGTGCACTAAAATTTTGCTGTCTTATAAAAACTATTTAAAACTTCTTTTCAGAGATTATTAATAATCTTATTTATTTGAGACGAGAAAGCAAATATTTATTCTTTACAGTCTAATGCAACAAATTAGAGTGCAATTTTTTTGTTTATTATTTTATATTTTATTCATAAAAAATCTAAACAAATTTTAGTTGAAGCGTAGTTATGTATAAAGCAACTGATTTTTATTAAGGCTTTTACAAGTTTTGTTGCTGTTGCTAATTCTAATTTTCTACAGCTAAGTTTTATCTGAATCTTATTTTTTTGAGAAAAAGCTTTTATTTATTTTTTTTTTCTGAACAGTTTTTTAATCTGTGTTTGGAAAATGGATTATTTCATCTGTTTTTGAAAGGAAAATTTTTTGAAGGCTTTTTAAGAACGAATGTTTAGTTTTTAAAAGCAAGAAAAAAATGAATATTGCTGTCAGAGCTACAGTTAAGGGTGCATTTAAATTGTATTCCAGAAGTCTCTGCTTCAAATCAAAAGTGTTTTTTAAAATCCTTCAAGGGTAGCAAAAAATATCCTCTTTATTTTATTATGAACGTAGAAGACGTGCTTGAAAGTAAAGTCATTTTTATGACTGTTTATTATCTAAGTTAGGTAATGATATTGTTAAAAATGAGAACTCGGAAACTTCTACTGAAATGTCTGCAGAAATTTAATTTTAAGCTTTCTGAATGGTTAGAAAAATTCAAATGGCTTAAAACAAATTTTGGGTCACTAAGATCTTACAGAAAACAAATAAAAACTAAAACTATGTACCAGGTGACCCAAAAGACCGTTAATATTTTAAAATTCAATAATTGCCGAAATAATGTTGGTAGAAAAAAAAATTTGCTTGAAATGACACGGGGTTTTATTGAAACCAAAAAAGTGCAAAAAAGGGCCAGAAGATAGCGCTTTTATAACAAAAGTAATAATTATCTTAACAATTGATTTTTAGCAATAAATGTTCCTTACAACAAATGTTCAACATGTCGGCTGTCATTCAGCAACAATTCATGGAGTCGATAAGACAATGTTGAGAACAGCATTGTACAGCATATCTGTAAGTATGGTAAGAAATTGCTGTCGGATGTAGTCTTAGCATCGATAATAAAGTGGGACATCAGCAGTATACTTGCATCTTCGAGTAACCTCACAAATAATAATCACACGGGTGGAGGTCTGGGAACATGGAAGGACAAGCATGAGGTAAGTGGCGGCTCAGCACACGATCCTCACCAATTGATGTGAGCAAGAAATCTTTCACGCCCTTCTTACGGCGATAGGATTGTAAGGCTGCATTAATAGATTCTCCATTCTAATTCTATAGCTTTACTAAAAACGCCTTTTCTGGTAAAGTCAACATCCTGCAATTGCTGGTGTATATGTTTCCTCTCTGACTACAGCTCATTTTAAGCACGATTTACATGTGGCGTTACTGACGTTTTGCTGTCCATCTGTGCTGATCATTTTTGAGCTTTTCTTTAGTGTCAATAAAACCCCATGTGTCCATTTTTACCTCTCTAACTACATAATTCCGTGAATTATTATTATTATTAATGTGAATTATTAACGGAGTTTTGAGTCACCTGGTATTTCTTCCCAATTTTCAGTCTTGAATATCCAGTTCTTCGAATGTTCATTGAACAAATTTTGAATCACTTGACTTCATTGCAAAAAATAGATATTTCGGAAGGACTAACTGCAACATGTAATACAATAAAAAAAATGCCAAAAAAGCTTTGAAAAAACTGCATTTGTAATTTGGTTTTATAAAAACAGGTTAAATGTATCTTTCTAGTCACATAAATTCAATACATAATTTATCTGCATGTTGATAGTAGTGAAATGAAATCGAATTTTTCCGACTCAAAAAATACATCATGTAACAGGCTGACTATTATCATAATGACTTACATAAGACAATGAGATATGGGTTCAGTTGGAGCCAGAAGTAATTACTCTGTCCCAAAGGCCAGCTTCTTAATTACTTTAAAGAGTAAAAAATTAATTAGTCCAATAAACAGACGTAACATCCAAATTCATTTTTTTCACCTTCTCAAATCTGTTAATTAAAAAAACACATAAAGCCGCTAAAGAAATGGCAAAACTAATTATTTCTCATGACTTCAATAATTTTCTTATAAAAGAAGATACAAGAAAGTTGCTGCTGGATCACTTAATTATGCGTTTCTAAAACCATTTCTCTCATTTTTTTTTCAACAGAGGGAGGGAAGGTAAACGAAGTAATTAGCATTCCATGAACGGAATGAAAGGATTTAAAAATTCTAATCACTTCGATTTACTGAAGTGGAGAGAGAGTGAAAGTAAAATTTATACGATTACAGTATTGATACTAGATGCTAAAAGATACGTAACTTTTAGCTGCTGAGAATAATAGAGAAAGTAAAATTTTCCGTTATACATGAATAGTCGGTTATTTTTTTTCATCATGTTATAAACTAATCATGAACCACATCCAGTTTAAGTGAATTTAACCTTTTTCTTATATGGATGTAGATTTCTTCGTTAAAAGCCTTAGAAAGCTTAACATTATGCATTATAATGATATTTAGGAGTGAGTGACTGAGCAGTTTAATGGCACAAGAACCAATTTTGGCTTAACTGCGCCGATATTTAGAATGGAAGAGACATTACAGTTTAAAGCTTTTAAAAGTCTTTTTAAACCAAACACTTTTATAGAGAAGGCATTTAATAATTTTGATATTGTAAGCATTTGTTTCTTGAAATTTAAAGGGGCTTATTAATTTTCCAAGTTGAAAATCAATACTTTGAATTAAGTATTATGCTTCAGGGGGTGTAAATTTATTTCATGTTTTATATTTATATGCTGGATTTAATGTGTTATTATGTATTCATAAACAAACTTAGACGCTGACCTCTTTTCATTGGTTGTATTCCATAAATAAAGATAAAAAACATCGTTAACATGGAGCGAATAGCTCATACCGCCTCTTTTTTCCTTTGTTTTTACATTCTGCTCGAGTAAAGATAATTCCCACAGAATAATTGCAATAGAGCGTCATCTAGTGATACACATGAACCCGAACAGGTTTGGGAGTGAATCCAAATGTGACCTGTCAAATTGTTTCAACGCTGAATTAAACTGTGGAATTGATTTTATTGGTAATTTTGAATTTTCATGACATAGATAATTGATATATACACCACTCTAAATGAAAATCAAGTTTTCTGTATTAACTGGATTTCTTGAAAATCTTTTAATCACTTCAAAATGTATAGAAATTTAAACATATGCATTATGAAAAAATTTCTCCAACTTATGTCAATCAATTTAAATCATTTACAAGTATGCGTGAATCACATCTCCTTTAAAAACAGAACACTAGTAAAGAAAAATGCAACCATGATCTCATTCAATGATTACCTTGCACTTCTTAACAAGCACATGTTTCGTAAATTGAAAGACAATTTTTCGAATTTTAATAATCATTTTTACTTTCCCTCAATCTAGTAATTCGCGCACGAGACAATTTACCCGGAAAACACAGAATGAGCATCAACTGTAAGACGAATAATACATCCTGGCTAATTCTCAGATAATTGTAACAGTTACTTGAAAGAAATGCGACAAGCTTTACACTTTGCGACTAATTAGAAGATGTTGACACTATGAATCAAGGGTTGCAAACAAAGAGAGAGTAGAGTCCAATTAAGGTCAGCCGTAAGCCGAATGAAGGGATTTTTTGATGCGCTCCAGTCGCTTCCTGATGTTTTCTTCATTAACGCCACTGGCCTCTTGCAATGGTGTTCGGCAAATGGGTCTAGAAATAGTAGAAGAAAAGCCGTGTAGCAAAAGTGGCTAAAGGAAAGTGCTGATTACAGTGGGGTGAGTGAAAGAAGGTTAATGTGTATAAAGACCATTGAATAAAGAGGGGATTACTGCATCCTATTCAAGATGCAATCACTGTTTATCAACGAAAGAAATCTAAGGCATCAGATAGGAGTATTAGAGGCTTACGCAAGCCAGTTACAGAGTTTTTATTGTTAAAGTAGAGACGTGAGAGTCTTCCTTTATTTTATTTCCTAAATGATGCTTATGAATCTGAAGATCTTAAGTATTTGTAAGAATAAACTCGTTTAATTAATTTAAAGAACGCGTGGACTGACTTTTATTTATCAAAAGCAACTAATCCTACTCACAAAATAGAGCAATGCTAATTGAATTTAATCTTTAAATGAAATTTTAGTCGCTCAATGCTCTCATTTCATGTCTTAGTCATGTAATTAGAATTATTAAATGAAATAGACTTGAACCTTTTTATGGAAATGTAAAGCTTAAATATATCACAATGAAGAGTGTTGAAGGCATTGATGTGTTTCAAATTAATGAAAGGAGACGAAATTGAAACGGAATAAAATGATTTTAAATTTCCTGTAAGTAAAATAATGAGAATAAAATAATTTCGACAAAGAAACAGCGTTCCGTTAAGTGAATTTTAAGTGAAGTCTTTAAGCAAATGTATAAAAGATTACTTTGCTAGTATCATATGAAAAATTAAAGATAACTCTTTTCTATTGCCATGAAAAACTTGTAAGAACTAGTCATATTAAAGTAGGAAATCCCATGGTTGACGTGCATAACAAATCGTTTTGATTTTCGAGAACTTTAAAATTCTTCATTAAAGAAATGTGTGGGCTTCTTCAGAAGCACGCAAGTGCGTTTGTAAAGGAAAGAAGTACTTTAAAAGGTCTTCAGACTCATGCTTGAGAACTCTCACTTGTATTGATATGCAGAACCTATAAAGTGGGATCCGAGACGTTGCTTTAAACATTCTTTCAAGAGATCGGAGAGTACATTAATCATCCTGTGTTTATAATGTGTCAACCTTTAAAGATGGATTAGATAGTAATAGCAGTAAGAGTTTTGAAACAGCTCTTCTCCGATCGTGCAAAGGTGCTCGTTTGAGAAAAAAAATTGTTTGAAATTTAGTGGCGTAGTAAGGAGCTCATTGTGGGGCAACTAGTGACATCGCAACGCGTAAGTTCAGAATGTTAAATAGCGGCTTTCATGTTCAGTAGAGTAAAGTATCTAACTAGATGAAGTTGAAGTCAGCTTGCCTTATTTAATATGACGTTGAGGGCTTTGTAATGACTTTATGAATTCTTTGAACTTAGAGTAAATTGAATATATAAAAGTGTGAGCAAAATTCATAATTTTGGATGTTATATTTTATCATGCATATTAAGAAACATTTAAATATCATTAATATTAGTTTATTTAATTTTCGAAATATGATCATGTACATTAATGAAAAAAAATTGTTAAGTTTTGTTTAATTGTTTTAAAGTCACCCTCCAGAGTAAAGTAATCATCTATTTTTTTTCTTTAATATAGAATTTATTTATGTTTAGGAAAACTAAATTTATAAAATAAAATGCATATGTTTATGTATAGACTTAAAGTTTTGTATTTATTATGGAGAACAATTCTTTATGGAAAATTAGATGTGTTGAAATGAATTATAGAACATTGAAAAAAAAGAGAGAAATGTATTTTTGGATGTTTGGCTAAAAATTGGATCTATAAGAAAAAAGTTAGCAAGAAAGGAAGAAAATAATTAATAGAAATGTTAATTATTGGTACATTTTTCTTTTACAAAATTAACAATCTCTGTGACTAATATTATTTTACTTTTAATTATAATTTGCTATGCATTTTTATTGTGCAAAAGTAACTGTAAATACATCTTACCTATACAAATAGAATTTTAAAAATATCAAATTGATCAACATTAAAAATTGAAGAAAATATTCTTTATCTAATAAATAATATTTTTGGGATCTGTTACCTTAATTAAAAAATAAAAAAAAACTTTAAAATATTAAAGCAATAAAACTAAAACAGCATTTTTGATTTAAAAACTATTCAAAATATTTCGAACTTTTCCCCCGTCATTACAATTTTACTAGTAAATGAAAAAATAAAGTAAATTGATAAAATTTTTAAAAATTTGCTGAGTGCTATGTTTAAAAATAGTTAAAACAATAAAATTAAGTATTTTCAATTTCTATAGCTTGATAACAAACAAGGTATGCATTTATCATTAATTTAGAGAAACTGCGGTTTGTTGGAAGTTGGTTGCAACAAAATTCACTAATAATAATAATAATAAATGAACAAGATTTCAACGAAATTGAATATTTATGCACCTTTCTAGTTTATTACAAAAATACCCCCGTACCAAAATTGCTCTTACATTTGTTAGAACATTTACATCCAACAATTTCATCCTTTTCCCTTCTGTATCCTTAGAGAAGATAAAAAGTACTCCCCTACTGTTTGCATCTACCAAAAATGTGATGCTGAGATGGTCCCAGGGCTACCCATAGTTTCGCGTTAACCGGAGGAACTCTTTCGCCGGTTTCAGTCATCAAAAGAAATTAAGTCGAAGGCTCAACAATTCTGGGATATACGACGGTTAATTTCAACTAACGGCTCTTTTATCGTAGGAGATGCGGATCAAGGCTGCTGTCCGGAGAAATGAGAAAAAGTTTATCTCCCTACGAACGAGGTCGGTAAATAGATTGCTGGAGTTTCGCGATTTCTGTAGAATGGTCTGAAGGAGACATTTAAGCCCAGCGAGTTCCGAAAAGTGCTTTCTGAAAAGCAGTTTCCTCAAATCTCACGATAGTGGAACACTTGGCTTCGAATTATATCACTTTCCAATTTCTTAGACTTTTATTGACATCACGTACGATTCCAAGGAACTAGTTAATCTACCAGAGAAATTCCTCAAACATTTGTTTGGCGGAATGGAATACAGGTTATTTCAACTTGTATTATAGTGTAAGAACATGAAGTGGGACTCTGATTTTAATTACTAGAGGAGTCTAAGAGAGAAAGAAAGAGAAACCATGTATTTCAGACAAATTGAAGTTGAGGAAAAGGATTTTTAAGTAATAGGGAATATATTTCACTTCATGTTTGTGTTTTGCGTGGGAGACTTTTATCGAAAGAGAAATTCATTTTAAAATACTAAAGAACAAATAAATTGTTATATTATATTTAGAAGTATATAAATGATTTATAAATACATAAGCATTATAAAATACTCATTTTAATTTCAATTTTATGGTTGTGAAATTTTGCATGGCCCAATTTTAGATTTAACTTCCTTGTTGAATATAACTTGCCATTATCAAATATTTTTCTGTAATATTAGCCTTGATTTTTTTCAGGAATATGTGTTTCTTATTAATAATTAATATCTACATACGTAAACATGAAATTTAAGATAATAGACGCACTTATGCTCGCTTATTTTAAAATACATGTTAAACTATATCTTTAATTCAAGTATGAAAAAAATAGTAAACCTAATGCAGACAGAATAATTTCTAATGAAAGAAAATGTGATTATACTTACAGAGATTACCTTCAGTATGAAATTTGTTAAAAACAAAGAATATTAGATTTATAGATAGTTTAAGGATTTAATACTCGCAGAAATGCAAAATAGTTTTTCAGAAATGCTTTACTTCTCCTGAAAAAGAAAATTTATGTGAATGAAATTTTTTTTTTTCAAAAAATCAGACACGTTGATGAAATTTTATTTCCTATAAGTCTTTGGGGAAAACGAATCTTTAAGGTAAATAAATAATTTCTGCAGCTTTCTATTACTGAGCAGCTAATGCAATATGCATTAAATAATAATAATGCATTAATGTATAGATACTACAGCGTATAATGTAATGTTGATTAAAATTCATATTGCATCACTAAAGAATAGCTTTTAAACTTCCACCAAGTCCTTTACAAAATGTGAATTTATAATTACCTTCGTAATTAAAAGCATTAATTATATATATCATTCAGTCTAAATTTTTACTTTAATGTTGAATAATTAAATAAAAGTGAGAACATTGATTGTGAAATGGAAAAATAGTTAAGTATGCAACTAAAGTGTATTTTGATAACTTATTCTACAGTGATGCTTTTCTCTATTACTAACACAGTAAAAGAAATGGATCTTTTCCTACTAAAACCACACAGTATACGTTGGAAAAACAATACATCTACTTAAAGAAACTGAAGAAAGAGGTCTTCGCAAAGAAATGCTTTCATAATGGATGTTGCTGAAGCATCATAAATGTGCTATCTCAAAAGAAAAAAAATGAATGATAGTTCTCCGGTTGTCTTTGAAAATAAACAACTACGAGATAAAAGTACTTTCGTATCGACTGTAAGATAATAAATACTAAAAGGGATACGAGGAAAAAGTTTCTTTAGAAGAATTTTGGAACGCAAAAATTCCTTTTAAAATACGGAGTTGGTCACTTTCTAAAACAATAATCCATTAAATTTAATTATTAGTAACATTTAATGGACTTTGAAAGCCCACATACAAAAACCACATCGCTAATACTCTTTATCAAAGAGCCATTAGTTTTTCTGTTTAGTTGTTGAGGCAAAGGCTTTCTTTACGAAAAAGTTTTGCGTATTTTGTTTAGAGAAAAGAAGCTTAAACATATTTTAGAAAAAACTATATTTCGCATCCTGCATTTGATATCTGTTGAAGATAATACGATTTATGTATAGGAATTTCTTGTTTTAATAGAACGAAATTCTTAATATTTATTCAGAATAATGGGCTAAAACAAGCCGCATGTGTTGTTTACAATTATTAAAACAGCATCACTGTCAATTAGAGTTAGGTTTATTGAAGTTTGTAATCTCTATGTGCACACAATTTCATTAGTGACGGAAAAACTTACATTCGATTATTGATATCTCATTATTTGTTAAATATTGGAAAATAAAATGCTTTGAAGGCTTCAAATGATTTTAGTTGTTCCATACTTGATATTCTCGAAAAGCATGAGAAAATGCATGTATATCATAGCAGTAAGTTTTGTTTTTATTGAGAGGAGTAGCAGGATTATGTAAAAATATTTCAAAACACGCAGGTTGCGAAATGCGAGTATTAATGTTATATGATTTGTCAAATATTAGAAAATGATATACTTTGAAGGTTTAAAATAATTTTAGTTGGATTTTCTGAGCATAGTATGCCTAAAAGATGTTGAGAAATTCATGCATATCAAAACATCCCCAAGCATTTTTTTTATAGATAGAGAGGCGGTAAGATTATTATAATGCAAGTGAGTCCCAATCATGCAAAATATTTTAAGCGCATCATAATGTTTTATTTTTATGGACGTCGTAACAACATTTTAATAACGGAAGATCAACGTAAACTTACCTAATAGGGTCCTGAAGTAATTGAATATTTCAGACGTCTTTTTACGTCTTAACAACATTTTAATAATGAAAGAGCAAAATAAACTATAGTTAATATAATTCGTGAAGCAACTCAATATTTCATCATGTTAATGTTCGATATTTTTCAATCGTTTCTAGACTGAATACTCAATTTTATATGTGTTTGGTTAACATATATGGATCAATAAACTTGATTTGAGTTTCTCAGACGAACTAATTGTCAGATTTATTTGATAAACGTTGATGAAATATGATTACTAGTTATATATCCTTATAAATTATGATAGCACGCACAGGCACTGAAAAATAAAGGTAAAACAACGCAGATAATGTTTGGCTCATTTTAAAACCCATTAGATATAAAATCTTTCTCTCTCTTTCTCTGAGAATCGTCTATTCTCGTAAGATATAAACTACAAATAATGCAATGAATATTTAAGTTTGCATTAAGCAACCACAAAATAAAATGTTAGCTCTAACGTATTATTAAGTATAATTTCTAAATAATTATTCGGAAATATGGGGCTGATATAATATTTATTCTCTTAAAATTACATCTATCGTTTTATTTCTATAAAAGTAACTGATTGGAATAAACGCACTCATTCAAATTACCTGCGTATTTTAGCGAAAAAACATTACAAATTACTAACATAACATTTTTAATAAATTTTTGTTGCTATCAGAATTTTGAAGTTGTGTAAATATCTGTGGACTGTTAAAAATCCTTCGGGACAAAAATATGCACAAATAATGCATAGGAGCTTAAAAAGTGTGGAAATTCTTAATTTGTTATTACATAAAAACAAAGGAATAATTTTAAAACAAATCTTTTTGTATACTTATCCAAAGTATTAATTTCTATCAATTTCGTATATTTTTTTTATTTAAATATAAAGTTTTATTTTTTATATACGTAACCACATTTACGAAGGGCGATATATTAGCTGCAAAAATAATGTTTAACCATCAAAAACAACATGTATCTATTAATAAGCATTTCAATGAATATGACGGCTTTGAGATAATTTATTACTAACACATGGGTTATAAAAGTAAACAATAAAATAAGTTTTTCAGAAAAAAAGTAGGAAGGAATTTTTTTAATAGTTCTTAGAGAATTGAGTACAATATCGAGATGTTCTAGAAGGAGAGTAGTTTTTCTTAAGCTACATTGCTGTACTCAGCCGTTTTAGATACGCCTATTGAGCAAATAAATCGCTTAGATCAAACTAAAAGACTATACCACGAAACAAGAGCTTTGCAGAAAGTATACAATGTGCCCTTTTGGGGCCAAGTGTTAGAGGAGGAGGGTTGTTTGAGAAACGAAGAATTCCCGTTTGCTTGGTTTTAAGTTTCCTAAGTTATGGTATGATAACGGGTGAAGTGTTTCAAGATGACTTAGTTATGAAGGGCACAGCTCTAAGTCTTATTTTAAGGTCACACGTAAGTGCATGTCGCAATTGTTTTTTACGATTTTTTTTTGTTGCGTTTAGAGCCCATTCTACTTTTTTTTTCTTTAGTTTTTTTTGAGACATTTAGTTTTGACGTACATAATAATAAACAAAAGTAACGCCCCTATTAAAATTAAGATAATAATTCTGTTAGTTGCGTTTATTAAAATATGCTGATCATGAAAACATAAATTAGGTGAAATTCAAAGTTATGCTATGAAATTGAATCTTATAACATTAAATACGACGCAAGTGTAAGTAAATTTGCTCTGATAAGAAATTAAAGAAAAAAAAACTCAAAGCTCTCCTCTAAAACAATTTTCGGTCTATTATAGATGTAAAAAAACTCACTTGGTGAATAACCTTTCATATGCTAAAATGGGGAAAAACGACTAAAATCCCTAACTAAGCTACTAAATGAAAACTAATTACTACCTCGATAGGGGACCAATGACATAACAAGTTGATAAATTTAAAATCTACAGAAAACAACATATTTATATAAGCAACCTATTGAAAAAAATATCAACTACAAAATGCATTTTTCATTTGTCTGATTAGTACTTGAAACAGTAAAATTGCCTGAGAATAATATAATGTGGTGTTTGCTCAAACTTTTATTCTGTAAACCGTAGAGTATTTCTTGCTTTAAGACTTAATGATTATAATTAGAACATTCAACAAAATAAGAATTAACAATTTTACATTTATCTCATTTAAGAAATATGCAATTTGCTTAGATCAATGATCTACAACTCGGGTGTGCTGATTACTGCGTTAAGTTAAAACTCATTCGAAATACCGTTTTTTACATCCATTTTGTTTCAAACTATGTTAAGCAAAACCCAGGATACTTTTTGCAAGTAATTGAATTCTCACATAATCTAGTATGTTAATTTTGATATCTGAATAAGTACATTTTGGTTTTATGTTTCCTATGTCATGTAACGCATTCTTGTACCATTTTCATTTCTATTCAATGGTGTTTTAATGAAACCTACAGTTTCAACTAACTATTAGGTTTTTGATTTAACTTATGTGAAGTTTTTCGCTGATACTTTTATTACACTTAATGTACTTTTATGAAATTCTCAGTCACAGGTCCCCTTAGAGTATGAAAACAAAAAAGACAAGAAGTACCAGTAGAGCAAGCCAGGGAAGCGGTAAAGGTAGATGTGTCGAAGTCCGGATGGCCAGGCCTCTACCTTTGAGCAAAGATTTAGCCAAGAGACTCTGGAAGAGCTGTTTGCTGAGTGCAGCCCGATTTACGGCAGCCTTCGCTTTCAGTCTCTTGCTGAGCCGTTTATTCAGGTGCCTCACTTCCATCGAAGAACGAGTCATCGGGGCAACTAAGCCTGGGGCCAGGGGCCGCCCTAGCGTCTGCTCAGGCTTGGCTCCTTGGGCTGAAATGATTGATCACATTTCCTCATCGTTATCAGCGTCAACCAGAAACAAGAATTGGTTTCTAATAAAGCATCCAGAACTGAATACATATTCAAATTTTAGTTTTAGAAAAAATTATAATTATTTTCAATTACTATAAAAAATATTACAATGACTGAATTAATTGTGCCTTTTAAAAATTAATACCATAAAAAAGAACTGATAAATATGCTAAAATAATTTAATAAAAAAAATATTATAAATTAATTTATTTTTAAATATATATATATTTCATGTATATTTACACGTGTTTAATGCTGTAAATTTATTTCTGGAATTATTTGATCACAACATCGCTAGGGAAGCTATTACTTATCAAAATAGGTCTTAACTATAATAAATGTTTTTCAGGATTGAAGGATTAAATGTAGAAAAAAAATGAATTAGAAGCCTTCACCATTAAAGCCTAGGATGAGAGTACAGCTTTTTATTACTTGAGAATTAATTTTTAACGAGGTTTATTAATATATTCCTTTTATCATAGTAAAATGTTTTACTTATCATTACGCCTGATAGCGATATTTTCAAAATCGGAAAAAATCCTTTTTTTATTATTATTATATATGACAAGAACGACGTAAAAATAAATCCCATTTTCAGAAAAAGTAATTTGTTTTACTTTAGATCGTACGTGTTCACACATAAAAAAGAGAAAAAGATGCTGTAAGTTTGTAAAGATTAACAATTTAATTAAAATCCACTCAATTCTCTTAAAAATTTCATGGAAGGATGTAGGATGTTCCTGTTAACTCATTCAGTATTAAAACTGCAAAACCGAGATGGATGGTATTCTGTCAAAAAAGAAATAAAGTGCTATTTTTTCATAAAGCACATACAATCTTAAGAAAACCTTTTTATTTCTCTCATAAGTGTTTCAAAGTTCACAATTTGAAAAAGAATAATTATATTTACATAATAAGTTTGTATATACTTTTAAAATCATTTCATCGACAGAAATAATTGCAATAATGAATAATTTCGTCTAATTTAATTTTAATATTATGATTACCTTATTTTTTTTTAGCAATACAAGTAAACTTTAATGAGTAAAAAAGTAGAGCGTAATATAGAGATAAGCTTTTCATGCATATATTTATTTCAGCATATATATGTAATCTGGCATTTAATATAAGCAAAATATTTTTTTAATTATTGCGCATATTCAGTTCTGGAATAAGCTTGCGTAGCGTTGGTGTGACTCCTGAAATTTATATACAATGGTATTTACACTCTTTTCTAACTAAAAATTAATAAAACTACACACACAATATACAAAATTACTAAGTTCATAATTAATAAGGCCTTAACAAAAGCCAAAGCCATTACTAAGTAAAATTCTATGTATAATTGAGAAAATCGCCTTTTTTATAATTGATGTTTTTCAAGACATCTAGGATTGAAATACAATTTCGATCCACAATGAAAAAAAAACATATTGTTACTTGAACTCTGTTGATGATTTAATCAGAGAAGTGGTATAATGCAACAAAAATATACATAAAAGTCAAGTGAGAAATGTTTAACAAAACTAGAACGTTTCGTTTGAAATATAATCAGCATTTTGGATACAACTTGAGAGGGGAAAAATTTTCCACGTCGAACATGCGAGTTCTTTTAATCTACCTTAATGCATCCAGTACATCAGGAGTTCCTACAGATGCGTGTTAGGAGGGTTGAATATGATGGAAACGCGGCGCACGCAACTTCATGAAGCTACAGTCAGTTTGCAGAGCGTTAATTACTTACATTCATTATCAGAACTTGGATATTTCGGCGTATTATACATCTATACAACTGTAACGTCAGAGTTATTCAGGCACTTGTTTAACCTGTTTCTAATCCTAAAGTAGTACGCACGGCGTATTCAGTACTGTCAGTGATGGGTATCCTTGACTGCCACGCTGAAGTAAACATGACAGTTTTACAAAATGAAGTAGCCAAAGTGTCACACAGAGGAAAGCCACTAAGGCGAGAATTATTCTTGCTGGAACTTCAAGAGTCACTACGTTTCGTGAAGATCCATCATCTCACGGCATTTTGTTGGAATAAAATTATTTTCAAGACGTAGTCTTAGAAATTAATCTTTCCATGCGGTCTTTGCAACCTCACACTTCGAAGACGTCAAGTCTTCCCTCACCCCTCGCTCCCGAATGCGAGAAGACGTATTCTAAAAGTGAAATAATTCTCGGTCTCTGTGCGAAGAATATTTTGGAATTCAGAGAATTCGCTTTTGTAAGAATACTTGTGGAAAAGGGGTAAGAGAAAAATGACAAAAATTAGAGTACCTTTACGGCATACCTATCAGAGATGGATCAGAAATTTTAAGAAGAGAAAACCCCCTTGACGGTTTTAGTCATCAACAATATAATTTCTAACTGCAACTGAGAAAATATATTCAGTTTCTGTTTTGAAAAGCTCTGTAAGCACTTGAAAATGCAGCATTAATTATGTGTATGAATGAATTAAATTTGTTACCGGTAAGAACAGATTTTTCATGTATAATAGCAATAGATCTGCAGATACAGATTGATAAATGTATAAGAAGAGCAGAATAAATTATGAAAGTATATAGTAATAGATTTCTATATATATAAGTAATAAATTATATTCAAAAACTTTTTCTGGGCATTTTTTCAAAACGTCTCTGAAGTAAAATTCCAAGGAATATTTCCTTAATCATATGTTTATTTTGTAAAGAAGAAATAAGTGATATTTTCGAAGCTAACAGAATGTTTAAGAAAGTAAAATGAGAAAAACCTTTTCTTGCGAAAAATGAAGGCTTAACAACTATTTTTTTAATTTTTACATCTCCAATTTCTGTTTTCTATTTTAGTTAAATTACTTGTTTCGATTTTTTAAGAATTCTCATATTACAGATTTAGAGCTCGAACAAAATAAATGTGTACATATCTTATAAAGTAAATAAAAAAAAGATTTCCTTGAAATCATTTATTAAAAATATACTTTATATATATACATAACTTTCCCAAAATATGAAAAGCAAATATTTCATAGTCAGAAATATAAATGCATATTTTATGCAGTCAAATGCTTCCTTTACCATGAAAATCATTTTTAAGTATCTAGTTAGGATAAGTTCAGTTTGTGAAAATATGTCTAGTAATTTTATTTTCAGCGGGAAAGCAAATTTCAATAACAAAAATTTCAGCCGAGGGGATTCTCTAGTTTTTACTTGTAAGATATTTTTGAGTGGTAACAAAAACATGAGACTAAAGTTATTTCTTAAGTAAAATACGAATTCCTGAAATCGCTTTATAAGAACTTAAGTTATTGATAAAGGGAAAGCAACGTTAGAAATTATTATGACCCTGTTGTCTTTAATAAAAAGATAACGGTAAGATAGTTGATACAGACAGTAGCACATACAGGAATTTTTCAAGGGGGGATCCAGGGTCGAAAGTTCGCCATTCTTGTATCATGAACCTTTTGATTTTGTCGATTTTCGGGAACAAAACACAGTAAAAAAACTAATTATTGAATAAATAATTAGCATTAATTAATAAAATTAATCATTAATAACAAATATTTAATTAAACTTTACGTACTATATACTTATAATTATAATCAATCGGAAAAAAATCAAGGGCTTTGGGGGGGGGTCCGGACCCCCAGGATCCCCCCTTGTGTGCGCCACTGGATACAGATGACTATTTCCTTTAAAATTTTTATTTATTTTTTCATTTCAAATGAGGCTATGGATGGGTATTTTTACCATTGCAGACCAAGTACATTTCCCGGGAGCTGAAATCACTTTTTAGTACGGCACCATACAGGTAGATACCAATTGCCGAAATGTAATTTTTACACTCAGAGGAATGCATCTGAGTTCTGGAGATGCGAAATTGAAGAAGGAGTTTAATTTTTCTGAGGGCATCTAAGCCAAACAGGCACTCTAGGAATTTTTCACATGCCGCATAACTATACGACATTGACGCTGTCGATTTTCTGCATCATGAAATCCACCAATTTGGGGCAAGGTCGAACGCCAGCACCTAACAAACTACGCCACCCAGCCGGCATTTTCCTTAAAATTAATACAGTCAAATTAAATTATTGTTTTTATGAAATGAATGTGATATATTTCAATAAATATTGTTGTTAACGTATGGGAATTTATATAAAATATTGTGGTAAACATTGGTTTGAGTAAAACACAATGAAAAAAAGGAATGTGAGTAGATTCTAAGAATAGCAAAATGATTTTTCCTGTCAAAACTTTTGGAAAGGATTGTTTTCTGAAACGCACTTAAATTATAATTTAATTCGTAAAAAAGTTTATCTTGAACCATTAATAATTAAGTACGTCGGTAAGATTTAAGAAGAATGGATTGTTAAGAGAACATAATTTAGTTTAGTTTAGTACGTTCACCAAAGTGTGCAAATTTATATACATAAACAAAAAAAAAAAATGATTATTACAAAAAAGCCTTAATAAAGACAAAAATTGTTTGAAAAAGAAACACTTTCGAAGAATAAATAATAATTAAAGGGAAAAAATGAAGAAGAGCATGGTGAATAAACATTAAGGTGACTAAGGACAAAAAAATGGGTTTGAGAGTGTGGAATGTTTAATTACATAATGCAATTAACGATCTATATTAACACATACACGCACACAACCTCTGGATTTGCAAGTGAAATTGACTTGTCATTAGTGCAAGGCCGAAAAAGAATGTTTTTAATGTTGAAATGAATCTAATTACTACTGATTTTGCGACGAAAGTGAAGGAAAAAAATGCTTCCACCGTTTCTTAAAGATTTATCTCCCTATCAACTGAAAAAGTTCCTCTGAAAGCTATAAAATGTTTTCTCTCAACTAAATGCTGAAATCAATTACTGCATTCCAGCACCTGTTGCTGAGTGAAGTAAAAAACTTTTTTATTCTTTTATATGCAAATTCTCGTTTATTCAATTGAACAAAGAAGCATTTGATGCAAGACACTTTTTATGTTTCTTCCAGCTGACTTAAAATTCAAATCTAATTATCGGAGCAGTAGGTACGAATTACCTAGAGCAAAAAGAATTGATGCCGCACAATAATAAACATTCTTTAGGTAATGAAAAAAAGAGTGAATTGTACGATAAAAGAAATATTTATTAAAAATATTGATTGCTTACTCATCCAATATGATGTCATTTTTATGATTAGTAATAAAAGAGGGGAATATACCTTACAAATGGGAAATATTTTATTTTAGTTAACATTAATGTTTAATTAAAGTTGGTACTATTCCATGAAACAAAAAAAAAATTGATTGTTTTGTACAATTTTATGTGAAAAAAAAGTGTGTTTTTCATAGTTAATTTTTTCCACCAGATAAACCTTAAATTCCAAGTTTTTTGTTGAATTTTAATATATTTTTACTAATTATATGGGAATTATGCGAGTTATATAAAGCGAATTTTAATTATACACTCGAAAGACCAATAATTAAAAAAATACTTATGTATTTTTGTTATTTTATTACTTTATCTAGAGTTTTTCTTCTGATTGTGAAGATTTTGGTCGTGATTTATATGCTTAAGATAACTTTTTATATTAAATATAAATTTTGCTACAGCACCAAAAATAAAAACTACCGAGATATTTAAGAGTTAGGTTAAACACCCGATGTTAAAAAGAAGATATGCAGAAAGAAAGAAAAATTTGGTTCTTATTTTCATCGCTAAGGTAATACTGAATCAAGGTTTTATTCTTACATCACATACTTAAGAAAAATCTTTCTAATCTGCGAAAAGAAAAACACACAAACGAACTTATTTTCACAAAACAAAATCTATCTTTTCTTTTGCTTTAGCTGTGTGTGTGCGTAGTCACAGTTATTTCATTTTATTTATAATACTGATGTTTACGATGATAATCGTTGTATTAAGTCAGCATAAGATAAGTTTTTACATTTAAATGCACATTTTATGCTAATAAATAGATAAAAATAAATAAAACTAAACTAAAACTATATAAAATCTAAATTAGCTCATACTTAAATAAATCAAGTAGAAACTTAAACTAAAAGTTTGCATATGTGTCATGAATATCTAGGATACATAGTCTCAAACATTTAAAAAATGCTCATGTATAAAGTTAAGAATGGTTTAAGTCTGAAAGGTGCAGAATGATTAAGAAAATCGACAGTTTTTTTTAAATGAAGCAAAGATTTGAAAAATTAAGTATTATACTTAAATTAAGCAAAAAGTAAACAATCAAATCAGCCCAGAAATTTTATTGCCACATTTATGATATTGCTTTGTACTTATCTTTGTCAAATATCGTGTATAATGTAATCGATTTTTCATGGGAAATAATCAAACAAATTAAGATTTCCACATTGTCTACCATTTATTGGAAAACGTTTTCGTGATTAATACACGCAATTTTAGAAGCAAGCAGGCACAAACCTGAAATCGACCTTGGTGAACATTACAATATCATCAAATGCGCGTCAAAACTAAGTCGAAAGCACTTCAAATAGGAAGAAGAACGAAATCAAAAACGGAAACAATATTTTTCTTCCGGCAGCTTTAACGGATAGTAGAAACATTTATACCTTCCATTTTTCTGTGGACACGTAGAAAAGATTCCGTCGTTTTCTTTTTTTTTCTTTAAAAAAGGGAAATAAAAGTGGAAAGAGGCGAGGAAACAAAACATGTCAGGCCAACGAGGATGACAACCGCAAGAGTTTTAGAATGGGAAAGAAAAAATTCTGACAGCTACGACGTCGGCTACAGCTCTCCATTTTTGTCTTTTTCATAAGGAATTTTCGATATTGACATGTTTGCTACGAGGAGACGCTTTCGTCAGCATTGTTTCTGCATGAGGGGAGGGGAAGGGTAGTTTGTTTTCTAGTTTGCACCGAACGAGAAACGAAACGGGCCAAATTTAAATAGCAATACCACACTCGAGAAGCACAGATGACTTATATTTTTCTTCTCTTCTCAAGAAACCGACGTTCAATTATGGTATTAAACATTGCCTTGTCAAATTAAAAAATCACACTTTTGACGGCCGAATTCTGCAATGATATGAAATATTTAAAACAACAGAGAACAACTTAAAAATAGTCCCATTTTAAAAAAGGCGAAATTTTATAAGGTTATTTGTAGTGAAAGATATACGTGAATTAAACGCACAGAAATAATGAAAAATATTCTGTCACCAGCTCCTGGCATAACTTTTCCATGAGAATATTAAAATACCCTCACGCATTTTTTGTTTTGTCTTATAAAAATCATTACTCGCGCAAACAGCATTTCTTATGAGCAAAATTTTTAAGGCGAAACAAAAATGGTATTAGGTCAGTACAGTAGTTTTGATCTAGTTAATTACACTTATTAAATAATAAATTTAATCTAATGATTTAATCTTCTTAGAAGTTCTACTACCTTTTGATTGGATTCTCACTCAATTTTACACAGCATTAAAAGCTCTCTTCAAAATAATTTGACGTCTCAAACGAATGATATTAATTACCTATGTAAATGATTAATCAAATAGCGAGAGATCTACATTTTGAATAAAGTAATGAATCCTTATTATTACAAAATAATTTAATTAATAACTCTATATTTATTTCAGGCCTGGAAAAGGAAACGTACAATTCTATTCGGTGCATTTTTTGTAAAGGGCTTTAAATAAAAATTTATAATTTATCGTAAATGTTATTATTACGATTAAAAGTTAAAGGGAAAGGCCTTTTGTAACTAGGCCATTCGAGTAAATTTGAAAACATGTAAATGTTTAAAATATTTTCAGAAATGGTAAATGAGAGCTTGTTGTTATATACAGTTATATTTCAAAGAAATTCTTTACTGTGTGTAGATATTTTAAAACTAGTTAGGGACGTCAGAGGAAATAGAATAAGTTGTGAGTGTGTTAAGCATTTGAAAGAGTACACTTTTTATATTCTAGCTCTTTTCTAAAAGAATTGAGGTAAAAGCATTGAATATATGCTGAATACAAATGATTCGAATCGTATAACAAAATGTGAATAAATAATTTTGAAATGAAGAATACTAAATGGATTATAAGACAAATTCATCAAATGGTAATACTGAGATTATTTCAATTCTTCTGTAAGAAGTACTATCACTTGAGCTTAGATTATAGCTATTCTTAATTAAATTTATTGCATAAATAGAGCCCCAAAATAGTAATTTAAACTTCTAACCACAATGACCTTAAGTTGATGAAAAATAATTTAAGAAATCTTTGATTTAATTATATAATTGTGACAAAACTTAATAAAATCAGTTCTTCTTTGTAAGGGTTGATAAACACATTTGGAAACTTTTAGTAATAAACCGTAAAAAAAACTTATCTGAATTTCTTTTTAGAATATTTTTGGAAATCAAATAATTTGCTGAGACTTAATGAAAAAAAGCTTACAAAACTAAAAAAAAAAAAAAAAAAGTTTCCTAAAAATGTAAAATAAATTAGAATTTTATGCAACTTATCATTTGAACTCCGACTTGGACGTCTGATTTTATGTCAATTAAATTTAACTTAAAAAAATTCAAGTTAAGTTAATTTTTTAGCTTTTTTAGTTCTTCCTGTTACTGCAGTCCCACGGCATTATTTAAGAGCAATGGATTCCCAGCTTCTCAACAAGAGTGTTTTATTTAATTGATACGGCCAATTTATTTGTTTTCTTGATAAACTAAAGAAAAATCCCATTTGGCAAATACGAAGAATCCACAACGCCTACCAACTACCTTAAAAGTGAGCAACACGTTCTCGAGCTGTCGGGAAAAAAAGGATAAATTTGAAGTAAAATACACGAAATAAATAAAAATACATCACGCCCTTCTACAGTACTCTCGATGTAAAAAGAAAAAAAAAAACCTACCACCACTTCAGGAGAATGTAATCACATTTAGTGTTCCTCTGACCCCACAGTTCCAGTTAAGTAAATAGTGAGGTAAGAGAACTAGTGAATTCAAGTGAAGTGAGAAAGGAGGTGGGTGAGAGGGGAAAAAGAAGAAAACAGGGGGTGGGAAAAATGTGGATGAAAAGCTTAGGGAGGGATCAACCGGAACTTTTATAGCTGCCCATCTAAGGATTGATTTGAAGTAAAAAGAAGGAGCCAAGATGGATGAAAAGGATATGTCTGCAATAACTATGCAAAGAAAATGTTTGAAGAAAAAGTTCGGTTTCTGCAAAATCCGTTTGAACACACACAGACATCATGTATTTTTTCTCTTTTCCTCAACTGTCAATGATAGTCTGGAGTGGCGTAACATTTATTGAAATTAACATTGGAACAATAATACCATACCACATCTTTCCAGACGTACATATGAAACTATTCTTCTTTTATCATTTTAAAGAGATTCAGAATAAATTTTGTGACAGTGGATGCCAAGCTTAAAAAAATAGATTCTCAGAATTTTATTTGCCCTGCACTTGCAAGCGCCGTTCAGAGCCTTTTAAATGATTTTACCATTACAAATAACTTGATTCAAGTTGTACAGTTAAAATAGCAGCACGTTTATCCTAATACATATTTATAAATCAGGAAATGTAATAAGACATATCAGACATGACATATCGAAAAAAGAAGACAGGAATTTAATATATATTTCTGCAAAAATAAAACTATATGTATGAATAAATTTGAGCTCTGCTTTCACTTTCAATTTTGAAATAATCTTTATGCAGGAATAAATTTTGTGTTTGGTTTTAAAAAAAGTATGCTTAGAATGATAAACTTCATGAATCAAAAATGTGTAAAAAAATATTTATTGTTTTCTTTGGATATTAAAATGCTAAAGATGATTAGATGAAATGTAAAAACTGCAACTAAAAATGATATTTGTACATAAAAAATGCTAATATAAAATTGCTTATAAAAGAAAGGACAGCAGTATGTGAAGCAGTCTTTAATTTTCCATTTAAAGTGATCTTTCGGCATGGGAATGAAAAATTGAACGATATATATGGATAAACAGCAAGGAAAAATATAACAATAAAATGTTGCTCGCGAGTTTTCCCTTTAAAAATAATGGACCTTTTGTCTGGTGAAAGACGTCTCTTTTCAAATGAGTCATTGCGGGATAATCAATTCTAAAATTGTATCAAGTTTTATTTATGGATGACTAAAACCATTCTGATTGTCTGTAACATGTCTTTTTTTCCAGATCTAAATGTATATAAATGGGAAAGAGCTCTGCTGTAAACACAATGAACAGCATTTAGTTTATATAAATACACATACCCACAATCCGCACTTCCACTGAGCAAATTGAAACAATACGCAAGCAGTTACACACTATGGTGTAAAATGCCAACCTCTCAGATTTCAATTGCCGGGTGTTCGAAGTGCTGTAAAAGATTTGAACAATGCAAGCATTATCCTTTCAGTAGAAGCATTTAAATGGACTGTGTATACGTCACTCAGTCAAGAGGAAGAATACTTAAAAAGAGGGAGAAAGAATCGAAAAGCAGATGGGTTAAATGTCGCTCTTGGTGTCGTCTCATGAGTATGCGAACTGAAAAGAAGATAATGCGATTTGCAGGGAAAATCCTAGCTTGGGACAACAGTCAAGGTTGATTAAATTTGAGGCCATTTGCCGACTACAAGGATAGGCTTTGTTGAGAAAATTGTTAAATATATCATTCTACCACTGCCATTATCGTAAGAGCCGGATCTGCAAAAGCAGGATTAAACAGTAACGAATGCTAATCAAGAGCGGTCGTTGAGTAACGAAAGAAACTTATTGTTGCAGAAACTAAAAGGCACGGGAGAGGTTGTATTTTAAACACTTTTGTCTCTTCGCATTACTAAAGAGAAAAAGAACAAGGTACCGCTCGGGTACATTTGCATATATAACAAGGGAATAGCAATGTGTTCTAGATATGAATACATTTTCCAGTGTTAGCTTATAAAGCGAATATGAACTATTTAAGTCAGAAGTAAAAAGTGGGAAAAACAATATTATGCTACGTTCCAGCTGTGTACATATTTTAAATATTACAAAAGTTTTAAAACATTTTATGTTTCTCATAATTATCTCTCCTTTCTAATATTCAAAGTGCATTTTTTAGTCCAAAGTATGGGAATATTTGGAATTAAGTATTATATATGTATAATGCGTATGTTTCGAATAAATACAAATAATTTTTAATGAGAGCAAAATCAGTAAACTGATTTAAAATATGTTTCTGTTCATCATTTTTGTTGAATAGGTATTTCTTTTTTTTAAAATTGTTCATGTACGTTTATGAAATAGTAACAACGTGTATACATTGTAGTCTGTAATCAGTATGACTAGGATATATTCTCTAACAATAGTATACAGCTTCCTTTAATTATCTGTAATTATAAGACAGCGTAAAATTAATTGAGAGTCTACGTAATTATAACATACTGATGATTCATCATATCTACACAGCTGTAAGATTCCAATGAGTTACATAATAGTTACAAGGGGGAAGCAGCTTACTCTGTTTGTCTGCTGCCTAAAAATCATGATTCAAATCTAGGGTATGAGAGATGTTTCGCAGCTGTGGTAAACGCGTAATCATATTGACTAAGTATTTGTTTAAAAGTATTGAAATGCAGTTTTAATAAACTAGACCACACTCTCGAATAAATTATTATATAGTATTTACAACGATTGGTGAATTTTATAATTATGTTAATAGTAGAAAATAGGCATATTTTTCCATAAAAGCAAGCAATTACTTATCCGTTTTTAAGATTTTCATTTAATAAAACATCCGACTTAAGATTATAATAGTATTATATCATATATATAGAGAGAGAGAGAAAAATCGATTCCTATCACAAATGTGAATTTCGGGTTTATTTCACATTTTAAACATCCATACACATATTGTGTCTCACATTATTGAGAAGTTTTATAGCAAGCAATTAAAACTTCTATTTCGAATATTTTTTAATTACACTATTTATATCTGGATTAAATTAAATTATTTGTTATTATTATTAAATTCTTGTGCTTTAGAATAACACAATAATTTACATAAGGTTATAAATTTCCACAACATGAATAACAGTTAAAGAAGTGTTAAATTCTATAGAGAAAAAAGTGGAAATTATTGAAATAAATTTATCTAAACAACTCTAATAAATAATTTTAAAATAGTCATTTTATTATAACAAAATTGTGTGATACGGTTTATCCTGATGATTGTTAAAATAATTAATAAAGAATTTAAGGCAATTCAATTTTTTTTCGCCATACACAAATAATTTTCTTGCTTCAGTATTCTGCAAATTTTTCATCAAAGGAATAAAAAATTAGTATGAGCCTATATAAATAATGCCACTTAAAAAAATCAGGATAAACTTAAAGTGAATCTACGACTATCGATGAGCATTTTTTGCATCCTTTACAGTAAACTAACGAATGATCTTATATTCGTTTTGAATGACAAAATAATATGGTTTGAATAGCTACTAAGCCTTTTCGTAAGAGTTTCAGGAATAAATTATCTCTCGGAGAGAGAGAGAAGATATACATGAATAGGCAAACCAGAAGATTTTTTTTAGAAGAATCATTTGAACTCTGGGAATTGAATTATTGTCAACAAACTCATCACTTAATTTAGTGTTAATATCTGCGCAGATTATATTGTGTTAGGTTAAATCTAATCTACGAATACACTAATTTAGAATAAATGAAAAGAACATTGGCGGTGTTTTCTATTGCAAAGAGGAAAGCAAAGTAAATGTTTACTTTTAGTTAAGAGATTCCAGGCAAATGCTGTGTAAATACAAAAGTTGATAGGCAAGGCGTATGTGATTAAGAATAAGTTAATATGTTTACCAGTTTCTGGAGTAGAGCGCAAGATTTATTCACACGTTAATAAGGAAAAATGTTAATGATTTCTTAGAAAATAGTTCATAGATAACAATGTTTGTTCAGTGGGAATGGAAATAAAATATTAATCCTTGTACAATGCTATGAAATATTGAAATGTAATATTTATGATACATATTTAATTATTTATGGCAAACGGAGCTTAGATCAAGATATAGGTATAAAGGTTAAATTTCTTTTCAATAAAATATTAACTGTAAAATGTAATTTTGAATTTATTTCACCAAAACAAAAGTTAAAAGTGCCGCTCACGTTGAGTTAACTCAGAAAGATTAATTCATTAGTGTAAAAAAAAATGTGTGTGTGAATGCCATTTTATTAACTACTTTAATATTTAAATATGAGAAGCAGAATGAAAATATAACTTCGAAAATCATTTTATCTTACAGTTTTAATTCTGAATTTTTGCGAGATATAAAACCAGAGCAATTTTGTAATAAAAAATATTTAATTAATAAGAGTTATTGAAGAATCTTTTAAGATCATAAAACCTTTTAGAATGAATAAGAATCTGTTATAGATGGAGAAATGAACTAGAAAAAGGCGTATTTTTAATAAGATTTTTTTTGCTATCTATTTTCCGTGAATGTAGTTTTGAAAACAATTGACAGCTAAAATTTAAAGGTTATATAATCCTACGTGTTTTATTCAAAAAATTTTAATAACTTTGTTTAAGATAGCGAAGAATATTTATTAGAGATAGTTTTTACAACGCCTGCTTACCGAATTTACATGAATAATTCTTCATAACATTACAACTCACGATTACCCATCTTACTAAAAAATGCATTTTCCTTTGTTTAAGCGTAATAAATATCGTCAAAATAATTGGTTTTTCAAATATACTATTTAGTTTTAAAAATATAACAATATGATCATTTATTTTTAAAACGTAGAAAATATGGTATTGATAAATTAAAGTGACAGTTTTGTAAATGAGCAGGAAGTAACATAAGAGGACACATTTCAGTTTCCACTAAAACTAAAATGTCATCATTGACGAGATATTGAATAGTTTAAAATATTCATGCAAATGGCTCTAATTCAAATACCATGTCACGATGGCTTCCACCAAAAATGTCTCAGCCGTAAAGGTAAAAGTTTAAACTTGAAAAAGTCGAAGTTGTTATGTTTGTATCTTATGCTAGAAGCTGCTTAGGTAAACACAACATCCGTAAAATTTTTTGAAAGCATCTTCCCGGCAAAGAGTAGGTGGGAGGTATTTCTTTGGGCAGTGTGCCTTAGGGGTGAGCCGTCACTTCTATCCAGAAATACACAAAACATCATAATATTCTGAGCAATGCTTTTCGCCACTTCGTGCCGTAATGTTTTATTTATTTCCGGCTGCTTAGATCTTCCAGCTCAGCCTTATTTACGGCCCTAAATCGTTCTTATCGGCTCAGCTGTGTGACCTACAAATCTCCCCACCCCAACCCCAGGGGCTTGGTTCCTACCCCCTGAGCCATACAATCTTTTAGTTCCGTGCTTGGTGACAATGGGTTGAACCACCTACAGTTTGAAGCAAACAGTTTACAGGATTTGAGCAATCTTGTATTTGAAAGATTTTTTCTTCTAAGAATGGGTGGGAGCTGATTCGGGCAGGTGAGAATATCAACTATTTTTTTGAAAATGAGTTAACGATTACGAAAAATGATCCTTGATCTCCGACACTTTATCATTCCAAGGTTAAAATCATTAATAATTCACTCACTTTGATACCTTAAAGTCCATTTTTCAAAAAAAAATCTTGTTTAACTGTTTAAGTATAAAAAGTTTTACATGTTATGAAGGAACTATTATAAGATATTTCTCAGCAATTAATTAAGTTTTAAGTTTTTCAAAAAATTTACTTCGTTTACATTTTTTTATTTTCACAGTTCAATAACAACCGCTTATTACGTAGC
>BMAU01014378.1:0-170765 GCA_019973935.1 Trichonephila clavipes | reverse complement strand
ATTTTGGCATCAAGCACATGTAAAGGAGAAGGGACTAGTCATGAAATACATAATTCACTATTTAAAAGTTTTCGGTTCCATATTTCTCTATTTCGACTTTTTTTAGCATGATTATTATTTTATTTATTAAAACTTGTTTTATTAAAATATACTCTTTTTTACTGAATGCGGGGTACTCACATGCTACTAGTATGCCTAGCTCAAAATGTATAGTAATTAATGAAATTAATCAGAATTATACTATTAAATCAAAACTGAAGTATTAAACATATAAACAAATATTCAGTACACTACACTTTAACACATTCGCTAAGTGTATTATAAGGTGTTTTACCAATTTACTTTTTTTTATGTATTTCAATTTCAGGGGAAGTTGACTACCACAATGCTATACACTGGAATGTGTTCAGTTATAGATTACTTCACACTAATGGTGTGGAACATTTTTACCCATCAAAGTACACATCAACTAAGACGCAACATTAACCTCAAAGTCATCAAAAGTCAGCAGTTGCTCGACAATGCTATATTCCAGTTATTCGACAATGCTATATTAGAAGTTATCCATACTTTCAAAATTTTAAAAGTCTGTATACAAATTGTGATCTATCATTGTATGTATTCAATGACTGGTTTAGGTCAAAATTTGGACAAAAAGATATCAAAAGTCCAAACAATAATAGACAAGAAAATTATGGAGTCACGACTGCTGTTTAAACTTGAGTTTTTGTACATGAGATGTGTGGCACACTTTAAAATTACTAATAGCTTTTACTAGCTGGCATCTTAAGCAAATCTAACCTTCAGAAATGTTTCCAGCCATTAAAAAAAAATAATTTAAAAATAATGAAGTTTTAGACATTTGTTTAAAAAGTACCTTTTAAACATAATTTTGAATATTTGCGCCAAGTATCGCAGTACATCTCGCATTACCAAAAAGCACAGCCTAATGATATTTTTATTCATTATTGCTATTGAATTTTTACAGCTCTTTTCTAGAGAAAATTTTCAAGAATGAAAGATTTTTAATCTGTTTAGTCATTTTGGAGGGATAAATAATCAATGGATTTCAAAGTTGATATAGTTTGAAGTTTAGAAGGAATGGGAAAATGCCACATATTTTTCTTAACGGAACATTTTCTTTGAAAAATGAGCATATGTATAATATACTGCTTACAGAATCATTTGCTTTGACAAAATGTATAAAAATGCTGTTCTTATCAAATGTGTTTTTAATGAAGTGTGAGCAGTGCAATATTATTAGTTTAATTATTATCTTTATTTTCACAAGAATTTTAATAATTTTAACATGCACAATCTAAACTAAGTTGGTAAAATCATTTAAAGCAGAATTTTACCATTGAAGGTATCTTCAGACATTTCATGTCATTCATAAGGAAAATAAATCTATAAAATGAAATTATTAGCGTTTTAAACAGTGAATTATGTTTGTTTATTTTTAGAATTTAGTCCTATTAATTTACAATCTTGAAAACTATGCATTAGCATTCCTAACATTTCAAGATATAGTTCTCTTTTATCATATAATTATTTAAAAAAAAGAAAACACTCTCAGTTGGTCTGCTTTTATTTTCAGGATCTGAAAGCAATTTTGCACAAAACAATTTTCAAACAGTAGTTATTTCCTAAAATTCGTACATCATTTATTTTCTATATTTTCTCAGAAGACAGGATAGTCAAAGATTATATTCTCAAAAACAAAAAAGTATTCATTACAAAATTAAGAGTAAAAATAACGTTGAAATATGTATTATTACTTATTAAATTGAAAATCTAGCTTTTATAAATGAACATTCAAGGAACCTAAAAGTATAAACTGAAACGAGATAACTTTATACTCGTAATACTTTATAATTTCATCAATCAAATAACAACTGTGGTAGAACCTTTGAAATATTAAATAATTATTATATTACACTTTTTAATAAGTAAACAAATAAATAAATTCATCATTTGAATGAAAACAAATCACGAATTTTTTATTCCACTAATTACCAACTTGAACAGCATGTGTTGAAAAACCGAATAATAAATGCAGTAATTTTTTGCTTCTAACATATCACCACCTTAAGAATTATATTTCTCTCTCTTGTGTAACGCTGAAATATTATCTGAATTTATCTTCAAAGCCCCGAAAAGCAATCCTAAACGCACCTTTTGCAACAGCAGCGAATGTTCCCATCCTCTCGTCATTCATTCCTCTCTATTCAGAAATAGATTGTGGCAACCACAGATTTCTTCTCAATATCAAAAGCAACATTTGAATTCATAGTAGCGCAATTTCTTCTCCTCCCTCTTTCTCTCTTCCAAATCAATGCCGGTTGAGACCGTTTCGATTTTGGGGTCAATGGTCCAAGACACACGCTAAGGGTATAGGGCGGAACAGGGGTGACGATAAAAATCACGCGATCCCAAAGGTCAAAAAGTGCACCTCCCTCAAATCTGTTCTTTTATTACTCTTGAAAGTGCTTAGCTTAGGGGTTATGCGGCAGTTCGTTCAGTGGAAAGTTGGGGTAAAAAAAAAAGAGAAAAATAATTGCTGAGTCATTTGTGGCGAAAAGTACTCTTTCGGAATGGTTTTATTTTCCCTTGCTAATGTTGCCTGACACCGCCGAGAGATACGTAAACTGTGGAAAAAGGGGAAATTAAAGATTTTAGCACCTGTTCCAGAACTGTGGAATTATTGCTTGTTTCATTTTATTTCCGTCTTTATTTGGCTTATTTTTATAACTTTTAGAGATATGCGTAAAATGCTCATCGCATTATGTCTGTAACATTTTTTTTTTTAGAAAATAAAGTAATCTTTTAGTTTTTAAAATATTTTTTCCCTACTCAGGAAAATATATATTCAAAATATATACTAAAATTTCAAGAAGAAAAAATGAAAAAAATTCTTTAACATTTGCCGGTGCTTATTTTTAAAATGATTATTAATCTATGTGTTAAAAGTATTCGATCTTGCAGTGATATAGAGGTATACTAAGTTTGATTCTACAAACAAATATACAATTTGCGTTTATAGCATCTTCCAGTTCATATATAAGTAATAATATTATAGCCTTTTGCGATAATAGTCAATTTTTATGAATATATAAAAAGGATAGATAGATAGATATAATATTTTGAAAGCAATATATATATATAGATTTTATGAATATATAAAGGATAGATAGATAGATATAATATTTTAACTTCATATATATGAAAGTTAATAGAAAAGAAGGTAGATGAAGTATATACATATATATATATATAAAGTTATATGAAAGTTATATATATATTATATGAAAGTTTTATATATATATATATATATATATATATATATATGGATATATATATATGATTATATATATATATATATATATAACTATAATTGTTATTCAAAAAATAAATATTAATATTGATGTCTTACGCAATCCTAAAATCCAAATACGTTTATGTTTTATTTTTAAAAATTCGCTAAAAATTCTATTTTATCACAAACATATAGTCATTCGAAAAATATTTTTTTCGTATCTTTCATGTTTTATTGTGCCTTTAAAGTACTAAAAATGTGCATTTGACTAGCTACAAACATTACTTATTTTATTCCATTTTCAATCTTACCTGGAAATTCCCATTTATATATATATATATATATATATAGTTAAAAATTATTTTTAAATATAAAATTAACTTATTATGTGTTCTCCCTTAAATTATTTTATTAACTTATGTTATTAAAAAATTACTCTTTACTGATTTCAACATCTAAAATTTAAATACTTTAGTGTTAATACGTCGACTTATTTCTTCAGATCAAAATGCGTTGCCAAAGTCACGATATGCAGCCAATACAGAAAACCCGTCCCTGCACTTGTCAAACAAAGTAATAATAACTTTAGCAACATTTGGCGATGCATTTTAAATTGGTGACTGCCTTTGTTTTGGCGAAATTTGTCAACCGCATAATACGAAAGCACCAAAATTAATATAAATGCACATAAAATAAATATCGAAGCTACAGTTTTTGAGATAAGGGCAGGTCTGCTTATCTCAAATTAATGCTTAGGCACACTAGGCACGTGCCTAGAACGAGAGATAGGAGGGTGAAAAAAGAGAACTAATAAAAATTACATCAAACATACCACACACCACCTAGTTACTCATGGGATGTACTGTGAAAAATAGAAATCTTAAAGGTTTGATGTTGATGTTACAATGGAAGTTGATTGCAATGATGTCATTAATGATTTTGCTATAATCAAAGCTCGAAGAAAACATTTGTTGTAAAAATACAATGACAATGATACAGCATAGAATAAGGATGCCTAAAGGGAAAAGATAGTAAAGCAATAAGTGATGGAAGAGATGATAATTAAAAAGTTTAAAACCATTCATACAATAATGTATATTCCACAGTGCAGGTTTGTCCATCGGGTGCTTGGGACGGGCACCCAGAGGCTGATAAGCTGGACTTAACCAAATTTTCCTACGATCCACCAGTGCCAAGGGGGTCCATAAATCTTCTGTGTCTAGGCTTCAACATAAGCTTTAACTGGCATTGATAATTTATTCTGTAATTGCAAATGATTTCATTAATTTACTGTACTAATTTAAAAAAGGTTGGTCCGTGATGCGATAAGGAAAGAAATGAACACGGCAAGAAATAAGAGTAAAGAAATGATAATGGCTAAACCACATGTCCTTATATTTTCTTTACGGCAGCTGGTTGGCAGTTCAACACACGGCAAGTTCATAGATGGTGGATAATGGAAATACTTTCCATAGAGCAAAAAAAAAAGGGAAAATGGTAATATAGTTAATGGAAAATCCCTCCTGAACCAAAAATGTCAAAATAAGAACTGGATGAGAAGGGTGCTCTGAAAATAGGGATAGAGTGCGTAACAATTTGAAGTGCTAGGAAGCCGGGGAGATTAAAAATGGCCCTGTATAAAGAAGGTTCTATATGTTTCATCAACAAATGCTACATAAAAATTAACCACAGAGATTAAATTTGTATTTATTTATTTAATAGTATTTAATCACAATATATTTTGCACTTTGGATCAGTTTTATATGTATTCGTATCAAATTCTGTGATAATTCATCTCATATAACTAAACCACTTTTTTCTACATGCTGTCTGTACAAGCTAATAAAATAATAAATTAATTCATTTTGGATAGCAAAATTTCAGTTTCAAAAATTAAATTAATTTGACCATAATTCATGATATTAAAATAATTTATATTTAATTTCCATTTATTTCAGTAAACATGTTTTTCAAAAACTTTCACAAATAAAATAGGCTACATTTTGTATCTATAAAGAATTTCAAAACAACATAATAAAAAAGTAGTAAATGTTTTAAAAATATAAATCCATGATATTATACAGCGGTTATTCATTTGAATCCACATCGTATTTTTCTTTATAAAATTTCAAATATTCTATATCATAACAGAGACGACCTCTACTTAGAATAAAGAAAAAAAAATTATTCAGTGTTGAAAAATAAGTTAATAGTTCTAGGAATAATATAAAATTTTACTTGATGCTATTTTTCATATATTTATTCTAATAGCCAATTCATTGTAATTACTTTGCTAATGCGACTTAGTCACATATAAGGAGAAAATTATTTTAAAAGCCTAATTGCAGAAGAATAAACAATAGGTAATAACATATAATGCATTTAAGTAGTAAACATCCTAGTATATATAAACAATATGTTATGAATGTATTAAATTGTTCAATGATATATATATATATATATATATATATATATATATATATATATATAAACTTTTCTTTTATAATTATGAGTATTTTTTTTACTTAAATTACGTAGAACTAGAGAAAGCACCATAATTAACAAAATAATGAGGTAATTAAATGAAAAAAAATTGAAAAAACTGTGCAGGTTAATGAGTGCTAAATGAGTTAAAACAAATTACTTCCTTATTTTATAAAAGTAAATGATTCTCATTAAATTTCCCGTGCAACATCAATACATAAAAAGTAATATCACTGATAGCAAATTTTAAAATGATTCTGCTGAATACCAAAGAAAGCATTTTTATGCATGTTATTCGTATATATATATATATATATATATATATATATATTTTTACATTAAAATTTTAATTAAATTAATATTTAGCTTATATTTATATCTGTGTGCATATATTTTTGTATGTCATTAAATGAATTTTTATTACAAGTATGTAAACAATTTTAAACGAATTATATTTACTCTGAAGAAATCTCTCTCTCTATATATATATACATATGTATATATATATATGTATATATATACATATATATATATATATATATATATATATATATATATATACATATATATATATATATATGTATATATATATATTTATAGGATTCATATATTTCAATTTTTTAAATTGATAATTGTGATTGTTTTTATATATTTAAATATATATATATACATATATATATATATATATATATATATATATATATATATATATATATATATATATACATATATATATATATATATCTATATATATACATACATATATATATATGTATATATATGAAATAAATTTGTATTATATATCAAAAACAAGAAATAATAGATAATGAACATAACAAGAAATAACGTAATAAAATTATAAATGCTAAACATGAAGATCAAAATTATAAAAAAATAAAAAAAGAAGAACCTAGCGAGTCAGACAGCAAATTCCGACTGAGAAACGAGTAATATATTTATCTATATAATTAAATTATAGTCATAAAATATTATTAATAAATAATGCGTTATAAACGTTTTATAATACATAATTAATAATTTTAATTATATGAACATCCAAGATAAATATTTGATTTACGTGACTTTAACAGTGTACAAGACTCTCTGTTAAATCTATTTACGTATCCGTATCTCAATAATAATCGTTGCAAAAAATTGTTCTCTCTCTCTCTCTCTCTCTATATATATATATGAATATACATATATGTGTACGGGATGAGAGAAAGAATAGTTTAGCAAGATAGATAGAGAAGTTGACACACACATTATCATTATACAAATATTTTTAATCAAAATATCTAATAAATCGTTTACTCCATTATATAATCTTAAAATTATTTTATTCTAAAAAAAATATTTCATAAAAAAAAATTAAGAATTGTTATAAGAATACTTGCTAATAAATTACAAAACATGGCATAAACGTTTATATTAAATAAATGAATGTAATCTCTGCCCCTTGTTTAGATAATTTAATACACAAGTTATTTTAAGACTATTTTTAAACTCTTTAAAATAAATCCTAGTTTTATTCTAAACTCGTATAGAAAAATATTTTTTTTAAAGTGATATATATGAATTTGAAGCATTATTACATTCCCTTCACATTTAAAATATGGAAAAGTCAGTCACAAATTTTAAAACAATTGATGTTGAGTACATGTCTGTTCCTTTAATGGATGTCTCTTCTAAAAAAATTTTAAATTTTCATTCATATATTGAGAAATGGTTTGTATCTTTTATACTCCCAAAGTAATCTTGAATAATGATGGTACCTTTTACTACCAAGTTACAAACTCTGAAGTTCTTAAGGATTCAAATAGTAATTGTAATGGGAAATACAACGTTACGATATTTATTATAGATGTTCATTTCTCGAAGGCAAAGCGTTCAGGTGCCAACAGTTTTGATAAATTAATGATGCTGTTCGGCACTTATTTGGACATCGTGTTAATAATTGGGAAATCAATATACGAGGAACCCGGTTCTCATAACTCATTATCACACTAAGCGTGATGAAGATGAAGCTTTACAAGAAATAATCGATAATGTATTTGCTGGCGATTTCTCATATATTACCAGAAAACTAATTAAGCAGTCAAATTCTTATGAGTGGATTATCAGGAATAAATATTGGACAATAAAAAATAATAGAAGTGACTTAGATAATATTCTTGCATTTGTATTTGAATGCAGAAATCGACATCAATATTTTAATGGTTATGATGCTTTCAGAATAGAAAATCGTCAATACAAAAGTAGTATGAAAAATGAAAAAGACATTTGTGAATAATTCGGTACAACATTTTTGTCAATTTTATACATTTCCTTACAACTTATTGAGTAAGAATAATGGTTTCTAGAAGTTTGTTATGAAATTTAAAAATAAATATATGTGTATATAAAGGCAATAATGGTTGTCATTTTATTGATCTTAGTTAAAATTTTTGATTGATATTGTTGTGTTAGGAGTTTTAAATGATCTGAATGGTAAATATGGCTTACGCATTTCAACATAAAATTTTCTAATAGACGATTATAAAATATAAAAAAAAATTAAACTTAAGTCTAACGTAGGTATTCAAAAAAATATTGAAGCATTAAAATAATAAAATAATAATTCTATACTAAAACATATGTAAATTCCTTATTATCTTTGTTAATTCAGACAGATACCTTCAATTTACAAAGGAAATGTTTCTTTATTTTATAATTTATGTTCATCAGGGTTTCAGTTTAAGAGAAAAATATTTGTTAATCGCTGTGGCAATAATCAACAGAAATCGTAAAAAAATAAACATTAGAATATGAAAATGTTTTCATCATTCTGTATTTTGTAACTGACCTACAAATAGTTGTGTGTGTGTGTGAACAAAGGAAAGAAATTTTTTAATGATATAATATTTAACCATTTTTCCCAAATTGATCTAACACGGTTCAGTAATAAAGTATTGCCTGAATAAAACATTTTTTGAATTGGCTTCTATTATATTGTTTAAACCGATTTTCTTAAGTCTAGTAAAAAAAGTATGCACATATCTTGCAAAAATATATCGCATAAAAATTACTCGTATCCTCGTAATACATTTTACTTCAAAACGAGCAAAATAATTATTCATAATGCATGATATGCCTAGATAGAAAATATAGGTCATTCAAAATTTAGTTGCTTTATCGTAGAAATTACGTATCATTTATTCATGATATCTAACAAAATATTAAAAAAGAATAAAGTAAGATAATTAGCTGGTACAGTAACAAATTTCTCGACTACAACCACTGCACTTCAAAATTTAACATAGACTTTATCTTGATATTTTCTATTACCATAGTTTGTAATAATCATTCGCGCAATCGGTAAACAATTTTAAAGAGCTTTTATATGTTTTGATATAATGAATTTTTTATCTAAGTTTTGAGAATGCTGGCTTTAAAATGTTAGGTACATTCAAAATAGTTCGACAAACATTGTTAAAATTATTTAGAAATCTGCGTAATAAATATAATGTGTAAATAAATATAAAATAGAAATTACAGAATTGTGTAGGGATTTGTATTTAATTAAGGTCCATATTCACAAAAATATTTGGGATCTTTTTAGAAGAATTATACGGATATTTTTTTTCATTTAAACCTCATACATCTTTCTACATATCAGACATACATATATCTTAATTTCACAATTTTGTTCCTTTTAGTTTATTACAAATGGTAAAATAAATGCTAAGGTTAGGAAACGTTTTGAAAATTAAGCTGCAGAATGTTATTTTATGTTATTTTAAAGTTTTGTACGAATTTCGTTTATTCTTAGGTTTATTTTTATATTCATTTATTACAGAAATATAGTTGAATTGCGCGTATTAGTACGCAAGAGGAACTTCAAATTAAACAAAACTAACACATGTTTTTATCAAAAAGAGTGTTAAAATCCAAAAAGTTAAAATTTTCGTATTTTGTGGTTCGAAAGTAAGAAACTCTTCAAAACTTCAGTTGGATATCTGCAGTTCTTTATTAAAACATAATACCAAGTTTCCATTTCTGTTCAATTTCAACAACATTTAATAAAATATATTGTTTTATTTAGTTAATATAAGTATTCATTTAACATTTTAATAACAATTGGTTAATCTAGACATACACCATTATTGTTTAACTGAGAAGTTTTCAAGTTTTATAACAGTTAAAGTTTTTTTTTATTGTATTAATATGTGTTTTTAGGATTCACTGCATATTTAAATTATTTGAATGTAAATTGTTTAATTAATAATTGTTTTATATATACAATACACTTTTCAATTTATATATTTAAATACCTATAAAATTCTGAGAATTTTATAGTAAAACTACAATTTTTTTAAACAGATTTTACTCCACATTATGATATCTTTGAGAATGCCATTAACTTTATCTACTCAAAATTATATTAATTCATGTTAAATACATTAAACATAGTCTAAAAGGAATCGGATTATTTTTTGTATTGGGCCATTTTTTTTTTTAAAAATTTACACATTTTTTATGCCTATAATTTAGAATGTAGTATATTTAATATTAGAAGACAATCTTATTAAAAATAATCTAACTAACATTGTTTATTATATTTAAGTAAAATTTAATAATAGCTTAGGAATTTAGAGCCTGCTGAACCTTTAAGAGAAAATACGTAATAATCTCATTTGTGAAACATACTTTTCCAGGAATTCCAGTTTATTGAAAACAGCTTGTTGTGACCAGACGAGACATAATCCAATTATTAAACTTCATTTGCTTTTAAGTAATTATTATGCTTGAGAATTTCATAATCCTCTAAAAAGTTATAAATAGAGTTTTATAAATCATAGTTTAAGCAGTTATAATTCTGTGTTTTAAAACAGAAATTGAGAACGCTAGCTATTTAATTATTTACTATAAAAAAATTTTTACATTAAAATAATGTTTAAAATTAATGTTATAATTGCTAAATTTATTTTCCATTTTATAAAGTTTTGATTAGATATTGCCTAATGACCTGATGGTCAATGGCCTGGCATTTGTAAAATTGATTAGATAAACTATATATATATATATATATATATATATATATATATATATATATATATATATATATATATATATATATATATATATATATATAGTCGACTCTCGATAATTCGAACTTTCGATAATACGAACTTCTCGCTAATTCGAGTATATGCTCAGCCGCTAGAAAAACTCTTGATATTTCGAACTAAAACCATACGTTTTGGTACTCTCAATATTTCGAAGTAAAATTTGTGGTTGACCAGACTACAACACGCGATAATTCAAAGTCATCCTATAAGGTTCGATAATTCGAACCTTCAATATTAGGATGTTAGATTCACTTCCTGTACCTAATTATCCCACGAACGGTTTTTTTTTTTTACTGAACTTATTTTAATTCCAAATTGTGCATGTTGATAGAATAACTTCTTTGTTTTATTACATTTCCGGTATTTGCTAAGCAGAATTTTGATTTTTATTCCTAAGCTATCTGCTTTTTCTTTTTCCATTGATACCCAAGCTTTAGATGGATAAAGGAAAAACTGCTTTCTTTTTTATTCACTGTGCAGTAATGAGTGATGCTTCCTTTTACAAGTATTGCACAATAATTTTGATTTCCGTTGAGTATTTATTACTAATAAAATGAGTCACATTTAAACAGATGTTTTTTTTAATAAAGCACTCGAACTACATCCAAGATAATTCAGTAGAATCGTTTTATAGCAGAGAATTGAAAGCGAGAAATAAAACCTTTATATAAAAATGTACGAAGTAAAGATAGGAGAGACAGGGATTTAACTTTATTCTATTATTTTTTTTAAAAAAAAAAGAGCGGTAATGTGCCACTAAGAATTGCTCCACGTGCCATAGTGTTCGACCCCTGCTATAAAGTATACCCCGTAGCTGAGTGTGAACTGTGAATACGTCTTGTGCTCATTTTAGAGATTCCAAATTTTAAATTAAAAATATTATTTTACTAAAGTTGTGGTGATTTACGTTTTCTACCTGTTAATTTCGATAAATTTAACTACTATTTCCATTTTAACAGCTTTGATCATGATTGACAAGGCTTTCAGAGCTGTTACTCCTTTAACAATCCACAGATGTTTTAAAAAGTCAGGCTTCCCTCGCCGAATCTGGTAGAGATGTGGACGATACACTCACTGAATTTAATGCTGAACCATCACTTTGGGAAGCTGTTCCAGAACAAGATTTGACGTTTGACGACTACGTGTTGCTTTACACGGACATTGCTGTATGGGGAGCTCCATCTGACGCTGAAATTGTGGCTTTGGACCACAATAATACAGAAAGTGATGAAGACGAATCGGAGGAGTTGACTCCGGTAACTCTGTCAGAAGCTTAAGTATCACTAAACCAACTACGCAAATTTTTCTTCAAAATCATGTTGATGCAAACATTTTACAGGCTTCATTTGTTCTAGAAAAATCTATTGACAAAGTTAGATTGAATGCCTTAAAACGAAAAAAGTTAACAGATTTTTTCGACAAAATGGGTTAATTATATATAGTATGTATATTCTTTTAATAGTTGTTTTCAAAACATAAGTGTATTCTTTTAATATAGGACTTTTAACTTCTGTTTTATTTTTATACCGTATAAAATGTACTTTAAAAATTATGTACAATTGTTGCTTTATTACATAGTTTTAAATTTAAATGTGTTAGAAAAAAACTTCTCTTTGTGTATTTTGAGAGTTTTTCTTACCCTCTTGATAATACGAACTCTTGGTAATTCGAAGTTTTTCATTGGTCCCTCCAATTTCGAATTATCGAGATTCGACTGTATATATATATATTAAATATATAAATATACATTTCTTTATAAGGAAATATATAGAATAGTCAAAAATTTGGGGCATAAATTTTAGATATGTATACATTTGTATATTCTCAAAGAGGTTGAAAAAGCATCATCTCTATTATTTTGTCTGAACTTCCAAAAGTATGTTACAGTTACTTATATTTAGCATTTATCTAATGATTTATTGTCAATAAAATTTTGATTAATCTATTTCCATGTAGTGATATTGAAACTTAATGATCACACACATCTATTAGAATCTGGAATATAGTTGCAAACATTCTTTCTTATAATACTTAATCAAAACAAAACTCTTATAAGAAATTTACACATTCTAATATTTGTTAATTATAACACTACCTAACTAATATTGTGTATGGAAGAAAGAAAAAGATTTGATTACAGTTGACTAAGCAAATTCTCTCCATTTTAAAATGCTTTCAGTATTCATTTACTGTAATGAGTGAGAGAGAGAAAGAGAGGAGCTAAATAAAATTTTTATTTTTTCTATATAACCAATCTAAAAATTAAGCATATAAGATTGTTTCTAATTTTTGAAATATAATAGAATAAATGGATAGATATTTATCTAATTGACATGTAATATTACAATTATTAAGTCATTGCTTAAGTTAAAAGTGTGCTCTATTGAGTTTAACCTCTTTGATTAGTTAACATCTGTCTTAAATTCAAATCTTAAATGCTATGAATAAACTTCTAAATAAAGAAAACATATAGGGGGAAGAGAACTTTAAAGATTTCTTTGTATATCAATATAAAAGTATATTTAATTTAGACATTGGATATAATCTTCAATCCTTAGAAAAACGATTCAAAATGATGTAAAAAACACTTAAAGTCAACTTTCACATTACGCGTTATTTCAAATAAAAAGTATTAACTCTTCTGATTTAATTTATTTAAATTTATATTTTATGTAACCCTCTTTTTATCATTTATTTATACGAATTATTTTTCAACTTTATCTTCATTTAAATATAATGTATATATTGCCGGCATAGTATGAAATCCGGCATTCCCTAGAATGCCTAAGACTAGCCGACAATGTATAAAATGATTTTTATTTCATACATTGCCTAGGCATTCTATAGAATGCCAAATGAGAAACTGGCAAAGTATGAAACACATCAGTTTGCTGAGTCGTTGATGAGAGAGGAGAGCGAGAGGAATGACTTGTGTGTACGTGTAGACCCTTTGATTGACCGGGGAGAAAGAATCTCATGACTTCACCCCTGAATGTCGCAGGGAAACGATGAAATTAAGGCTTTTGTCAAATACCTAAAGATGATCAATTCACACAAGATGTTAAAATATATTACCTTTGTCTTTTCCCTATATATTGTAAGTGAATTAGTTAAATCCCCAAACTTTTAGTGAAATGATGGAATAAAAATATGCCACTTTTTTGGTGCTAGGGGACTGATATTTTTGGGGATCGTGATAACTTTTGTTATGGTTAGGTTCTGCTGGGACACATCCCCCTATGTTGCATTCCCACCTCCTCTACAGCGTTTTGGCCAATATCTCGACACCCGAGCGTCACAGTCCATTCGAACCAGGCTCATTCGATCCCTCTCCAAACTGCTCTTTCAGTTATTATAATTTCATTCTCGTAGGGCTATTCCTTATATAGTTTTTAATTGTTTTAAACTTTTAAAATTTATTTAAATCCACAATATCTTGTCTCCTGTTAGAGTCTCGAACTTGAGATTTGAACCAACTGTTCCATTCGTCAAGACCCATCCAGTCATATACTTGGATCCCATTGTGTGGGCATGGGGAGGGCTTAAGCACTAAAACATCATGTTCTCATGTTAATCCTATGGAGTCAGAAAAATTTTCACCCCCTAAAAATTTCAGGTCAAAAAATTAGTAAAGACTAAAAGAGTATTATTTTAAAATGTTCCATATTTTTTTAATCTTTCAATTTTTCTAAATTAGGTGAATAATTTACACAAAACGTCATCTCGTATTATTTTCATCAATAAAAACATTATATGTAATGCTAAAATAAAATTTTTAAATACATAAATAAAAAATAATTGTTCAAAATATGACAAGTCCCCTTAATAAGAAAGGCAATAGTCTTGTTCAGTACAACTTTCATTTTTCTTTACGTATATTGAATAAAATATTTTTAATGACACTCTTAATATTTTTCTAGTATAGCATTTGTATTTTTAGGAACGCACGTGGCATTTATATACTAGCCTTATTAGGACTTTTTTTCATACTCTTTGCCTAAAAAGCATTTGTGTGTCTATAGAATGTCTAGGAATTCTATGCAATGCCTAGGCAAAGTATGTAATAATTCTCCTATTTCCTACTTTGCCTAAAAAATCAGGCATTCTATCGAATGCCTACTTGAATAGAATGCCTACTAATGCTTTCATACTTTTCCGGTAACATATATATTTCAAGGCGTTTGTAGAAGGTATGATTTGTTATCAATCTCTTTTGTAAAGGTTTCCCTTACTGTAACCACAAGAATGCTAAATAAGTATAAGACATTTTCTACTTTTTAAACTACTGTACAATTGAGTGTATGGAATGAAATTTGGCATCTTTGTTTGAATGCTTCCAAGCCTCATAATGTTGATTTCAAATAAATGTTTTGTCTTAGTTAGTCAAATTGACTTGTTTTCATGGTTTTACGTTTTATGTTATTAATGTTAAGTAATATTTGCAGATTCAGATTGACTTCAGAAGCAAATATCTTTTTTTCCAAATACTATTAAGTAATTTTTCAATAACACCGTTACAAACATTTTAATATATGATGAATTAATTTTCATAAAATTATATATACATATATATATATATATATATAAACACTACAGTCATTTTGTGACCAAAATGAAGTGAAAACACTTCTTGACCTGATTATGCTTTATTTTTTTAAGTAGTGCATGATACGATCATTGAATTCCATATTTTGTAGAGGTACAAAAATATCTGAAAAATGCAAAAAACATTAATGTGCTCTTAAAAAAGTTTTGTTCTTTAATTTTCTTAATGATAATACACGCAAAACATAACTGACAATAAACAACATTTTTGCGTTTGATCTAAATTCGTTGGAAATGAAGGTTTTATTTTCTTTTAATTTATAGGTTGTGAGTTTGAGACTAATTTACAGAAAAAAATATAGTTATTCATAGTTCATAGTAAAAAAATATGATTGAAATGATAGCATTATTTTTCAAAAATCTAAACTAAATATCTATCAAAGTGCTAATGTTATCAATTTACCCATATTAAAAGTTATATGTTCCTTTTATCAAATTTGTTTTCTGTATTTCTCCAATTTGACATTTAAGGAAAAATATTAAAATCCGTATGTATCTATTTAACTCATTATGTTTGTATTGTTTTATTCGTGAATTTTTGAAAAAAAATAATGCACTGGATGGAAATAATTACAAATACTTTAGATATACCTCGCAAAACTATAATTATTGAACAAAAGCTGTTATATATTAATAGTATTAAAACAGCATTTCTCAAAATATGGGGCTCCCCCTAGGGGGCGTGTGTCTCTTTGCAAGGGGGCGCGAGCATATTGAAAATTCAAAAACAAAAGATAATTTAAAAATATAAATCATTAATATACTGAAAGTAAGCAAACTAAAATTTCTGACATAATAAAATAGAATACACATGTATATGCATTGATATAATACACTTATAAATATATCAATACTGCATGATGTATTTTATAATTAATTTACAAAACTAAGAGTTAAGAACAATTTTAATACTTACCAGTGACCTCATGGGCTTGTCATATATAAAATTATAAAAATTATAAAATTATAATTATCTTCGGTCAGGTGGTCAATCTGCCGCGATTGACTTATTTAATTACGTATGTACTACATGTGTACTTACCTGATTTGTATCAAATATCACAAAACTTACTCTCATTTACACTTAAAAATACACTACAAAGTCCCTTCCAAAAATACCACTTAACTGACTCACAGGTGATCAAAGAATGAACTACTGCATAAACTCATTGCCCAAAATTAGTTTTTGACACCTGTTGGTAACTTGAGTTACTGCTAGGAGTTGAGAGAGACCTTTGTGCTTGTACAGAGAATTTATTATCTAGCATCAATTTCTGAGGCATTTAACTACACAAAAAGCGAATAACAACAAGTGGTACAACGTATGTACCACCAAATCAGGAAAGAGTTAAAAAAACACTTTATATTTCTGGTATAAAAATAGTGATACTGTATTCGGATCATCAAATAAATTTAAATAGCATTAAGTGAATTAATTCTCGCAAACAAAAGTTTTAGAAAAAGTTGGCTTAAATAGACACATTTTGAATACAAAAGGTTTATACTTAATCTCAACATTTTAATAATACATTTAAAAAATGTAAGCACACAGATGTAAACACAATCATTCTTCAGATAGTGGAGATTCATCTCTACTCGATTTTTTTGCATGGAGTTTAACAGATGTTTGCAACTATTAATTAGTATTTATTTAAATATCTATTAACAAATTTACAAGACCAGGCTATATGTACCGGTCTTTATATGTTATTGAAAAGTATACATAATTTAAATACGTAGTATTTTTTTTTTTATAATTCAGCTTTTTGGCAATAGTTTGTATACAATCGCATGATTTAAATAGAGTTTGTTTTGCTGTTTGATTCCAAAAGTCATATTCCTTTCTCTATAGAGTATCGTAGTGCTTCTCAAACTTTCAATATTGATGACCCAATTTTCATTCTTAAATATCATCGCCCCCATAAAATAACAGAGTATTAGATGGAATAATAATAATAATGAAATTTGTATCTAAAGCTACAATACGACCTCAATTATAAACTGTATAATTTATCAAGGTTAGAATTAAATTTTATGAATGTTACTCTTAAGAGATAGATACTTTAAATAATAGGATAAGTATGAAATTAATTTTCTTCTCTATTTTTTAAATTGGAACAGGTTACAGTAAATATTCCATTTTAATGGTACTTTTATAATATCAGAATGTACTTTGTCTAACTTCCTTTCAGTGAATTAATATTGTATTTAAGATAGTCTTTTATTTTCTTTTCGTTATGCTCGCGCCCCACAAGTAGAGTTATCACTTCCCCACAGTTTGAGAAATGCTGGAGTGTCGTATTTCTTGAAATTTTTTTAAGAAATTAGACAATTTATTTCTTAATATATATATATATATATATATATATATATATATATATATATATATATATATATATATATATATATATATATATAATTTTTCATTTTTTAAAAAATCCATCACATAGAGAAATAGTGCATTGGCTGTGTTATTTAAAAAATAATTAAATAAAAAAATTATTAAAACAGAAATACAAAATAAATTTGTTTTTCATCATTATCATTTGCATTTTTTTCCACTTTCAAATAAACGTTCAGAGACGCATTTTACACTCATTGATTCTCTTGGAATTATTTTTAATTACATCTGTAAATTGCTACGAACAAATATTGATATATTTTTTTTTACTAAGCTGGATTTTTACTAAAAAATACAATTTCAACTCTGCAAAGCTTAAATTCCCGTTTTACTATATTTTTAATTATACATTGTCATGAATTGAATACTTAAAAGTTACCCATATACGAATTTTCACTAATATGTTCTGAGAGTACTAATCTTATTCATTCACAAAACAGTAGTTTCCCAGACTACTGTCACTTTGATTTATCTCTAAATCAACAAATATTTATAATAGACGCTATCACCTAAGCAAATGTGCCAAAACCTTATTTCCTTGAGTTGCCTAACTCTTCAGTGCTAGCCGCCATCAGTCACATTTCCTTGTTAGGAAGCGATTTTCGTGACCAATTATGTACATTTCCACACTTTGATGACTCATGCCCCTGTAGCCACGCCCTCCCAATTCCAAATGTCCGTGACAAAGGAATCGAGAGTTTTCAGGTGGCGCCCTTAGTAAGCTCCCAGTTTCGATTGCTTTTCTGAAATTACGACATGAGCTTCGAGTAATCTAGTTATTGGATTAAGTTTGATGCATCACTTCTTGTTGGATTGCGCATTGAATCTTGTTGCGGCTGGATGCCATTTGTTCCATTCGGTTATGGAATTTATTTGATAGAAACAAAAATGCAGTCACAGAGGAAGCAATATTTCTCGAAGCATACCCATTGCTTGCATATTTCCTGCAAAATTGGTTCTGACTCAAATTAAGATGGATTATAGTTTCAAAAATGGGGATTATCTTATGTGTATTTCAATTGTATTGATATTTTTTATGTTTAATGTTTTTCCCCAGAGTGTTACAAATAGTTTTTTTCTGTACAAACGCATATATTCTATTGTTTAATTATATACAGCTGCAAAACTTAAATAAACTATAAATTGGCAAAGTTTATTTAATAATTCACGCCAGAATTTCACGTTTAAAATAGTCTCTTTTTTTATAAATTATGAATAATTCCAATATAAGCAATATTTTTTATTAAAATTAAAAATATTAGGTTTCAATGAAGCATTTTGAGAAAAAACACATTCTATTAAACTTTTTTTAAAAAAATTACGTGCGTATGCACAAATAAAATTTCAGAAACCTATTAAATTGATTACAAATTTGCAGTTTGGTTCAATAGTAATACGTTTAAGGGACTCCGTTTTTTTCAATAAGAAATAAAAAAAGAAATTACTGTTTCCGATGTATGATAATTTAATATGTTGTTAAACATTTGAATCCATCTACTTTGAAAAAAATCACATAAAATATGATAAATATACAGCTATTTCATAAAAAGAAATGTGACGTAAGGGACTCAATCACATATATTTTCTTGTACATTTATCTGAAACAATGTATTGTTTTGAATAGTTTTATTTAATTAATTTATCTTACATTGAATTATATATTTTTTAATACTGAGGAAATAAGCAGAATTTTTTTTTTCATGAATATATCAGTTCCGAAAGAAAATAAATTTACTATTAAGAGCAAACAGTGCACATATAATATAATCATGCATTTACCAAACCGATGAATTATTCAACTAAGAAATTCATAAGAAAATCAAAGTAATATTCACATATATATTAACTTAATATTAAGTGATTTCATAAAATACTTATGATTGTATTCGTTAGGGAATTTAAGAAATATTACGCTTAATTAATGTATAATTTGTTAGGCGAATTATTTGTAATTCAATTATGCATCTTTACTGTAGTTATGCAACTTTTTATGGGTCAATTTAATTCCAAAAGTCTACGTAGAAGATATTTTTATATTAGTTAAACAAAATGATAACGTCTGTTAAATAAGAAATGCACAAATTGAATAGATTTTCTTCATTTGAAACTTTCATGTATTTTACTTTTATCAAATATTTAAAAGTTAATATGTTTGAAGACTTGATGTTTGCCAAAAATATAGTATTTCCCTAACATTATTCTACTAATTTACACCATATTTGCTTTACGCACTGTGATTAATACAAGTGCTAATAGTGCACTCAACTTCATGAGAATGAATACGCATGAAAAGTACAGGGGGTATTCAAGGGGTGCTGGAGAGAAAACTACCTGGGATATTCAACTGAAATTTGGTATCTACACGTTTTAGAACTTCAAGTCAAATGTGAAAGAAATACAATTGCCATTTTCACCAGGTAGATGGCGCTGTGCTGTGTTTCAATGCTTATCGACTGTATTTTTGCAAATTTTAAGCCCATCGAACAATATAAAAGCAAAACCACATTGAGTAATTGTCAATCATGACTCCGAATAAGAAAGAACCTGCATTGTTAATGAAGATATTCTATCAGAACGGAAGTAATTATTCAGCAATTATGTGGAATGACATGTGATTTTCTTGTGGGTTCATACTTCTTTAAGACCCCAACTCCAAGTGGTCCCAAACGCTGTAGTGTTACAGAGACTAACTACGGTAATATGTTAAGAGAACAATTGATTCTAACATTGCAAGCGAAACATTATTTAGAAACCACGATATTTATGCAGGATGAAGCATCCCCTTACACTGCTAAACCTGTTAAAAATTGCTACATGATATCTTTGGTGAAGACCTAGTCATAAGCCGAGGTTTCGAAAACGCTTGCCCCTCCCCACGGAGGGGACCTTCACCGGACCTTAATCCTTGCAATTTTTATCTGTGCGGATATCTGAAAGATATGGTTTATAAAGAACGGCCTGCTTCTGTTGCTGAATTGAAATCTAGCTTAACGAAACACGTAAGGTGTGTTGCAACAGAAATTTTAAATGCGACGGTGGACCATGCTGTTTTACGTTTTCAGCATGTATTTGCATCTGCTGGTTTGTATATTGAGAACATCTTGCTATAATTCAAGTGAATAAAAAATGGTTAATTGTTTTCCAAATCATCTTCATGGATCTTAATTAACGTTAACTTTTGATTAAATGATAATGTAAAAATTTAATTACTGAATGAAGCGTATTGTATAGAATTTTGATAAACTGTAAGAGATGTTTAATATTATTTATGATCCTCTTAGAATGTCTGTCGGTTTTGAAAGTTGTACATGCCATCGGTGAGCGTAGAAATATGGTGCAGTGCCATCTGTCGGGTGAAAATGGAGATTTTTCTTGCTTTTTTTCTTACTTGCAAATGTTCTTGAACGTGTAGATACAAAATATTTCTCTGGAATATTCCCGGCAGTTTTCTCTCCAGAACCCCTTGAACACTTGAAATTTAATTATGGCCACCCTTGATATATGTATACATTAATACTAATTTACCTATAAATCTATCTTAAAGAAAAAACAATTACTACAAACAAGAAAATATTTAAGCAATCAGGAAAATGTCAAAAATCCCCAGTAGTGAATTAGCAAGCTCTTTGCTTAAAGTTTGCTCACATGAGATAAAAACCTTCCACTTTATTTGTTTATACTACAAAGCTGAAACAAAATCTAAACGAAAGAGTAGATGTCATATAAAAAAGAAATTTATATATATAGTACTAAATTTAAAATATAAAATTCTGTTTCACCATATTCTAGGAACATCAAAAAGTAATTTACTTAGGCAGACTATATACTGTATTTAAAGAACTAAAATTCATTTGTAAAAAATATAAAATCCCTATAAAATAAGAAACAGAAAGAAAAAAAAAAAAGATGTATGAAGAAAAATTTATAGGTTATTTCCTAACATTTAAGAAAATAATTGTTTAGAAAAATATTAGTTAACAAAATGAAAATCAATATTCAAAAAATATGTCTGTGTGATAAGCAACGTTAAAATATTTAAATATTTTTTTAAAAAGAATATCATGTAAAGTTAAAATTAATCAATATTAATGAAATTCGAATCAAATTTAAATCAGATAATTGACAGCAAAATCGATAATTTAGTGAATTAAATGAAAGAAGTATTTTTTATTAATTTAAAAATGACTTACAGTAAGTTTATTACCGATGTCAAATTTAAGCACATAAAAAGGGGAATAACATTCCAAGAAATATCTAACAATTTTATATAAATTATTTCCTTTATTTATATTTTTTAATCAAATAGTGTTTAGACACCCTGAAATAATTAAAAAAATATGTTGACATATATTGAAAAATGAATGTAACTATTCCAGCATGAAACCTGAATAATATTTTAACTAAACATGTGCATTTTAACAAAATTATCGCGATTAAGTTTATGTTACCCATAATATGTAAAAATCAGTCCAGATATTTTATTTATATAAGTTGAATATATTGTTAGATTTAACAAGGTATAAATAAGCTAGATATTTATTCTCTTAGCTATATGCTCACTCTTAAAATTAAATTATTGATTAGATCATCATATAATTTTATAGATAAAAGATTTTTATAATCAATATGTAATTTTTTACAATAAATATATATATATATATATTACCTAATCAAAAAGTAAAGCGGTTTCGTGATTTTGAAAAAAAAACTTTTTAAACCAAAATGATATGTAGATAATTTCCAAAGGACTTTTTATTTTCTGTAACATCTTTTATATCTTTAGAATTAAATAAGCCAAATCCAATAGCAATGTAAAGTAAATAAATAAAGCGAATTATTCTGTTTCATCTGTCAGTTCATATATAAATATTATTTAAGTCAAATAAAATATTTTACTTCTCTATGAATTAAAATTTCCTCTTAACCCTCTCTTAGCGGATCTCTACTCAACAAAAGGAACATTCCTACCAAATTTTAAGTTTGAATGCCTAACAAATTCCAGAGAGCTTTTATATACAGTTAGACCTCTATATCACGAAGTCGTTAAATCCCGAAAAAAAGTTCGTTATAAGGAAAATTCGTTATATATAGGTTCATATTTTAATTTTCTTAATAAACCATATAAACAAAATTTTAAATTCTTTAACACTATAGATTAAAATGTAATTATTCACACTTTTTTGTAACTTAATATATATATTTATTTTACATATTTTAACTGTTAAAAAGTAAAGAAAGAAAGGAAAACTACAAGAAAAGTTTATTGACGTCTTTATCCATTTCCTGAAGAATTAAATTTTTTCTTTGATACTCAAGTACTCATGTCAGTGCTTCTCAAGCTTTCAGTACCGGCAACCCATTTTGCAATCATAATTTTTATCGCTCTCCCCCCTTATACAATAATAATGCATTGAATGAGATAATAATGCACTTTGAAGCTAATAATAAACCGTACAAATTCGCATTATAGAAAAATTTGCAATATAAAGGTTCTTTATATGGTGGCTCGACTGTGTATATATATATATATATATATATATATATATATATATATATATATATATATATATATATATATATATATATATATATATATATATATATGTATATATATATATATATATATATATATATATATATATATATATATATATATATATACAACAAATGTTTAACTATTTAAATAAATTAAACAAAGGGTCATTTTATTATTATTATTATGCTATATACGTTTGTGACGGGGTTTTCATCGCGTTTTCTTTTAACAGTCTTCTTGAGGTTCTTTGGGGCAAGAATGGCAATTCTTTCCAACCAACTCAAGTAGATGAACGTGATAACGCAAATAAGGAATCATATATATATATATATATATATATATATATATTTAGAAGTTTAGCGTTCGTGTGGTGGCCATGTGAGATCTATTTTCTAAATGTGGATGTGATTAAGATAGTGTTTAGAAGAATATCGAGCCCGAGAATTAACCTACCCGTCCCTGTATATCCAAGCTAAAGGTGGATACACGAAACCACAAGGATTAGAGCCAGATAAAAGCCACGTCAGTTAGGATAAAGAAAGTAGCTGTTTACCTAAGGTATAGCGGTAAACGACTTTCATTGAGCTATAAGGAAAGTGCGTGTTTTAGTGAGGTTAGAATAAATCTGTAAAGTTACGCGGTTATTTGGTAATACGAGTTGTATCTTCTCATTCCATATCTGCTTACTTTGATTATTATTATTGTTGTGTATTGTGATTAAGTTAAGATCTTAATAAATAGATATTAAGATGAACGATTTGCGTGATTCTTCATCCTTCCCTACAGAAACAGGTCACGTAGATAATGGGGAAAAGGGGCACCCACGGGCTGGTGCATCTCAGGTTTACGTGAAACGTACATATTATACTGTATAAATATTACACAGAAGTTAAAAGTCATGTTTTGAAATAATACATTTATGTAGTAATTTTCGAACTGGACTCTTTTACACCCCACCTAATCTCATACATTTCTCATTGGAAATAATTTGTTTGGCACCCGGATCCCTCAGACACTATCCCCAACACCATTTTTACTTTAAGGTAGGGTTCAGTCCAGCTCATGCTCTATTTGGTGCCGTATGCTTTAAGTCACACATATGAGTCATAATCGTTATGTCAGTCCGACTCAAAAAATACAATCTTACTCATATATTCTTTACAACAACGGGTCATTCCTTCTGAACACATGCGTAGCAAGGTCACGTGTTAAAAGAAAGATATGTATGACTGACAACAAGTGCGACGAAAACTGTCCACTTGAAGAAGGAAAAGATATAAAAGTTTTTTTCTGCATGAGGAATCTGGAAATACAAAGAAGGGGTAGATGAAAAAATGGTTATTAAAGGGGAGACACGTAGAGACGATACAAAACAAAATATGTAAATTCCGTCCTGTTTATGCAGGACTCTAGACAAAAAGTGTTCCAATTATTGAGAAGTTTATAAGATACCTTCGAATTAGTATGCATTGTAGTCTGACCAACCAGAGATTTTACTTCAAAATACTGAGTGTACCAAAATGTATTATTTTAGTTCGAAATATAAAATTTTTTCAAGGGGTTGAATATATACTTTGAATTAGCGAGAGTCGACTGTATATGTTCATAAATACAGTATTTGGCAATTTCTTCAGTTAGGAAATTCTAAAATAGTAAAAGAAATTAACCCGTTTGAAGTGAAACTAGTAGTAATGCATCTTAAGTTTATATTCATAGACGACATTGATGTTATAAAATTTAACGAGCTGTCGTCATTCTTTGTTCGGAATTACGATAATAGAGATGTGCAGTGTGGCTTAAGAGGCAAAATTTTGTCTTTGGTTTCAAGAAATTCATTCTGCTCTGAAAGTATAATACAATTTTTTTCGAGAATACCTGGACGTGCTGCATTATTTTTCCCAATCATCAAAGAAGAAATACTGGATGGTTACATTTTTCAACAGGACGTTGCGCATTGTCATTACCACTACAACGTTACATCATATCTAAAAGCTGAGGTACCAGTTTGGATAAGTCATAAAGGTGTTATGTATTGGTCATCACAATCATCAGAACTGTCACCGCTGGATTTCAGTGTATGAAGTTTTGTTAAGGATCAACTGTCCCCTCCACTATTTCCTGCATCAATTCCCGAACTAATACCAAGAATCTGCATTGAAACAAATTCAGTTGATAGAAATATCCTGACAAATATGTGGTAAGAGCAGATTTATTGGTGGAGCACTTTCAAAGTAATGAAAGGAAGCCTCATTTTGCTTTTATGCTTGAGGTAAACTTGCGCGCGTGCGGTCTATCTTTCTATCTTACAATACTATGTATTTTAATTTTTTCCTGTAAATTACACACAATAAATAGATATTTTTCGGCCAATTAATTTGTAGACACCCTACATATATATATAGGGTGCCTACAAATTAATTGGGCAAACATAATTTGATCTTAAGATGTTTTAGGATTTATTAGTTTTCTTTTTAATTTATTTACTGATAAATATATATATATATATTCGGGGGACATAATTTGTTAAATAAATAATTTAAACTTTTTTTATCCCGAATGATAAAATAGGGGAAGAAAGGGTATCTGCCATAGGTAAGAGTAAAAACAAAATTTCCTACAATGCATGCAGTATATTTAATATGTAGTTTATCCACTTTTTAATTATCTTAATCCACTAATGAGTGGATATTATTTCTAATATTTCACATTAAGCAGTTAAATTAAACATTACTTATTCAGCACTTGTTAAAATAAAGTGAAAATAAGATATATTCTCTATATATAAAGGAGAAGAGCGACTCACTCACTGACTCACTGACTGACTGACTAAACACGATATCTCCGAAAATAAAAAATCTACAGATTTGAAATTTGGTAGGTAGGTTCCCGTCATGCAGTAGACATAAGCTAAGAACGGATTTTGCAAAAATCGAAACCCAAGGGGATACGAGGGTTTAAGGGGCGTTATAGATAATTATTTCCATTATTAAATTATTAGATGGACTGTCTAGAGAAACTTGGTACACATATTTCTTTCATAAAGTCGAAATTCCCTACATAAAGATTTTTATGAAAATCGACCTCCAAGGGGCATTATAGATATTTACTTCCATTTTCAAACTATTAGACATACAGTCTTGAAATTTGATAAGTTGATTCCTTTCATATAGTGCAGATCCTCTACAAAATGTGTTTTGTGAAAATCGACCCCCAAGTCGCGTTTTTCAGAATTAAAGAGCGTTATAGGCAATTATCTCCTTTTTTAAACTATTAGACGTAAAATCTAGAAATTGAGTAAGCAGATTACATTCATTGAGTAGCTATCCACTATAAGATGGGTTTTGTACAAATCGTTTCCTAAGTGGCGTTGCGGGGGCTTAAGTGCGTTATAGATAATTATTTCCATTCGTAAACTATTAGACGTGCAGTCTTGAAATTTGATAAGTGGATTCCTTTCATAGAATACGGATCAGCTACAAAAGGTGTTTTGTGAAAATCGAACCAAAAGTGGCGTTGTGGAGAATTATGGGGCGTTATAAGCGTTTCTGAACGTTTGATTAAACATATAAATATATAAGTTAGAAAAAAAACAGTATGGGGAATGCCTATATATATATATATATATATATATATATATATATATATATATATATATATATATATATATATATTAACTCCTTTTTTAAGCTATTAGATGTAAAATCTTGAAATTGAGTAAGCAGATTCCATTCATTGAGTAGAGATCCGCTAAAAGATGGGTTTTGTGAAAATCGCTTCCTAAATGACGTTGCGTGGGCTTAAAGGGCGTTATAGATAGTTAGTTCTATTTTAAACTATTAGACGTACAATCTTGAAATTTGGTAAGCGAATTCCTTTCATGGCGTAGAGATCAGCTACAAAATAGTTTTGGGGAAAATTGATTCCCAAGGGTCACTTAGAGGGATTAAGGGGTGTAATAGATAAATATTTCCGCTTATCATCTCATAGACCCACCTGCTTGAAAATTGGAAGGTATGTTCCATTCATGGAATAGAGTTCCTTTTACAAAGAGTTTAGCGAAAACGCAAACCCAAAGGAGTGGAGTTGCAAGGGACTAAGGCGTGTTATGGAAAAATTACTGTTTTTGAATTTAACCATTTACTTGAAATCGTTTCTTTAGCTGAAAAGAGTTCCACTAAACTTGGATTTTACGGAAATCAACTCCAGGGGAGAACGGGGAGAGTTACTGGGGCGTATTGACAGACAAAATTCCCTTTTTCGAACTGCTGAGTCTATAATAATAAAATTTTTACTGCATACTTCTCTTCTTGAGGTTTCTCTAAGAATGCTCTCAACTCGGTATTGATGATAAAAATTCCGTTTTCGCTCTGTTAGATTTAGACTTGAAATTTAGCACGCATGTTTATTTTATGGAGTAGAGATCCACTGAAAGTTGCTTTGGTGGAAATCCACTTTTTATTAGGTTAAGTGAGTGCAAAAAATCTTTCTACTTCTATTTTAGATAGAAATGGAAATTAGGAAGCTTAATTTATGTCCTTTTTATATCAAGAGTTAAGAGTTGCAGCTATAAATATATTTTCAATAAAATCGAATTCTTAATGCTAGATATCAATAATTCATATGTATGTAAACAGTATACATTTATACAACTTCGTTAAATACCCAGTGAAGTGGGTGTGTAATGGCTAGTTTACTCATATAATATCAATGTTTTTTTCTCGTTTAAATTAGAGATTACCAAACTTACTGCGTCCATGAATTTGTTTTTATACCAAAAATTAAGACTTAGAACCCTTTTTTATTTAAAACATGCATGCAGTAGCCCACAAGTTAAATTATATTTCCTCTATTTCTAGACAAAATTTAAGTTCGGTATTCTGACAAATGATAACTGAAAATGGGGATCAATATTTTATGAAAAGTTAACAAAAGTGTAGCTTGAGCTTATGTACAAAAGATAAATTTTATTTAGTACTTAAAATCGTACTTTCACAACCAACAATTGAAGGATTATTACTGATTTTTGTTCAAAACAAAAGAATATGTGTTGCATTAACTTTACATTTCAGAATAATGAAAAAAACACAAAACTGAATTGATAACTAAATGTTCAACTCTTTTATGCTGCCATATTTTAAGGTAGTTATTTTCTGTATAGCAGCTAAGATTCTGTTCCTATTTAAATCTGCATAGACTTCCGCTTCCGCGATATATCATTACATGTATTTTATATACCTATGTAAAATATTCTACTTTAAAATTTTTAAACATAATTTTTTAACGCCTAAGAATTAGGACTAATTTATTTTAATTTTCTGAGTAATCGATATGTAACACATATATTTTGCTTTTTACCATACCTTTGGCGGACATCCTGCCTTTGTCCACGCAACTGCAAATTAAATTTAATTTGCCAAAGACATTTAATACTCACAACGGCGCCTGGGGTCCATAGGATTCGTTTTTGCTACGTATGGTTTAAATTAATACTCTATCAAACAGTTCAATTACGTTCGGGACTTTTTATATTTAAAAATAAAATAATATGATTTTAGGTTATAAGGTTTTATAAGCAGTAGCATATTATAATGAAAAAAGTTAAAACAAAAAATGCTGCCAATACATATAATATAATTTTAATTATTGATTTTTTAATACTTAAAGAATCTACTCAGTTGAATCAATAAATGAACCACTTGATAAAAGAGATAAACTTAGGCTTACTTGTTAGGGAAGCCTAAGATTTAATAACAATTAGAATTATATAGCAAATGATGTTTAACCTCAATCATACTTATTTATTTTTGGAGCACATATAGATTTGCAGTGTCATCCTTTTCTGACATCTTCTGCAGTATTAAAGAATTGCTTTATTGCTGTTTGACGCAAAGATATTTCTGCTGGGGAACATTATTTATCAGAAAGAAAAGGGAAGAAAATTAGAGGAATAAATATCTGCACTTCAAATACTCGAAATACATTAATATTAATATAAAAAGTGGAAAAACATCGTCATTTTGTAGGCTTTTCAGGAAATATCAGATATTTTAAGGATTGATTGGTAATATGCATATTAATGAGTTTCGAATTGTTATGTACGGATAATGTATAGTGAATAATTATATTTTTTATACAAAAACTCTCAAACTGAAACTAATGTAATACAATTTATTGAGCATAACAATTACAAGTTATCTTATAAGTAGTATCTTTGAATATCGTTACTCTATTGTAGATTGCAAGGAGACCAGAGTTGACATTTAGGCAGCAAGGTCATGGTTACGATCCGCAGCAAGGAAGATCGCGTTATTTATTACCTGTAATTTACTGAATAATATAGAATGATTTTCAAATAAATTAAACGAATTAAATCATTGAGATAATTTTCTCTTTAGATCAAAATCTGTCTTAAAAGCCACGAAATATATTTTGCAGGCACTTAATTTGATCTATGTAAAAACTAACGTAGAGTAATTTACTTTGTTCATTCTTTAACAAATTTTTATCAACTCTAAATAATTTTGATTAAAATAATGAAGGAATATTTTCTTAATATATGCATGTTAATGTATGTTTTATATGACAATATATTTTATATGAATCTTTTATTTAACTATGCGTTGCTCTTCCTAAGTATTAAATATTAGTTTCATATAATGTAAACCATATATATCTATATATGTAATATATATACATATATATATATATATAATTTTTATTAACATGAATTAAACATTATAATACTATAATTGTAAAAAATATTATTACTGTCACTTATCTTATATAACTATTATTTTTAATTTTTTACTTGCTAATGCAGCTAATGGGTATTACTAACTTTTATATTTTACTTTTGACTATATTGTTAAACTACTATTACTACTTTATTCTTAGCTTGTTTATTATTACTGAGCATAAAAGAAGATCAATCAACTACACTAAATTTCGTTTCAGTGAAAGTACATTTGCAGAGGGTGCAAAAAAGTTAATGTTATTGCAATAACAAAAAAACAAAATGCTACAATGCATGTGAATGCATAAATATAACAATATCTATAAAACTAATTTATTATATATTGCTTTTTAACTATTATTCCAGAGAGTATTAAAATTGAAAGAAATAATAGCCAGACGACGTCTGTAATAATTTGATGAAAGCTTAAACTTAATTTTTTTTCTTAACTTTAAATTGATATTCCGTGTTGTGTGTATCATACTATTTTATCTTCACATTATTTGCAAGGATATTTTTTTTCGAGGGTGTATCTATTTAAGATTGTAGAAAACATTTTTATGCAGTTTTTAACAATAACATAACTTTAACTTATAGGAAATGAGTCATTCTTCTTTTTTTATAATGTTTTATTAAATTCACGGAATACACCGCTTTGCATGTTAGTCACTCATTTTAAACTGAAGTATTTGATATCTGAGGAGGCAATTTAAACAGTAGAATTTCGTATTAAATCATGTTAAAGCAATTATGTTCAATTAGGTTTAATGAACAATATTCTCTTAATTGGTATAATTACTTACATTTCCATACTTTTGTCATTTATCTCTTAAAAGTACATTTTTCCTTATTCTGGAATACTGGTTACATTCTTTTTACATTTATTCTAAAATTTATCACAATGTGGAATGACTATTAAGTGACTGGATTTATTTTACATTTTTTTCTATTTTTATCTATTTATTAAAACATTTGATTAAATTATAAAGTGACCCCTTCAAAAATAAATTATTTATATATATCGCATTAAATCAGCTCTACAAATCTAAAATCTGTTATTTTGTGCATACTTATTTCTTTGATTTCTGATAGTAAATTTCTTATGTCTTTATTTTTTGCCTCATTACTATATCTTTAAAAAATAATTGTGTCCTTAATTTAAATTGAAATTTTTGAATTAATCAACTTCCAAATGCGACCATTTTACTTTAAAATCAATATTCTAAGATCTTTAAAAATATTAGTTCTAATGGTACTTTTCAGTTTCGCCGGCAATAATCTCGCAAAGTAGGCTCTATAGGCGACAACATGCAAAAAAAATGTTATAAATGTTAGTTATCATTGGTTTTTCATCTATTTCTGATGTATAATGAAAAAGTTGTTACTGATAAGGAAGGACAGTGACTTGTTTCGAAAATGTGGCGGGAAAAGAGCACCAGTGAGTTTATTCCATTTGGCGTTGACTGTATCATTTTTGGCGACTTTATCGCTTTCGCCAGCGAAATTCAAATAAACCATTTTTAATATAAAAAAAATAATAACTCGGCATTGGCTACATTTTTATTTCACAGAAATATTTATGTATAAAAAAAGAGTTGTCTCTTAAAGTTGTATTTTAAAGGACTCTTTTACTTTAAAATGATAAGAAGAAAATGTTTCATTTGGTTATTTTTTAAGCAAGGTTGATTGATAAGTAAAATTGTTTTAAATAAGAAAGTAACTAAAAAATGGGTGTAATAGTTCCATATAGTACATATTTTAAGCAATAAAAATGCGCAGCAAAAGCATGCACATTGAACAATGGAATGAAGTATGAGATTTTAAAGGGATATATTATGCGCTTCATACAATTTTAAAATTTAATGTTTAGGTTCCACATTTTTTATATAATTTTGTGAATTAGACCACAGTTATTCGTGTAGATTTCCAGATGAATGTATTTTTTTAATTACATACTTTGCAAGACATTAGGATATCTTGAGAATGGCTAAGTTGTTTGGAAGCAGGTAACTTAATGTAATCATCACATTTTGTCAAAATATTGTCATTAATTCTTTTTAATAAAGCTCATGTAAAATATATTACATCATTTCAGCTCATTAAAAGTACATTTGTGACGAATCTGTATGGAAACTTTCCACTAATCTTCTTAGGCGTCTTTTTGGGGAATATAAATTCGCGTATATTTCCAATCAACTCCAAGAAGATAAACGGATATGCAAAGTACATAGGGTATTTAAGCCGAGCGTTGTAAAATAGCAATCTGGATGATGATGAGAAAGGCTATTAAGCCAGCAACAGTAACCCCAATCTTAGAGGATTCCAGGATATCAAGATAGTGAAGGCGGTGTGCTGCTATTATACTGAAGAACGGGAAACCTTATATAACCAGGGGTAAATATAATTTATGTACGCTTAAAATAAGCGTTAGTTTAGTCAAATCAGTTAAAGTTAATGAAAGTTAATAATTCGAGTACGTGTATTTCTCGGACCTCCTATTTCGGTAGACCTTACTTGATCTTGAGCGAAATTATTAATTAGTTGCATAATTAGTAATTTAATTTAATATAAAAGGTAAATCCCTTTATTTGACGTAACATAAAAGTATTATATGTTATTAGAGTTTTTTTTTTAGACTTGAAATAATAAATAATTATTATTATACAAAATGGCTCTTGGTGGTTCTTTGCCTCAAATTAATCTTGGTGTCCAGGGTGAGACCCAGGGGAATCTCCACACATTGCATGAAATATTTTGTGGTTGTGGTAGCCCATTGGCCATGAGCGCAAACTAGTGACCAGCATTGTTTCCTTGAGTCATGGGTTCAACCCGTAATGGCTTTAAGGATACCCTGTACTGATTAAATCTCCCCAGTACCAAAATCCTTATTTGGATCAGGAAGTACTGGTTCGAAAGTCATCCTCGTTACCGAATATGGGTTTGAAATTTCCGAGTTAAAAGAAAATATCCTTCACGTTTGTTTTATACTCTGTAATGTTAATGAAAATAATCAAGTGACAATAGAATTCTCCATAATTGTAATTCATGTAAACTATATGTATGTATACCATCTCAGTGGTATCAGTTCTAATAACAATTTTAACTACTCAAAACACTTGAAATATTATTACACAGATAATCAGGTATTACTACAAATTATTGATACTTTTCTTGTTGGCTCAAGTTTAAATATATAATTGTTAGCAAAGTTACTTTTTTAGATTTTGATGAACTTTTCCTCTGTTGTGTAAGTTTAATTTCGTCTCACATAACTTTTTTTGCAAATGTACAAAAAAAATACAGTCTCCTTAGTAAAAAGTATTATTCTTAAATGTTAAGGTTTCCAGTTCTCATAAGAATATATACATAAAGTTGTCAAATATTTTTTTTTTTTTTTTTATGCTTTCGTTTTCATTTGAATATTTTAAATTATCAATCATTTAAAAGTAAAATAAATAATAATACTTTTTTTATTAAAAATAATAAGTAATTGCAAAATAGTTTCTGAATCTTCGACTTCTTAGTTGAAAATAAACAGCTATATTTAAATTATTTTTAAAGAATCTAAATATTTTAAAGGTTGAATTACCTATACCTAAAATTGTATACATATAATCATTCATAATGGACTTAACTGTTTTTCTTCTTCAATGGCTTGACAGCCCTGGGTGGGCCCAGGTCTTCTCCAGAAATCTTCCAGTATACTTTTGGAAATTTTTATTCCAATTTTTGGCTTTAAAATTTTTTAGACCATTGATTTTATAAAGCTAACGCATATAAATCCTATGTACCGAATCTCAAATCCTTAAAATCCTTTCCAATTCACCTCCGTATTGATAGTATGAAAAATTCTTCATTTGATATCATAGCAAGAGAGTTTACACGGGGTGAGATTGTTGACCACACGTCCAACCTCTAACCTGTAGGACCTGTCTTTCAAATTTATACGCCCTCTGGAGGCAAAGGGTGACCATTTTAGTCGCCCCTTTTCGACATGCATGAGCTGCATTGGGACTATTCTTGCACAGCCGGTCACCACACGTGTGGTACTTAATTGTTACAATTATATAAATGCTAAACAAGAAAATATCAAAACAGTACAGAATGAAGTATAGTAGCCATAGTAATACAGTACCAAAGTCTCAGGGTTAGAACTAAGATGGGTGGTTTAAGTATACAAATTTTTTCAAGGTAATCAAAAGTAATATATTTAAAAAAATTAAATTAGAGTAACCAGAGAAGCACACACTAAAAACATAACTAAAATATCAAAAAAAATTACATTAACAAATGAAACAGCAGGAAGTGTGTGTATCTGTAATTTAAATGACAATTTTAACAGGATATAATTTGAATAGTGGTTCTACATATATAAAGTATCTAAGATTGTTTTGATAAATTGAAATGTAAAATAAGCAATAGATCATTGGAATTAGAAGTGCACGTGAAGAATGTTAAGCTGTGAATGGTCCTATTCATGGTCTTTTATTCTTCTTGGGAGAAAAATACTTCTTTAACTGCTGTTTGAGTTTAAAATCGTCTTCTTTAGAGAAAACTTGATTTTATGTTAGTTTGAGTGATATTTAGGCTCTAGAAAAGTGTGTGTTAGAGGTAGTCATATCTGGCTGTTATTAAAGTGAAATTAGTGAAGCGCCTATCAGAAGCCTTAGTGCTCTTGAGAAAAAACTTTGGACTGGAATACTCAACTGACCTGGACAAGACATGGCGAGTGCTGTTATATTGGATCACACATAATTAAGTGCCTTATTATTTGTCTTAGGAGCTTATGATAGCTATTTAACTCTAGAAAGTCCGTCGGTGTCTGTTTGACACCGGATCCAGTTTACTTTGTTTTCCTTTCCGCATTTTTGCAGAGAATTTGTAAAATTTCCGTCACTTTTAATAATTTTCCCTGGTAAATATACAGAAAATGTTTTGTGGTTCTAGTTTTGTTGTTAAATAGGAGTGATTTTGCATTTAAATATACCTAGAACGTCCACTGGTGTCATTTCAACACCAATTCAATTTATTATAAAATCTGTCGTTCAACAATCTATAGTCCACGAAATAGATACTATTAGTAAAACAAACTTCCCAAAGTTCGGTAGCACATTTTTTGACCTTGAATACAGTTTTATTGAGTTCACAGTGGAAATGAATCCACTACACTAAAATTGTTGCGTCTAAGTGATTCATTGTACATAGTATTTGCTTATCTGCTCATAAAAAAATAATTATATTTTCGAACTTAGTGCAGAGCGGACATCTTGAAACGATGATTCTTACAAAAGTGCTAATCCCTGATAAAATTGCTAATTTGTTGCGAGGGCTTTCTGGGAATGAATTGGCTCTAATTTAGATTCCAATGAAGACATAATATTGAATGAAAGTGACTGCGAAGAATCTGAAAAAAGTGAAGATGTAATTGATAATGTTCCATTAAATCCTGACATATATATATATATATATATATATATATATATATATATATATATATATATATATATGGCTGGGAATGGTACAGAATGAACACCGCATAATGGTAATGTTCCTGACAGATTTGCAAATCTAAATTTTTTGCGACAAAGCAGTGGCCAACAAGCTTCACGAAACATAATATCAGCGTCAGTTCTTTTATGATATAAATGGTCATGATACATGATAATTGCGTGAAATAATATTAAAAAAGTCTTAAAATTAAACCCTACTGCACAGCAGTCCTGCAATTATTTAGTTAAAACAATTACTTTATATATTTTATATCGCGTTCTCAAAACGACACCGGTGGACGTTTAAGGGTAATCGAAATTTTAGACGTTCTAGTGTTAAATTGACTTCTCCCTTGATTTATAATATTTTTTTGATAGTAAATTGATAAAACCTAATACATTTAGCTATTTTCTATTATTATATCTGTTCATTCGGCATCCCAAATTTTACCCGCAACCAAAGGGTCGCAACAAAGTATAATTGATATTTGTTCTTAGAAAAAAAAATAAGCACAAATTATTTTCTGAATTTGAGAAATAAGGGAAAAATAACCAGATAATGAAATGTGTACAAATAACGAATGAATAAAAAAAACAATTAAGAAGTAAGAAATATTGCGTGAATTTTTTTCATTATTGTTTACATAATTTACTAGCTAAACTGAGGTAATATTTAAATATATTGATCCCTTTTTAACTTTTTGTGTTTTTGTTTGAGTAATTAGTTTTTTTATAGCATCAGAGAGCAAATCCTTTTACCGAAAATAATCAACAGAACACGTACTTACCAAAATATTTCTCCAACACATTAAAATTATCTAAAATTGTTTATATTGCTTGAGTAATTTCAATTATATATACCGAGATAAATTATTTAATATTTTTGTTCATCAAACATTAATCTCCATTTCAGCAATGTTTTGGGAACTAATAAACAAGATAAACATGTGATTCTATAGATTAGAAGCATGGTTCCTTTATATGAATTATAATATGTTGCAAAAAAATACGCCGAAATAGGTAACTTTGAAACATATATTTTATTACTTAGAACTGTAAAATACCATTTCAAATCAGTTATTGAGCTCGGTTATTGTTTCAACGAGTCTGTTAAAAAGGTGATAATATTGCAAAAAATATCTTATTAAATGAAGTAATGCTTCAGTTAAAAATTAAAGCAATTACTGAACTTGTTCACTGAAATAGGTGTTTCAAGAATATGAAGTTGATTAAATTTATTTTCCAAATTTTATATTATTGCAAAATTATTTCAAGGGACATATATTCAAAACCTTTTCAAGGGATACGCAACGGTTTTAATATTAGAGGATATAAGCATCAAAAAAATTTTAAGCAGTTGAATAAAAATTTATAAAAGAGCCAACAGTTTTTTTTGTAATTATTAGAAAAACGCAGGTAAGCATTTCGAATAAAAAAAATCCAATGCTATATTATATTAAAGGACAAGTATTGTAAATTTTCAAATGAAGAATTTGGGAAATTTCCTCTTCTATTTTATATAGATTTATGCTAAGATTTCTTTTTTTTTTTTTTTTTTTTATAACCTTCCATCTCTTTTATTACAGCAATCTTAAGAACAACTTAAAGAAGTAGTTCTTGAATTTTTAGTACTATACTAATATGTATTCTATCTAAATAATACTTAGGGCTTTAGTGTTTTTCCTTAATTTTGAAAAGTGAAAGAAAAAACGACGCTTATCAAAAGTATCTAATAATTCCCTTTAAAACGACAATGAAAATTATCTGACTTAGCGCGGTAAAAATTGTTTTTAAAAATTAGGGTTCCAAACCATTCAATCACACTATTTGGCAATTAATCAAGTCATAATGCTTGTTAATGTATGTGTATAAATATTTTTTACTCTGAATATTGAAACGGGATTTTCTGCTAAAACATGGTCTTCTTTTAACCCTTTTCTTGAGGATTCCTGCAAAGAAAACGTTTTCTACTTGATATCGGTTTTCTAAGTTTGAAATTCTAGATTTATGCTTCAGGTACTTGGGTAGAATATGCCTTCTATTTTTCAAACGGCTTTCGATAATTTAACTAAGGGATCACCTGCATAAGAATAATTGCTTTCCTTAAGTGACATATATTTATATCAAGTATTTCAAAGTAACAATATTTTTGTGGAATGTATTACATATTAAGAAAAAATTTAATATTTATTAAAACCTTAATATACTTTTTGTCTATATACTCGTATATATTAAGTACTAAATAGTGGTAAAAGTGTAAGTTGTTAGTTTTATAAAGATTTTAACTGCTAAATCCGTATGAATTTATTTTAAAAACAGTTTTATGGAGACACGTTAGTTAAGATACATTTAAATTTATATCTTTGGTACTTAATTCACTCAACAATAATTTTTAAATACAAATATTTTCTGAAGCGATGACTTTCTTCAATACAACCACTATTTCAAGTAAGATTTTGGAATATGTTTGGTTCTGTTAATGTTTTTACATTATATATACTTTCGAATATATCCTATGAATAAATAATGAATTAGTTTTCAATTTTTTTAGTAAATATTTTTAGGTTTATGAAATAAAAATATCCCTCAAATTATTTTATTTATATACAAATAAGAAAGATTATCAATAAATAAGAAATTACTAATTAAAATATTTAATTATTACAAATATTTTTACATTAATTGTATTGTTTTAAGGCATTTAAAGAGAGTCTAGACTTGAAAATTATGTTGAAGCTGACTGAAAAAGGTTTAGTAAGTACTTAACAGACAATCTTATTTCTAGGATAATTTTAATCACATTAATAAGCTACAAGTTTTATTTTAAAAAACCTTTAACAATGAAATCTGAAAATAATTCTGAGAAAATTTTATGATAAATTAATATTATGAAAATTTTTCAACACTCTGGTAATTTTAATAAATTTGTTATAAAACTAATTATATGTTTCATTAGAAGTACATTTTGCTCTTTGTGAATCAATGAATATATCACTTATTTGATTAAAATAGTACAACGAAAGTTATTATAAAGGAGTAAGAAGAAATATATTTAAAAAAAAATACATAAACAGTACTACAGAAAAATATATGATATTATACGAAACTAAGTTTTTACAATCGAATGTTTTTCTGACTTTTTATTTAAGTTTTTGCGTCAACAGATTTAATACATCGAAACTGCAGTTAATATTTCTCAAAACTATTTTTTTTAAATTCCTTACGATTGCAATATTTTTTAAACTCAAAATTTTTGTACTTTATATGTCTTGTTTTATGGCACAGGATTTATAGAATTTTTCTTCTAGCAATGTAGGGTATATTTGTAATATTTCTTCAGAAAAAAATGGAATTTAAACGACTATTTTTTTCTGTTCTCATTAATGATTTCTCAAAAGAATATGTGCCAGTTATGTTATTGTTTTTTATAAAGTATTATAATAAATACAATGAAAACAAAAATTTTAAATTTTAAAACTTAGAAAGCCAATTAAATATAATTAATAATATGGTAATACTTAAACTAAAAATCAATGAACAATTTTAAAAAAATATATCGTGTATAATTGATAATTCAAGATAATATAGATATTAGGTTTCATGCCTATCTGAAAAATATGAATTACTTTAGCATTTTGTTTCTTGCGAGAAAATATAAACGTTTTAGACAATATAACCTTTTTCAATAACTTCTATCTATGCTCTAAAACTATCCCAACTAATTTTAAGCCATAAAAAATTGTTGTGAAAAATATTTAAAAAAAAGTATAATAAATTTAAATAAATCAAAAAAAACCACAAAATAATCTCCATATCTCCATTTTTATAAAAGAAATAGTTACAAGTAGTCCGATACCTATTTGAAATAATTATTTAAAAAGTAATTTAAAGAATTAGAGTAGATTGTATATATATATATATATACAAATAGCTATAGAACCTAAGTATAACTAGCCAAGATAATAGGAAACATTAGCCTCAGTACTATAAAAAACTCCTGGCCTTAGGAACCAAGAAAGCAGATATAAACAAGTTTTAGGGCTAGCCCACCTCCATCTGTAATTTGCCTATATTACTGAGCCAAAGGGAAAGGAAAGAATTACATAAAGGATAAATTTAAATAGTACAAATAAAATACACTATATCATTAAAATATAACGATAAAATTATAGTGTGTTAGTATTTACTATTACATATGCAAAGACGATGCAACAAAGTAGATAGTAAGACTTATTTCGTAAGTATAGCAACATGTCATGTTTCCCGCCAAATACAACTAGAGTAAAAGCAGTACCGCATAAAAGTAAATTAGTAAATTATGATAGAATATAATATAAAGACTCTCTCTCTCTCCCTCCCTCCCTCTCTCTCTCTCTCTCTCTCTCTCTCTATATATATATATACTAGAAGAACCGACAGACGTTGTTCTATACACACATCTTAAATTGAAAAACTCCAAATTTTTATGAATAAGTTTTTAATAATATGGACCATTTTGAGTAAAATTTGTATTAAAATTTATTACAATGTAATTATGTGCCAAGTTTTATACTTCTGGGTTGCTTAGAAGTGAAACACACACACACAGACTATTTCCGATAAGAAATAATTTTAAATAAAAAAAGTTTAATAATGCGTGTAATCAATTAGCTACACAAATATATTTATAGGTTAGGATATGTGTTGTAAACGCGCATGTAAATTTAATAGAAAATCATGTAAAATATTCACTTCAAATGCATACTAAATATGGAGAATGTATAGTTTTTTATGCACACTTCAAAACTCTTCAAACACTAATTACATCTGAATGTAATAATTTAATTAACACACGATTTATTTCAACAAAATAATAACACGAAATGACAAAATATTTTCCTGAAATGATCACAGCACCAACTGTCGGGACCAACTTGAATTATAATAAAATATTTTTGAATATTCTATACTGCGATCGTAGCGCAGTCTGCCGGATCCAATGTAAAACATTCCAAGATCAACAATTTATTAATAAAAATTAATTAAATAAACATTTCTAAACCGAATTATAAATCTAAACCATTCTCGAGTCCACTGGAACAGACAAAGACTTTCATCAAAATTGGTACAGCCGTTTAGAAGGAGTTCAGTTTCATACACACGCACAGAAGAATTACATATATAAAGATTATTTGAAAAGATATTAAGTATGAACGCAAAAAAGCGTGAATCTCGCGTCTGCATTTTCGTAACAATAAAGACCGGGTTTGGCCAGTTTGGCTGAAAATCAATTTGCGACGCCAATTTACATCTTTTTTCAATTCCTACTATTAGCTCATGATCTCTATACATATTTTATTTGTTTGTTTGTTTATTTATTTATCTTGGTGGAATTTTCAATCGTTAATAAAATACATTTTAAAGCGCTCAATCGAAATGAAATGTAATGAACATGATTATTTTGGATGACAATACAATAATATAATTATAATTAGTAAAAATTAATTGATTAAAACTAATTATTTAAAAAAATTACAAATACAGCCACGTTGGCGACTTATGTCAAAAGTTTAAAAGGTTTTTTTTTCTCACGTGTTAAAGCATTTAGTTGAAAGGAAATTTTATATACACGATTGTTTTGGATGACAATGCGATACTTAAATGTTAATTAATAAAAATTAATTACCGCTTAATGATGTGATTCTGTCATATGTATATACATATTTATTTTAATTACAACTATTTAATAAAAAGTGTCTAAAATAAATTTTTCTTGGTTGATCTAAGCAAGAATTGATTTTAATTTTTTTTTATATTACTTGTTCATAACAATACCGTTGTTACAACAATGCAGGTGAATGTTGAGTTGTATTTTTGAAAGTTTTTAATTAATATCTTTTCAACTAATTGTGATATCGGACCGAATTGTGAATCTAAACCATTCTCAATTCCACTTGAACCCACACAAAAAATTTCATCGAAATCGGTTCAGCCGTTTAGGAGGAGTTTAGTGACAAACACACGCATAGAAGATTTTTATATATAAATATATATATATATATATATATATATATATATATAATATATATATGTACATTTAAAAAACAATAAATATTGACATAAAATTGTTATAGAAAAAAAAAAGACTTCACGACATACACAAGAATATTTTGTAAGATCGTCTTGTGGGTGAATTAATAAGCTATAATTAACCGGATTTACCGTTTTTATTTTTTCTTTCAAAACACATCACTATATTAATATTTTCATTTACAATTAAAAGTTACAACGGGACTACATGCAGCTTCGTCCATTTTACGTTCCATACTCTTCTTGTTCTCTCCTCCCGCTCGAAGGTCAAAACAGTTCACAGCAGCGCCCTCTTTTTAGTCTATCTTGTGCTATGTGTCAAGCCTCCTAGTGTACTACGTGCCACGCCGTTACAGTCTAATTATTTCCTCCCATCCTGGAGAAAACTTTTCACGATAGTTGAGTGTAAAGTTTTACTGTGATACCTGAAAAATACTTGACATAGGATCAGTTTAATCAGCAGTAGAGAGTTAAGAATTATTTCTTGAAATCCTTTTCTTTTAAACGGAGCTAAAAAATATTTTTTTTTAAAAAAAATAACGTGCAAGTACCTGTTCAATCCGAAATTAGTACCTTATTTTAAGGAAGGCATTAAACTTATCCCTACTAGTCTATGTGAACTGTAACATATACAAAAGTTTAAAATACTAATACCAAATATCAAATTTTAAAATACCAATACAAAATATCAAAGTTTAAAATACCAATACAAAATATCAAAGTTTAAAATACAAATACAAAATATCAAAAAAAAATTAAAATACTAATATCAAATATTAATACTAATATACAAATACCAATCATTCTAGACAAAAAAAAATAATAATACAAAGAAAATTCTTATTTTCCATCAATTCTCATTACAAGTGTGTGTGTTTTTTCAAGTTTTAAGGGATACGGCCTAAACTATCAGCATTCTGATTCTGTTTTCCTTTCCGATAAGCAATCTCATAATTAAATGCTTGCAAAATTAAGGACCACCTTAAGAGTCTTGGATTAGTCCCAGTATTTTTCTCTAACCAGACCAAGGGATTATGGTCAGTTTGTATGACAAATTTTTGGTGTCCATCAAGATAGCATTTCAACTTTTGCACTGCAAAAATAATGGCTGCACATTCTTTTTCCGTAGTGCTATATTTTTGTTCTGCAAGCGACAGCTTTTTGCTCAGGAACATGATGGGATGTTCTTCGTTTTCACATACTTGCGACAACACAACGCCTATTCCAAGATTGGATGCATCACACTGAATGATGAAGGGTTTTGTGAAATCAGGGCTGTATAAAACTGGATTTTTAGATAGTCTTGTCTTGAGCTCCTCGAATGCATTCTGGCAAGAACTGTTCCAGTCAACGGTTGATTTTCGATTTCGGTTCTTAAGTAAATCTGTCAGTGGAGCTGCGATTACCGAAAAAAATTCGGGAATTTATCTTCTATAATAGCCAGATAATCCTAAAAAGGCTCTAACTTGCGTCTTGTTAGTGGGGATTGGAAAATCTTTAATGACCTGAACCTTTAATTCTCCAGGTGTTCTTAAGCCTTGGCCTACCAAATGTCCAAGATATTTAACGAATGCTTGAGCAAATTGACATTTCGATGACTTGATATGTAATTTAGCGGAGCGTAGGCGATCAAATACATCTTTTAGATGTTTTAGGTGATCATCCCAGGCTAGTGAAAAGATAGCTATATCATCTAGGTAGGGAACTGCAAAGTCTTCACAATTTCTTAATAAGTTAGCCATAAGTCGACTAAAATAATAGGGCGCATTTTTCAGACCAAAAGGTAACCTCAATGAATTAAAAGTTCCAAATGTGGTCAGAAACGATGCGTACCTTTGCGCTCGGGGACTCAGGGGTATTTGCCAATGCCCTTCAGTAAGATCCAAGATAGAGATATATTTAGCTGCCGATACCTTTTCTAAAAGTTCCTCGATATTAGGCAAGGGAAAGAATTGTGTCCGAGTTACTTTATTCAACCTTCTGTAATCGATACAGGGCCTTGCTTCCTTTCCCTGAGCATCAAAAAGTATTAATGGAGATGTAAAATCAGATTCCCCTGGCTCTATTATTTTCAGTTCTAACATCTTATTAACTTCTGATTTGAGAATTTCAATTTGTCGAGGAGACATACGATAAGGCTTAGCAACAATAGCTCGTTCAGATTCTAATTCAATATCATGTTCAGCTAAATCGGTACATCCAGGAATATTCGAAAAAAGATTACTATATTCATATAAAAGTTCTTTGAGCTGTCCTCGTTGAATTTGAGATAATTTTGAATTTAACTGCACATCGCTGATGAATTTGGACCATCCCGACCTTTCGTTTTCAAGTTCCAAACTAGGTATGTCTTCTTCTTCGTCATGCTTTAAAGGATTAATGCACAATAAGTTAATATTTTCTCTCGTTGGTGATAAGGTTTTAGCATATTAACATGATAAACGTGGGTTTTATCCTTCTCTGGGAATTTGACCACATAATTTGTCTCAGAGAGTTGTTGCACTATTTCTCCAGGGCCAACCCACTGAACAGATAACTTGTTAGGCCTGGATGGAGCTATGACCAAACCCAGTTCACCCAGTTGAAATTGACGCTCAACGGTCCGGCGATCATACCACAACTTCTGTTTTTGTTTGGCATCTTCCATGTGTAGGATTGCCAATTCCTGACATCTTTTCATTCTATTAATGAGTTCAAATACATAATCCACAACACTGCTTTCTACATGCTCTTCTTCTGTCAGTTTCTCGTACGATAACATCACAGGAGTCCTTAGATTTTTCCCGTGAACTAGTTCAGCTGGTGAAAACCCAGTACTATCGTGTATAACAGTCCTCAGGGCAAAGAGGGCTTGAGGCAGAATCTTCTCCCAATCTGGAATTGCCTCCAGACACAGGACAATGGAGAAGCCAACTTTTGTGGGAGCTAGGGCAACAGCAAGGTTTTACAAAGGGCAATTTATCTAACGTGAGCTTTAACCCTCTAATCGGATAGCACGGAAAATTCCGTCAGTGTAAAGATGCTTCGAAAATGAAATGCACGGATTTTTCTGCCTTCAAGTAACGTTTTCAAAAGCGGATTAGCCGCACTTTTCTGAAATCCTTTCCCCCTTTTAAGGTTTAACATCTTGAAAGATAATGAGGGACGGAGGAAGCAACACAGCAGGAGATTTATGGCTCGCAGGGAACCCCGTGTTTTGACCCTGGGGCAATCGTAAAAATCGGGGAGAAATTTCTTTAGAACCTAAGAAGTGTTTGTTTGCTAGCTTGTATTTTAAAAGTTTCCAAAAGTCCCAAAGCATAAGTAAATTATGTTACAATTCCCTTTTGGTTTCATATTAATTTCAAACTGTAACAAGTTGGGGCGTGTCAGGGCAATCTGCAATTTTATATAGTTAGACAAATTATATTTTTTTAAGTATATTCTTTCGCTTCATTTTTCTTATTTTAATCAAAGCTTTCAGTTTTTGAAACATGATTATTTTATTATAAGATACCGAAAAAAATAATAAAACACCAAACTCTTTAAAATTTGGAACCTTTTCAATTTTCCAACCACTAAAAATGAATAAATTTAAACTTCATCAAATCATTTGAAACATTTTCTTACACTTTGATAAAAATAATAACGAAAAAAAACTAATTAAGATTTATTGTTTTTTTTTTTTTTTTTTAGATTTCAAAGCCTAAGTGTTCAGGGAAGTTTAAGTACAGTGCCTGGTTATATATTGTTAAAATACACCGAATTATATTTGAATTTTAAGTGCTTGAACTTCATATTACATCAAATACAACATGAATGAAGATTTTCACACATTTTTTTTATAACTTGAATGTTTGAATAAATGGTAATCAAAAATATACGGAAACATTTACAGTAGACATTTATGCATATAAATAAACATAAAAATCAATTTTAAATTCAAGCTATTGAAAAACATTCGAATTATATATTGTTCAAAAATATCTATTTATACAAAATACCTTAACATTTATCTTTTTTAAAGGCTAACTGAATAAGTAATTAAAATCTGGATATTTTTTGAAATCTCAAACTTATAAAGCTAGAAATTTTATGTTAGAAATTCCATTTGAAATTTCGAAAAAAAAATGCATCGCGCAGTTAAAAATTATTTACCATAAGTTTTAGCAATTGTTTGAGTATAATAAAATTTTTAAATTTTATTATATAGCTTATTTGGTATCTTTTAATATATTTTGAAGATTTCATACAATTCAGTTGAAAACCGCATGCTAAGAGCAAAAAATATACTAAAAAAATTGATAAATATACAATTACAATAAATTCTTACTTAGAAGCAAAACTCAGAAGCTAAAGCGTAGAAATAAAAAATTTTGAGTATATCTGAAGTAGTTTTCGAAATATTTATTTTAAAGTTCATAAAATTTGTGTACGTTATGTTATAATTAATATTAATTAAATGGTTAAATTAATGTGGTAATATTAGTCATGTAATCGTATGATGACACATTCATATACTAATAAAAATTATCATGGTCATAGATGCGAATGTCAAGAATTTTATGTAATTTTAAATTCAGACATTAAGATATTGATGTAGAAAATATAAAACGACCATCTAAAATACATGAAAATGCAGTCTGCTATAAAATGATCTTGACAAACAAATCCCGCATTTTCACTTACTATGGCAGAGCCGGCTTAGTCAGGGGCAATCTGGAAAAACAGAGAGAGAACCGCGGTTTTGATAAATGCCGCTCTAGCTTTTAAATCTCTCAGGAAAAAAATATATAAAGTACAAATGCAAAAACTAAGTCTTGTAATTTTCCATAAATTTTTATAACAACGAATTGTGTAATTGGCTTCCAATACAATGTTTTGTTTGACAACATCTAAGGTAACCAACCCTACTTTACATAGATTTGTAATACTTTTTCGTAACCGTATTCCTTTTAAAATTAATTAGTGCAGCCAAAATACACCTTTTGTACCCTTAAAAATTTATGTAAACTATAACGGTTAATTTTAATTTATGCAACTTGTGAAATGTTCAAAATTAACCATTTCCGTCTAAACAGTTTACATGAAAAAAAAGTTTGGAATCCCTCATTCATTAGGGAATTATATAAGATTCTAACATTAAATTTTATTTTTCACCAAATAGGATCGAGTGGTAGAGTATAGTGCTTCCACACCACAGGTGTGGGGTTCTATTAACCGGCTGCGCAAGGTCGACTCTGCCTTTCATCCCCGCTACATTGGGTCGATAAATGAGTACCAAGCTTGCTTCGGGTCTTAAACACTGAAGGTCTCTCTTCAGACAGACCACCAAATCTGGACATCTGTTCATGCACCTCAGCGTCCAATGGTCACGTGTATTATGATGGGCACAGTAGTTCCTGGCCCTCATGGATTGTTGTGCTTCTGAGTTTAAGTTTGAGGATTACCTCACTTTGGGGATACCCCTTAGATAAACATGTATTTCCACTCATTTGCAATTAAACATTTTTTTTCAATTACGTTTATTTCAGAAGGAAGTTTGATTTTTCAAATGTATTTGCTTAATAACATGTATATTTTTGTATTATATTAAACATTTTATCAATCCAAAATTACATGTTTTTAGCTCCTCTAAAAGCTTTTAGGATTTTACGACTGATCTTACAATCCATATACGTTTTATACTAGTGTATTTAAAAATGATAAAGACATTTTTAAGACTGTGAGAGCTTTTATGCCTCGTTTATAAATATAAAAAATTGCATTCAGCAACAGTTTTTAAAATGTACTGAAATAAGCGGAGGAATAGGATATTTCCATATTATGAATATTTTTGACTGCAGTAAGATATATTTATATTTCAGTTTCTTTACAATTTGAATAGAAGTTGTAAGCCATTTTGCGAATAGTTTGATGTTGAGTATAAACAGATAGGCTGTTTAATATTGTAAAGTGTTTTACTTTGATACCAGCACACACTAAAGTAAGGCTCATTTGCAGTTGTATGATCAGCTTCAGTGATATTTAAATTTTCAAAAATAGTCTACACGTACGAAAACATTCTTTCACAACCGCACACCACATCTCATACTATATCTTCCCTACAGCAGAAAATATTTGTGTATACTGAAAAATTTAATATAGGATACATTTTCAAGTGTTAAATTTGTTTTTAAAATTTGGTATGAATACATTGTGGAACTGTCGGTTAACTTCACTGAACAAAATTGTTTTAAGTGTACTGTTTTGAAAGACAAAATTTATTAGGGAGAACTTTTCTCACAATAGAATTTGTAATGACTGAATTGTGAGAAAATGTAGTTATCGATGTGTGACATTTTTCCTTGTAATAAAAGAAACAGAAAGATAGGAAATTTAACTTGAGTAGAAAATGGTTAGAAGTACTATCATGCCCATTTGAAGAAGTATATCCCCCATTAAAATTAAAAATTATTGACTGAATGTGTGTTATGTCCGTCACAAATGCCGATGTAGAAAAGGAATTTTTATTTAATACAAGAAGTTCGAAAAAGAGAACACTAGGAAGGAAAATTTAAATTTTTTCCGAAAAATATTCAGTTAACATAAAAATATCTTTTATATGATTTTAATTAAAATAAATTTAAAGTATTGAAATCCTTTTTATGCTATTTTAAATTAAAAATATAACTGAATAGAGAAAGATCGGTTTTATTTCATAAATATAATCATTGAATGTAATATTTATTGTGTTATTGTTTAAAAATGAGATAGGGCCTTTGCTCTTTTTACCTCATTACTTTTTTAAAAAACAGGAAAGTGAGCGCGTTTTCTTACTCTCATATTCTAAAATGAATACAGGATGCTTTTTCTGGTTCAAATCGCAATACCAAAAGTATATATATATATATATATATATATATATATATATATATATATATATATATATATATATATATTTTTAAAAATAACAGAAAAATAAATTTTCTTTGAAGAAAATATAATTATTTTTCAACTTCTTACATACTATTTATTTCATTTTTTCCTCTTTTTTTTTACCTTTCATTTTTTAATTTTACTGTGACTGAACATATAGGAGAAAGAAACACCAAATTCCACTACGCTTTCAAAGAAGGCAAAGACTCCCAAGGCAACTTAACAGCTAGCTGTAAACGATTGATCTCTTGGTTCTTACTTTACAAAGAAACCAAACTGGGTCATAAAATTGTCCCCGTTCGACCTCCCAAGTTCTAAAAGGGGGAAAGGAAAGAAGTCTGTTGCATTTTTGAAGGAAATCGCAAAATAAGAGTTAAACGCTTTCGGAATAACTTTTCAGGAGGAAGGTATCCAGTTAGAGGGTTAATGCACAGATCGTTTTATAGGTTTTAATGCATTATCTTTACGTCATCGATCACGAATCAAAGAATCGTAGATGGATTTGTTGACATTACGCAGTAAGTCTGGAAGATTTAACTCCAGAATGGTAAAGTCTTTACACTTGTGTGCCTCATAAACTTTACATACAGCTGATAAACTTATATTCAAGTTTAAAATGCTATTAAAATCTCGCTTGAAAAAATGAGCCAGGATTCCCTGTCTCCCAAATAGTATTTAAACTTACTTTATTCAAAAAACAACAAAAATTACTCTAACATAAAAAAGAGAATGACCACCAATCATCAACTTACCCGCAAAAAGTTTACGTACACTTACAATATAGATAACTTATAAGTTTTTATTATGAGATAATTATATCAAGTCGTGTTCTTAAGAAAGTATAAGCGTCTATAACAATCTATCTGATTTTTGAGATTTGAATGTTTGTGTGATTTTATAGCAGGTAATTAAAAACAGATCGATATATTACTGTTAAAATATCATCATAAATATTTTATAAAAGGTAGATCAGTAGTTAAAACTGTTAATAAGAGACATTCATCGCTTCAAAAAGTGTTCATAAAGTACACAACAACTGAAATTTAACATCCAAGCCATCCAGACACCAACCTGCTGTGTCACCTCAAGAATCGTGCTTCGTAATAGTCTTTGTAAAAAGGATTTCAAAACTAAAATCTTAACAAATAGTTCAAAGTGTTACTGAGATATTTAAAAAAAAATGTAAATTTAACCACTATTCGAAAACAACTGAAAAAGGATGATTATCATGTGCAAGTTACACTGAAGAAGCCATTCGTCTCTCGAGTGAACATAGTTAAGGAAATCAACATTGTCATAAAATACCTAAATAAGACGCTAGTTTTTTAAAAAAACTTTTTTGCATCAAAAGACGAAAATATGTCTGAAATAAACCCTGGACACAAATCCCAAGAAAGAGGCCATTTTTCTTGACTGCCAAACATGTTGGACAATGTTTCTCAAACTCCGGGTCTCCCCCTCCCCTAGGGAGGCGTGTATCTCTACGAGATGGGCACGAGAATATTGAAAACCGAAAACTAAAGATTATTTTTTAAAAAAAATTATTAACTTACTGAAAGTAAGCAAACAAAATATATTTTAACATAATAAAAAATAAAATACACATTTACACTGATATAATACATATATAAACGTATCAGTATTGTACAATGTATTTTATAACCAATTTAAAAATACGAAGTTAAGAACAGTATTATTAATTACCATTGAACCCATGGGATTTTCATACATAAAAAAATATATAAAAATTAACACTTACCTTGATAATTTGTGCAATTTATAATTAGTCCCTTAACTGCCAGTCCCTTATAAGTTTCACGATTTACTCTCCATTGCCACCGTCTTCCACGTAGACACACCTGTGTGATGTATTGGAGAAGAGGGAAGTGAGAAAAGGAATAAATATAAAAAGAGTGTCCGAGATTTGTGTCCTTTTATTAAAATCACGCACTTTTGAAACATTTTAGTTCGGTTTGATTGGATTTTTTCAAAGTATTTGTGAAATTGAAAAGTACTTAAAAGTAGGTAAATATTCTTTGTCTTAGTAAAATTATTCACTGGAATTACGATTTTTATTGTGTACAATAAAATAAATATTAAAAAAAGGATTGGGGTGACTCATTTTCGCAACGTGACCAGTATCGAGTTCTCCCGGGTTAATTGATCATGAATTATATCCTTGTTCTTATACTCATGAAGTATCTTTCCTGGCCATCTCTAGAATTTGTAGCATATGGATTTAATAGAGTAGGGAACAGGTCAAAGCTGTGTCATCAGCTACTTCGAGAATCGAATTCAAAAAATATGAAGGGCGTGTTCTAAACATCAGTTTATGGCGAAAAATTTTGGCCACTATTTTTGGATAGATAATAAGTAAATTTTTGATTCCCGTATCGAACCCATGAATTTTTCTCACTTTAATCGCAGAAATGTCACATCAAAGCCTGAACAAAAATATAAATTTGGTTAATTCTAAATATATATTCTCTGAACTCAATAATAAACTTCTAGAATTTAGTATCCGAGTGAGATTGAAAGTATAAACCAAGTATTTGTTTTATATAATGCGTGTCAAAATCCCATAGTCAGAGAAAATATATAATCTGCAAAATTATTGTTGTTGGGTTAAATATGATTCATCAATGTGGACTATTTAACCAGTTTCTGTATTTGTGTACTTTTGTTTTTCGTACATATTGCTCTGTGAAATAATTATTTCATTCAGTTGTGGTTTTGTTAGATATTCCTTGCTTTATTTTCTTTAAAAACGTGATTCAATTTTACAGGAATAATTGTTTGAATGTTAATAAAAAGGATCAGTTAGTTAAAGAATGAGTTTGGGTTCAAAAATAAGTTGAGGCATTTTCCCTCTCGACTGTAGTCGGAACGTAATGCGGTTGTCAAAACGCATAAACATTAGTCACTTAAAACAAATTATTTTGTTTGCAGACAAATGGAAGGGTAAAAAATGTTCTTTTTTCTCCATTATTTTGACTATGTACTGGTGAGAGTAAGCATTTTTTTTGTATTTCCGTTGTTGGTGATACATGATAATACGCAAATATTAGGTAGAAATATAAGGCAAATCTGTAAAAAAGGCCCATGAAAAAGTTAGTTTCTCAAAATCAGCTGACTGATAAAGGTGAACAGTTAAGAGTTTGTAGGTCTAGAGTTTACTACTATAAAGAAGCCTTTTATTCGCACTTGCGCATTCCTAATCCAGACACACACAACTCTCTAAATTAAACACTTTTCTATTTCATGGCTTTCCTGACATAAAGGTTTATTTGAAAAAAAAATCCAATTCCAGTGTCTTGAGGAAAGTCCAATATATTTATTTTAATAACTACAATTTCTGTTTGGATTTTGCGAAAAAAAAGTGGCTAACACTAACACAAAGTATCTTTTAGCAATTGAATAATTTACATCAATATTCAATCACAGAGAGACCACTTGAAGCTAAATTAATCAACGAAATAAGCTTTAAAACCTAACATTAAAACATGTTAGTTTTCCTATGAACACACTAAAAATCGAAGCAAAAAACAATACTGGCATCTGAATAAATAATAATTCTATGTTCTAACATCATCGAAAATAAAGTTTTGTTTTCATACAGACGATAGATGGCAGCATCAACTATGACTCAGTCAAATTGTGTGACTCGTACATAAAGGGGGCAGAGGCCTCTCACCCACAAGAAATAAATCACAACGACGAAGAGAAATGAAACTATCGAATTAATATATAAATTTAAAAGAATATGCTGAACTAGTACTTTCAAAAATCATTACAAACCTAAAAAGTATTAAATCAATCGTTAAAAAAAAGGATATTTTTCGTTATTGGTTTGTAAAATTATTTCGTGTTCTTTAAATTTAGATGAAATAAATGTGGAATTCTTATTATTTCTATGACAATTTAAAGAACGCAGATATAAGGAGCATAAATGTAAATGCTTCTCAATTTACTTTTAAAGTATTAAACCTAGAATAGTTGCTTATAAAAATGTATTTAAAAATTTTAGATTTTATTTAATAGTTTTTACATCGAAATTTAAATGCCTTCTATATGTGAATTATACACAGAGATATTTAATATGACTGCATGTTTGCATCAAATTTCTAAGATGCTATTGAGAATGAGGTAGGAATTATGTAACAATTTATTTTAAATTTAAGTAGATAGTTGTAATAATTCACGAAACGCATCGGAAAACTTTCGGTAAGAGTACCGATAGTGTAAAAAATATGAATTCAAAAAAGATAGCGAGTATTTTAAGCTCTAATATTCACTTTCGCTTTAGTAAGCTTGGAATGACTAGGTAATTCAAATAATTGCCTGCTTGGTATGGACAAATGCTGATAAGGATAAATAAACTATTTACGAGCACTTTCGATGCATTTTGGACGGCGGGAGCCCAGTGGTCAGGGTTTCGGATCATGATAGGCATGCCATGAGTTCGAGCCCAGTACCACTAAAGACCCACCATGTATGGGGGCAATGCACGTTAAATCGGTCGAGAGCTCAAGCATAATCCCATGGTGTGGTGTGGTAGTTAGGAAAGGGGAGCGCCAGCTCAGGTGTCGTCTTCGTCACTTGACCATGGTTCAAAATTACGAGGTCCGTCGCCAAAAGCCGTCGTGTAGCCGAACAGGGCGACGTTAATTTCCACTCACTCACTCATTCGATGCATTTTAATGAGTAGTTCATTATGGGCCATTATTGCAACTTGTTTCTAATTTTGACCAAATTTTGATAACTAAAAGTAACTTGCAAACACTTTGCAACTAAATTAAGTAGATATTTTTCTTAAATTATTATTATTAAAACACCTTTTTTTTATTGTGTACTTTATATACTTGATATGATTCGCTTAAACTTTTTTTAAAACATGTTTTTAAAAAAACTGCGATTTTGTATCTTTTTTTCCAATGTTCAGTTTCTATATTTTGTATGTTTTACATGGTTATGTGAACTTCATATTGATTGTAACGAAAAATTAGCTTAAACATTAGTAATAGATGAGATACAATCACAGAAGGGAAAATTTTAAAGCACACAACATGCCCCTCATACTGAATAAAAACAATAATAAATACTTACTAAGTGATAGTCACAAATTCTTTACTATCTACTTCGTTATTTTTTTTTTTAATCTGATTATAAATACTTTTTATCATATTCATATGCATTACTTTATTGTTTTTATCACATTCAACTAAATATTATGCAATCGCTCAATAGATGGCAGCACGAGTTTCTCTGTTAAAGTACACAATTTTTCAAATCATACTTGAAATTCACACATTTTGTAAGTAATGAAAATAACATATATATTAATAATTATATAACTAATAAAAACTTATTCTTACTGCCATATAATACTTAATACGGCACATTCTTGTTCACATAATGTACATCAAAGTAATCAAAACATATTTATGAATTGAAAAAATTCATGGTATAAAGAATACGTAGATTCCACAAAATAATAATAATAATAATAATTTCTGCTTGTTATAAAACCTCTAGTTTAAATGATTTTAATTATTTATTTCTATATTTTAAAACCATAAAGTTAAAGAAAAAAATACTGTTATATTCTTATACAACCTTTATAACAGGAAAGTTTATAGAAGCAATTTTTAACCCCATTAAAATATGTTTTAATTCTGCAAACTATTTCTAAAGAATTGTATCATGTATTTTGAACGATAATTATCAGATTAAATAAGCTAAAATATTTATAAAAATAATAAACATGATAGAGATTAAATGTATTTTTTATAAATAATCTCAGCGCACTTGACAATTATTACATTTGCTCGTTGTGTTTTTGAACCCCTCGATATAAAAATCTTCTTAATCAGACTCTTTTACTTTAAAGCGGTGAACAATTTTTTAGAGAAAAATGCATTTTACAAAAGAAAAATATATGGAAAACTATTCCAGATATTGTTGTTTAGTAAATTTATCCTTAAAGTGAGATACAAAATTGGAAAATCTTTTTATTTTCAGCAATGATCGTCAACATTGATAACACATTTTTCTCATCCCTAAGTTTTAGGTAATGATTTGCCGCATGGAATCACGGCTAGCCTGCTGTTCATCAGCTATCAAGTGCAAGTTAATTGTAGATCTTAAGTGAATAAATTCTTCACTTTCTCAATGTTTCCGTCACTGATGGAGGTCGACAGTTTTCCGATACAGGGGTTGCCAAAAACACTTTCCTTGCTTTTCAAAAACGAGTGACACTTACACTCACTTCATGGACAATGCTTGATGGACACCTATGAGCAATGCATATGTTTCTTTTGGTGCCTTTGCAAGCTTAAAACTTTAAATTGATCTTTCGTTCGTGCATTTCCCTTTTCCTAGTTTAAGACCAACTTACTAAACAAGCACTAAACAAGTCTTACACGGAACACAAATGAGTCGCAACTGAACAATAGGGGGGGGGGCATATGGTCAACAACTGCCTCAACGCATGTGAAGCATTTTTTTTTTCATCAGTGTTGCCAGATTGGTCGTCCTGACTTTGTTCTCCGAACTTTATTGACAGAAGTTGTATTTTTAAAATTAACGCTACATTGTATTTCTTCCTATTGGGAACCTGATATAAAACAAAGTAACATCTAAATGAAAAAGAAAATCTGTCATGAACCAAATTGCAGATTTTTTCAGTATGATTAAAAACTTTTGTACTTAAAAATGCATTAAATATTTCTTCTAAGTTATTGTTATTGTTAAATCATTAAATCACAAGTAATAAATTAAGGTTATGGAAATTCTACCTAATACACTGTTAAATTCTTTCGTTTTTGTTTCCATATACCAATTTAGGAAACTAGGCACCTACATTCATATAACACACACATAACTCTTACACGGCAGATGAAATTAGTTCGCATTAGTAAAGAGTGTTTTTTTCCAGGTATAGAAGTTTCAGTTGGCATTACTTTCCAAGATGGCGACCGATTTAACAGCTGTCAAGTGATTTATTCTCAGTTTGGTTTGGCAACTCATGAAAACGATCATAAAGCAAGGCGTAGATTCGTCGAATGGGCCCCAAATGAGATTGCCGTTGTTCCCGATTTTCATAAACGAATTTTGTTTAGCGATGAAGCGCACTTTTGGTTGAATGGCTACGTCAACAAACAAAACTGCCGCATTTGGAGTGAAGCTAATCCACAAGTGTATGTCGAAACACCGTTACATCCAGAAAAACTGACTGTTTGGTGCACTTTATGGGCTGGCGGAATCATTGGTTCGTACTTTTTCAAAAACGATGAAGGCCACAACGTTACAGTCAATGGTGATCGGTATAGAGCCATGATTACTAACTTTTTCATTCCTGAATTGAACAATCATGATGTTCAAGAGCTGTGGTTCCAACAAGACGGCGCAACATGTCACACAGCTCATGCCACAATCGATTTATTGAAAGACACGTTTGGTAACCGCCTAATTTCACGTTTTGTACCTGTGAATTGGCCTCCAAGATCTTGTGATTTAACACCGCTAGACTATTTTCTGTGGGGCTATGTAAAGTAATTGGTCTATGCGGATAAGCCACAAACGCTTGACCATTTGGAAGACAACATTCGCCGTGTTATTGCCGATATACGGCCACAAATGTTGGAAAAAGTCATCGAAAATTGGACGTCCAGATTGGACTACATCCGAGCCAGCCGTGGCAGTCCTATGCCAGAAATCATATTTAAAATGTAATGCTACAAGATTATCTTTCGAATAAAGAAAAATATGTCAATCGAATAATACATCGTTGTTTTATTGCAATTTAAAGTTCTATACCTCTCAAAAAACACCCTTTACTATATACATAACTAGGACTTGTATCCCTGTTCCTAGCTCAGGTGGATTGAAAAAAATTTATCATTCAAGTTGAAAGGATAAATATATATGAGGTTAAGTTTTTAAATTATTTTTTGAATAAGTTTTAGTAAACTTCGAAACAATAAGGAAGAAAAAAACTGCAGCATACCGAGAATAAATAAATGTAACTGAACATTTTAACGCAGAGCAACTTTTAGCTTAAAAACATTTTAAACATATAAATCAAAGAAATGTTTTTCAGGATGACCTTGATTCAGCTAAACATCACATCGGAAGGGAAAATTCCATTAAAATCTATGTTGCTTAACCATTGAAACTAAAATTTCTTTACAAAAATAATAGTCTAAAAATATATGCTTATTCGAATAACAGATATAATGTTCACTTAACGAACAAAATAAAGAAGATATGTTGCAATAAATAAATATAATTATACTATAAAAGTGTTTAAGAACCCTCAAGATTTTGCTTCGAATATTAAGTTTATCTCTCAGAAATAGGCACTGCGGTCATTGTCATATGGCCATACTGCTTACACTATAAAAGAGAGCTTTAAATCTGATTTTTTTAAAGAAAATAAATATATGGCGAATTTTGAAAAAAAAAACTCTTCAAGGTTCTTCTCAACTCTCTCACACCATTATGATCTATTATTTTGAAGGGGGGATCATGCATCTATTTATGTGCTGCATCTCAAACAAACAAACTTTCTCCTTTATTATAACAGTTAATATTAACACCCATGAACATTGAAGCTTCACCAAATGCAGTTACAATTTTCTAAGAATGAATGGGAGTAGTTTTCTACTGTTAGCTGCATATCATTGCATTTGGCAACTTCACACTTGCATGCAAAAATCTCTTTTTTTTTAAGCAAGGGAGCTTGGCAAAAAAAAAAAAAAAAAAAGTGTTGCCTACAGCTCATTTGAAACGTCAGTGACGCTCCAATGACGAATCGAAAAGTCCAATGGTGTGAATTTGTAAGAAATACAAATAAATAAATGTATTCAAATTTATATATAAATATTATGCGCGATTGATTTATTTAAGTAATTATGTAACTAAACGTATAAATACAATTGCGGATTCTTTTTAATTTATTTCTTAAGATAAATACCTTGTATATGATATACATATTACCAGTCCACTTCATTTGGTATTTCATAGTGTTCTATGAATAAACATTATTTTTAAGTTGATGATATTTAAGTCCTAGCATTAAGCTATCGGTTGTTATCACACCTAATTTTTATAATTATGCAGCTATGGGCTAAGAGATAAGCTGAACCCATGTAACCACCCAGTATTTCATGAAAGGAGTTTGAGCTTCCCTGCGGGAAGCAGGTACTCCAGTAATCCATCAACTTATATCGGTTGTATTGCAAAACATTCGTATAGTTTATTTTTTCTTAATAGTTTCTCTGTGATTCACATTATTCTATTTCTAAGTATATTTCTTGAAAATTTATATATTTAATTAGTTTCATAATTCTTTATATTGATCATGAAAGAAGAAACGTATTTAATAATATACTAGGTATTTTTATATATATTTTTCAAATCGCATTCTATCCATATGAATAAAATGTAGGGTTGAAATCAATGCACAAAAATTTATCGAACGATACTTTTTCTTGTGTTCAGCATAATTTTAACTATACAGGCTGTAACGTTATGAAAAAGAAAGCTTATTGAAAAGTCCAATTTAAATGTTACCAAAATTTGTAGTAAGGGTTCCACATATGCAATTTTGTATCATGTTTTGAATATGCGCAGAGTTGCCAACCTCCCTGCTCTCCACACATAAATCCTTATAACCTCTAAATGTATCCAAAATTGAAGGTATCACACAAAGTATCCTAATTTGAGACTGTGAAGAGATAAAGTGAAATACGATGGTGGAGATAAATAACACTTGGAATATTATCTTTCAGATGTGCCTTCCATAAGAAGTCCATTTTGAAGAATATTTGAGTTTTAATTTTACCATATAAGTGAGTAGATTGACAACTCAAGTGACGAACTCATCATTCGACTCGTTCAAAATTATGAGTTCTGACACCCTCATTTTGTTTTGAAGTGTGGCATAAGCAATAATGCTCACATAAATAATACATTTTTTCTAGTCAGAAATCACGCATATTTTGCAAAACATTTGTTTTATTACTCAAACTTGTTTTTGTTCGCTGTCTTCATAAAAAAATATTTTTGTCTGCAATGTGCAAGGAAATATCAATTTAATTGTTAATACAATAGTGGGTAAAATGCAAGAAATATTAAAAAAGTAAATGACATAGATAAGAATGACCCGAACTTTCAAAGTTATTCCGACATAAAACTAACCATTTATATTTCGCTATACATTACCTAGTTTCAATACATATGTTCTGCATCGTTATATCATATTAGTAGATTAATGTTACCTGAAGTACTTAATCTTTAACTTCTTTTAACCAATCTTATAAGGATACATTAATATATGATCAAAGCAAAATATCTTTTTTTTTTCATTTAGATAAAAAAAAAGTTTGAAAAAATCATAACTAGGTGTAATTTTAATAATTTTACAAAAAAAAATCAGTTTGTGTTATTCCGACAATCAACGTCCATTCTGAATGATCTCTCTCTTATATATCCGGCTATCCCAATAGATACAAGTAATTAAACAAAGAAAACTAGTTCCACAAATAGATTGCATATTACAGCCTTACAATAAATAAATAAAATTAATAAGTAATAAATTAGTTGGAGAAGGCAGGGACATCGTTAAGTAACTTATGTAAGGTACCTTGTGGAGCATTTAAGCACTGCGTGTTGTCCTCTCCAGTCGGTATGGATATGAAGACGACGCAAATGCAATTCCTACCCAAACTGTGCTAAATTCACAGACAAATGGCGCCACGTCACTGTCACGTGATGAGGTTATAAACAATTACTCGTACAACTCGTTAGTTGGGGAAATTTCTGTGGTTGAGCAGTTGACATCATGTGTTTAAAATTTATCACCATATGTATACTTAATAGTATTACATTTTATTGTACTATTTTCTAGTAAACCGATTAGGTAGGAAATAAGCATTATTTCTTTAAATAATCATAGTTAGAGAGTCTAGTTTATTTGTGTTAGTACTCAGTGTTATAAAATGTTAATTAATACATTTTAATATTTATTAATGGTGTTGATTATTATTAAATCAAAAGTTGTTTCTAAGATATTAAAAATATAAACAACTGTTTATTCAAACATTCTAAGTGGGTGTTTGAAGCGGAATGTGAAAGGACAAATTATAATTATTTAGTGTTTATGAATAAAATAAACGCTTTCATTATTCGCTATCCTAAGTTTATAACTTGACTCTCGTTTTTTAAAACAATAGTAAATTTGAATTTGTGTGCAATTAAATTAAATTATTTTTCATTTTCGTAAATATACATTTTTAAGCTTTATTGATTATGTAATTGTTTATCGTAGTATGGCTTACTTAAACTTATTTTTTTATTTCAAAATATTGTGTAGATAAGTAATTGTTGTAACATTTATTAGATCATAAATTAGTTCCCACATGTTAAAAACAAAAAAATAAATAACAATTATATTTATTTTATAATGTAGTAATGAATCTAAATAATTTGAAAAATGGAAGATATATAAATTAAGAAAATATTTGATTTTTATACTATCTAAAAATTAGTAATCTAAAAATTATTATAAAAAATGTTCTTTAAGGGAATGATATCATTGAAAAAGGAAAATAAGTTTAAGAAATGTCTGATTAAATTTGATTTGATTATTCTTTGTTACTGATGAATATTCATATTTTCTTACATTACATATAAATTGTACACTTTTTTCATAGTACACTGCGATTTATAAATAATACGCCCATTTCTGATGAGCATGTTTTAAACTTGTAATTAGAAAAAAAAATCCCCCATTTTTTTTTTTAAGTTTATTTTCTTAATCCAATGCATATAGAATATTAGAAATAGTTGTTTTGAATACTTTTTTGATCAGTAGTTGTGTGTGTGTGTGTGTAGTCTTTGGGAAAATATTTTTTTTCTCTTCACAAGTTACATAATTGCTATATTATAACACGTTCTTATAAGTATCACTTGTATGTAGTGGAATCTTTGAGCTCGATTTTTACCCACTTTAAAAGGTCAAACTAATTCGAAATTTCGCACACTGGTCAAGGACCCATGGCAATACAATAATTTTATAATTATGTTTCATTGTCCTGATCAGGATTTTAATAATTAAGGATTTCCAGGATTTACGAGATTTGGCTACTAATTCATTATATCGTTTCTAGATTTGGCGACTAATTCATTATATCATTTCTACATTTGGCGACTAATTACATATGTCATTTCTAGATTTGGCGACTAATTACAGATTTAGCAACTAAAAGATTAAGGCACAATCCTTAAAAAGCGCTAAATAGGTTTCTGGTTAATAAAAATAAAACAAAAAAAGTGTTCTTTATGTGAAAAAAGGTAGGGTGGGTGGGTGCGTAGTTTTTCTGAAAATGGAAATAAAAGAAAAAAGACTCGTGATGTGAATAAAAATTATTTATCTTCTAACTGTTAAATATTTTAAAAAAGAAATTCGTTTAGAAGTGATGCTACGAATTAACATTACAGCAATTCGAGGCCCCGTTAACGGAGAGAATAAATACCCTTCAGATCCATTGATTACTATCCATTAAAGAGCAAGACTAATTCCAGCAGCCACATAATTATGACCCCCCTAATATCAAACTCAAGGATAAATTCAACAAAGGATAAATGATAGTTTTAAAAACTAAAAAAAAACAGGCTTTTATTGTAGATTGAACTAAAAAAAGAAAATTATATAAATTATAGTTTATATTGAAAAAAAAACAACTAAAAAACACGCTTTTATAGTGAATCGAACTAAAAAGTAAAAAAAAAAAAATCATTCTTAATATAAGAATAAAATTATTAACGAGAAAAGTAATGTCATTGTGGTAAAAGCGTGGGGTGTTTGGTACTACATTGTTACACGAACTCAGCGTTTTGGAATAGAACTAGTAAGAAATGATAACAATTAATATAGAGCACCCGACGCTTTTATTCCAATGACATTAATTTTCTCGTTAGTCATTTTATTCTTATATTAAGAATTATTATTATTATTATTATTTTTGCTTTTTAGTTCGATTCACTATAAAAGCATGTTTTTTAGTTTTTTTAAAACTATAATTTATTCATAATGTAGTTGTGACGGATCTATACGCTATCTTCTAATTAACCCTCTTGGGAAATATTTGGGCTATCAATTCGCGTTATTCAAAACCAACCCTTCAGAAGAAGTGAATTGTGATATTTAAATTAACTTACATTAAATACGCAAGGTAGAAAAAAAGAGAAGGAGCGAAGATATACTCGAGACAGGGTAGATTGCTGTTAAAGTGCATTACAGTGAACTGATTCTTATTAGAAGGAAACTCTAAAGTCACGATTGCTCACTAAGATTGAATTAATGTTAGATTAAATTGGATAGTTCGTTATATCCTTAATTAAGATAGGGATCAAGTTTGTTAGTCGCATAATCACTTACGTTTTACTGCCATTGTTCCACTTTCAAGGTTTTCATTGAGATATTCTCTCAATATTATTAGCTGATAGAGTGTCTGTTCTTAGTGCTGAAATAAATAGATTAGAGTTAAATCATATCGAGTGTTTCTTCCCTTCCCCCCGCACATCTAGGTGTTCGCGAGAGAAGCGCGAGCCTCTTACATAGTTTTCTCTATTTTTTTTCAACTGTACTATTTTACGTAATACCATGCATCATTCAACATAAATTTATCAAACCGTTTTTGAAAAAAACAAACATATAATGGAAATACAATTTTAGACGTAGGAGTTTTATTTTTTTAATTGAATGGATATTTTTCTTTGAAATACACAATATAATATTTTAAAGACATTTTCACAAGATATTTACTTTTTTGTGGTCATTACATATAAAACATTAGTGTTAGTAAACGTGCAAGTCTTTGATTAAAATTAAGATTTACCCTTTCATGAAAATTTACAACAAAAAAATTCCATTAAAATATTTTCTAGTTTACTAAACATCAAAAACGGAACTTCATGTAAGTACTAAAAAAATCAAGCTATATATATATATATATATATATATATATATATATATATATATATATATATATATATATATATAAAAGGGTGTTTTTTAGAGGTATTGGAATTTAAATTGCAATAAAACACAACGATGTATTATTCGATTGACATGAAATATTTTTATTCGAAAGTAATCTTGTGGCATTACATTTTAAATATGATTTCTGGCATAGGACTGCCACGCCTGGCTCGGATGTAGTCCAATCTGGACGTCCAATTTTCGATGACTTTTTCCAACATTTGTGGCCGTATATCGGCAATAACACGGCGAATGTTGTCTTCCAAATGGTCAAGCGTTTGTGGCTTATCCGCATAGACCAATTACTTTACATAGCCCCACAGAAAATAGTCTAGCGGTGTTAAATCACAAGATCTTGGAGGCCAATTCACAGGTCCAAAACGTGAAATTAGGCGGTCACCAAACGTGTCTTTCAATAAATCGATTGTGGCACGAGCTGTGTGACATGTTGCGCCGTCTTGTTGGAACCACAGCTACTGGACATCATGATTGTTCAATTCAGGAATGAAAAAGTTAGTAATCATGGCTCTATACCGATCACCATTGACTGTAACGTTGTGGCCTTCATCGTTTATGAAGAAGGATTCCACCAGCCCATAAAGCGCACCAAACAGTCAGTTTTTCTGGATGTAACGGTGTTTCGACATACACTTGTGGATTAGCTTCACTCCAAATGCGGCAGTTTTGTTTGTTGACGTAGCCATTCAACCATCAATGTTCTTCATCTCTAAACAAAATTCGCTTATGAAAATCGGGAACAATGGCAATCTCGTTTTGGGCCCATTCGACGAATCTACGCCTTGCTTGATGATCGTTTTGATGAGTTGCCAAACCAAACTGAGAATAAATCACTTGACAGCTGTTAAATTGGTCGCCATCTTGGAAAGTGATGCCAACTTAAACTTCTATACCTGGAAAAAAACACTATATATATATATATATATATATATATGACTATTTTCGTATAGTTACTAAGATTTTTTAAAAAATATTAATTCATAACTGCTAAGTGCTAATTATAAAAAAAAATGTTTTTATCTCTGCCCATGGTGCTGCTTGATCTATACCTAAATATTGGGGAAAAAATACTCCTGACTTCCCTCCGTGTCTTTAACGAAAAAACAATGTTTTTTATTCATCCAGCAGTTTGTGCTTCCTGGCCAACACAAACTATTAATTTTCTACTTACAACTTTCCAGCAAAGACTAGTTTGTATTGGCCTGTTCGCAGATAAATGACCTATACGGCATCTTTTTGGACGTAATAAAAAAATGCTGCTTAACGGCATCTTGAAATGTAAAAATAATGTATATGTTAGAAATAGGAAGATCAAAGGAATATTGGATTGTTATATTTAAATTAGATGGGAAAAAATAATTTAGAATGCTACATTGAAGATTATGAAGAATTCAATCAAATTAAGGATTTTATTTAAGAAAAAATTATATATAAAAACTAATATATTTATTAACGATAAGTCTCTACGCCGGTTTGCACTTATGATAAGTAATTTGATTTTAGGGGACGCAGAACACCTTTTTATTTAGGGGAAAAAAACTATACATCTAGTAAAATTTTTAAGTTTTGCTTGGTAAAAAGTAGACCTAATCCACAGCGAGCTGAATGCAGACTTTTCTATTGGTCGATACGAATTGATCATAAGTTAACTTTTGGTGTTTGAGGGGATAATCAGAAAAATTGCGTATTTCTTGATTCTGGTTTTATGAAACCGAGAATGTGCGAAGTAAGAAACTTTGAGTAAAAAGAACGATACTTTTTAAATAAATAAAATGTTTTTAACTGTATGGGTTTGCCTATAAAACATTTTAATGGTGACATTACTTTAGTTATTTATGTGCAAATTGGGCTGTCATTTATATTGGGGATTAAATATGAAGAATCAATCGTTATCATTCTAAACCATCTGCGTGAGCTTCATCCTAAAGAATAAATAAATAAATATCAATAGTTTAATACAGATTAATAATTTTTTGTATCTTCTTATACAGATTTTTTTTCCGATTAAGATATCAAGTTTACGAGTCTTATTTTGAAACATACTTATTAGGAAAATATTATGTTGTTTGACAGTAAGGAATTTAGGCAAGGAAAATCAGGAGATACTGCTAAAAGACCAGGAGATTTAGGTGTTTCACAGGCATATTTATCGTTTTTCTTCTTCGCGTATTGTGAGGAGTCGGCAGCCTTTGATTTAAGTACTTTCAAGTCAATCTCAACTTTTTGTTTAAGTGTACTGGCTATAAATAAGCTTTGTGTGTAACTGATATTATTGCTTAGTCTACTTACATGGACAAATTATGTTGTCATCAATTTTATAGTCGTTAATGTTTATATAAAGCAAAGTTGCTCCAAGCAGTTTTACAAGTTATGATATAAATAGGAATTTTGTTCACTTTAAACTATACAGTGAAAATGTATTTGGGATTACGGTATAGTAAACGAAATATGAAACACATTTAATATACCAGAACAAAAGGATTAATTGGGATAAAAATAAGTACTATAAAAATATCATATATTTACATATAATACCAAAGTTAGAATATAACAAAAATGGGGCACTTTCATATCATATCGAAAAAATATTTCAATTTGGAGTATTCGTGTTATACATGCTTCGACGCCCAACACTTTCAAGCCCCTTCCTACTTGCGGAAATGTTTAAACTCGTCAGTATCTGTCTCGAAGGTTGCATTCTAGGAGTGCCGTGTAAAATTGGAGCATTCCGAACATTTTTCGGTGTTGCAAAGATATTTGGGTTATGTTGACAACAAGTTCGTGTTCTCGTGTTAGTATGTCTTGTAATACCATATATATGGCGCTTTCAACTTATTCTATTCAGATTGTGTCTCATTTGCCTCATAATGATGAAATGAGAAGATTTAAAAAATTGTAATAATTCGTTTCACTAAACGAAATATTCAGTTATCAAAGGAGTATTGTGGTTCTTTGTAAGATAATGCCTATAACCAAGCTACATTTTTATCGGAAAATACAAAGAAAAAATGAGGGACAGAAATATTCTCCAGTTCATAGAATTAACGCATCCTTTATTAACATAAAGTATTTGCTTGACAATATAGAATTTGCGCTGTAAACGATCTCACCAATTGATACATGAGCTCTAATACCTAAAGGTTAAGGTGACTGCCTACCTTGAAAATGTCATTTTTCAATTACATAAAGCAAACTTTTATTTCAAAATCTTATAATTTGAACATGTTTCTTTTCAAAGCAGTTTTTCTTTTTCCTTTATGTGAAATAGAAATAACGTAATAGTGATTTTAAGAAACATCACTCTATGCGAAAGGGCAAGAAGATAAAATTTTAAATGAGTTTTTCTCAAAATTATGTTTTCGAAAGAAACTCTTTTTCAGATAGATGATATCTTAAGAACCAAAACAGATAGCGTTTTCAAATTTTGTGGAAATGTTTATTGTACTATTTTTCATTAAAGAGGACCTGAGTTTTGTAGTAGGTTAAATACTTTTTCATTTAGGGTAGTTTTTATTAATAAAAAAAATTAAAATACATGAAAAGTTTTATATTATTATGTATAATTGTCTGTAATTTTTTGTATTTTAATATTTCTCTTAGATTTTGGTTCATTTTAAAGTACACCATAATATGTATGTTGTGTATAAAGAAATTTATGATAATTGTATTAGAAATTTTTATACAGTGTTACCCGTTTTAGTAAAAATGTGGTAACATTTTCTTGAAAAAAACAATTTTTCTAAAAGTACAATATTCATGAAATTTTTTATGTATTTACATATTTTCTTTTTCATTTCTATTCCTAAAAACACTCAATTTGTTTCAAAAATTTGTTTTTATAAAGAAATTGGGTCCAAAGGTAGGCAGTCATCTTAACTGATTAAATGGTTTTGTAAAATCCAGTTCATACAAGAATTCCTGGAAACATTAAAAGGGAAAATGAAAAACTCTTTTCTAAAGTAAGGGTCCGTGATATTTTAGAGATTTTTGTACATATCTTGATTGTACAAATCTTACTGAGTACATGTGAGGAACTTTAACAGATGAACAGGAATAGATGTTTCTTTTGTAAAACTAAGTGTTTTCTTTCTGTATGTACTTCGTACAATTTAATGATCTCATAACTCGTAAACAAAGATTGACAAGTTGGCTTCAAAAAGAAACCTTATCGAAAATTGTGTCACGAATTGTCTAAAGTAATACTTAGAAAAATATATGACATTGTATGGGAAGTTAGAACTTAGTTAAAATTAAGTTAAAATGTTCACTTCGATAGCATACAAATCATTCAACGATTTTTCTAAGATATCAACATACAAGCTATCTCCACTGCTAATTTTTTGGAACTATTGCCACCAAAGACAATAAAAAAACAAGTTATGAATTGACAAATATTTTATAAATAATAATAATAATAAAATTTTAAAATAATAAAAATTTTAATAAACTAATAAATTCGTGTAAAAAATAATTTTTACACGAATTGGTAAGTGGTCCTTTTGTAGAAAGTTTTGCATAGCTCTTGGACAAACCATAACAATCTTTTCAGCCAGAATTTGGTGTGATGTCAACGCAGACTTACAGACTTAAGCAGCGAAGACCTTTCACTTCGAATTCGGGTTCTGTCATGAATAAAGGTTCGAAATTTCATGAATTTTCTTGACATTGAATAATGCATGGTTTTCGACGCAATTTCTAGTTACATGGTAAATTTGGTTTATTTTTCAAGTAATTTAACTACGAGTAATGTTTTGGTTGATAGACACATCGGGTTTTATTTGTTCGAGTTAATTTCGTGAATTTCTTCTCAGGGTTAATTTCTGCAAGGACAAAACACAAAATAAATGTCAAGGAAAAGAAACAATCCCCTGCTTCAGTCGTTTGCCAATAGTAATATATTTTATTCTAGGGTTTTATATTATTTTGAAATAATGTGTTCTATTCTTTTTTGCATCATTCAGTGTGCTACTGGATAATATAAAGAAAAAAAATTGTTTTACATTACCGTTTGCATCTCGATAACTATGTAACATTTTTAAAAAAATTTACAAAGATATTTGTTCTAAATGTTTATATTCTAAAACTATATAATATTTGAGAAATGACAAATGTATAATACTTGACAAAGTTTGTTTTAACATCATTTAAAGAACTTTTAATTAATTAATTTATGTAATAAATATCTTTCATTTCTAAGTTTCATTAAAAAACAAAGCATACTGTTTATTTTCTTATTTCAAGTTACTTTTACATTACATCCCCCATTAAATGATGTTTGGGAAGTACTTTGATCTCTAATGTGTATCACATGGGGTGGTATGTTATAAACATATTCTGGAAAAAAAAAGTTTACTTAGCTCATCACACCGAGTATTATACACAATAACCTTTTATAAACCCTTTAAAATCATATTTGTTGCATAAACTGTCACTTTCTTGGAACAATATACTTTCTTAATATCTATCGACACATTATCAACTGACTGATATTTAAGGATTTAATAGCACATTGAAAATATGTTTGTGAGAAGCACATCATAACATTAACCGTAAGTATTTAGATGTTGTTTACTTTGTACTTTTAAATCTTGTTTGGGGCTGTGGGTAGCCTAGTGGTTAGAGCATCGGACTCCAGACCGGATGGCCTGGGTTCGATGCCCGATGCCACCACGGAGTACGTGCTCGTTAAATCAGTGGGTCCGCAGTCTTGTGGGCTTAATCACGAGCGCAGGGACTGGAGACTATTTCCCTCCTCTTCAGTTTACATGCAGAAATTGTGGAGGTGGAGATAGAGGTCGTGTCGCCATCTATCGTCCCTTCGGGGAATTTCGCCGAGCTAAATCGTACTGTCACCTGTATGGTGCTCAAGGCCAACCACTCTTGCCCATGCCACGATGAATTTCGTGGGCCTCGATCTGACTACCTCAGACAGGTGGCATTAGAAAACAACAACAAATCTTGTTTAAAGCTATTTTTATGGAAATGTATATTACGTATTTTCTCGTAAAATACATCAAACTTTTATACATAAATTATATACATGTCTATAATTTATATCCTCAAAATTAACTAACATGCATCATGTTTATATACTAAATAAAAAAATAAATTTTCATAACTGAAATAAGTGCAACATTTTATTACGTGGGACTTGCTGCAAAATAGTGTTTTTCGAAGAAATATTTCAAAGTCAAACGTCTACATATACTTTTCAAAAGCACTTTAAAATACCTAAAATAAATGTCGTGGATAAACTGGATTTCTTTTATCTTAACTTTTCAACAAAAGTCATCCATCCTTCGGTTAACATTCCGATGTTTCGAAAATGATCTTTTTTAAACCTTAGTACGAAACTGAAGAGCCATAAATCATCGAAGAAATTTCGTGCAGTCTCCGAATCTGTAACATTTTAAAGTTTCTGGCTCACATTAATCTGTGCATTGTTTTAGAAACACATAGGGTAAGTGGTTTAAATAATTGCAAGTATTTCCCGCAATGTGATTCAATTACTACAACAGCTGAAGTCATATTTCGTTTAAGAAAAAAAACCGGATTGCAATTAGTTGCAATCCGGGTGTAACCCATATTAATTCAGAATAAAATATCCTGGGTTTGTGATAGAAAATGACACTGGATTAATAATAAAACGGGTTTACGTCACATGTAATAGAAGATACAGGAATTGAAGAACAGTTTTTTTAACGTAAACTTGATTTTTCTATGAAATTAAATGCTAAATAATTTTAATAGAAATTTTACAACTTTTTACAGAAGTGACAATAAATAATTTTCTAACAAATATTTTTATTTTGTCGAGTTTTGATTGAAAGTAGGATAATGGAAGTTTTTTTATTTCGAAAATACCTATAAATTCTATATTTCATTTCATATGTTTTCTTTCATCTTGGGGCTAGTAAAGAAACCCCATGGATCCATATTTATTAGCATTTGTGTTATTCTCTAGTCCTGTGCTTCTCAAGCTTTCAATATTTTCCACCCAATTTTCAATAATAACTTTCATCGCGCCCTTCCGTACAATAATAATGTACTAAATCCAATAATTATGTACTTTGAAGCTAAAGCTACGATATGATTTTAATTATAAACAGCACAAATTATCAGGGTAATTATTAATCTTTGTATGTGTTGCTTTTAAGTCGGAGTTTCTAAGTAAGTTACTTTTAAGTAGAATAAGTAGTACGTCAATTTTCCAATTTTTAAAGTGGAACAGATTCCAAAATAATTTTTAAATAAATCAAATATTTCTCTCATTTCAATCATCCTTTTCCCATCCATTCCAGATCCATATGAAATTTCTGCGGTAGCTGCTTTGAAAACAAAATATAGATTTCAGTTAAATAAAGAAAAGAAAAACGTGTGCCATTTTTTAATATTAAATTTTCCTTTTGAAAGCACGTGGGTTGATTGATTGATTGATTATTAACGTCGCACTGTTCAGCTACATGAGGGCTTTGGGCGACGGACCACGTAATTTTGAACCATGGTCAAGTGACGTGGACGACACCTGAGCTGCACCCCCTCTCCTAACTACCACACCACACCAACAGGAGGACGTTTCAGCTCTCGACAGATTTAACGTGCATCACTGCCCTACACGGCGGGTCTTTAGTGGAACTGGGTTTAAAAGCCCATGGGAGAGTCGCTATTAACTATTAAACTGTTTCTTAAATTAGTATTGTTGCGTATCCAATACATTGCGCATTACAAGTATATTACATAAGTATATTACATCAGTGTAAGTATGCATTGTATTTCTTATTATGTCAGACTGATATTTTATTTTACTTCCGAATAGTAAAATAATAATTTTTAAATAATCTTTTAGTTTCGACTTTTCGATATGCTCGCGTCCCCCAGGTAGGGTTATCACGTCTCTCTGGGGGGGACGCGCCCCACAGTTTGAGGACTCTGCCCTAATCAATGCACACACGTTACAGAAGGAACTTCAAATTCCCATAAATGTTATACGTAAGCAATTGATAGTCCACCCGCTAAGAATCCAACATCGCAGCAGTGGTTTTTATAGATACAAAAGAGGTGTTGGCAGGACTAATGAATCTTTTTTCTTGAAGGCAATACATAATACATGTGATTCTTGCTCGGCGGGGTACCAGCCATTTACATACGAGATCTGCGGAATGCCTTGGCCAGGAAAACATGAAAGACATATCCGGTTGTAGTGGACCAGTCAATTGCCCATTTCCCTTATTCGATTTGTGATATCCCTCCTTGGGAGAAAATCTCTCGGAGTATCAGCGTGAGCTAAAGTCGTAGGATTAACGAAAAAACTAGAAGGAAACATAATCTTAATATATCTTTATTAAGATTTTCAACTTAAACTTCTAACAAATTAAATTATAATAATTTATGTGAGAGAATCTACGATGGCAAAATACGCAACACACAATAAATATAGATAATAACAACTTAACCTAACTCGGACCACTATCAATAACTGAATAGCCTAACCTCAATTCTATTACAATCACTGATTATAATATTAAATAGTCAACCCTACCTTGTTGCAGTCTGAAGAATCAATCACTAATATTCTTAATGCAATCTTGTATTTACTTGTGTGCACTGGTAGGCACCTTGGTTCTCTATATCTTTATCAATTATAACTTCTAATCACCACCACGTATCTTTATCCAAACTAGAACCACGAACTATAATGACATTTCTCTACTTGCCACCAACAGCCATCAATTGCCATATATTGCCATCTCACTTACTCTAAGTTCCGATATTTAAAAGCTTGTTAATTTGCATCTTTAATTAACACTTCGGATTTGGTTGGAAAAGAGTTGCTTGGAAAAGAGTTGCCATTATTTCTGGCCCAAAGAACCCAAAGGACATGTTAAAGAAAAGACGCGGGATCCCGTCACAGATTCATCGTTTTTTTCATCTTGAGTCATATGAAGGACTTTATATACTATGGAAATATTACTGAGTTCGACGAAGGGCTTGTTTCTCGGATACTTAAGCTTCTGGCCTCGAGATGAACATGTAATGCCTGATACGGTCACCTATGTGTACGACACATTCACTTTGTGAAATACGTGAATCATACATTATTGCTGGTGCCAACTGTTTTGACTTGTATTGATGGCGTATTTAATTGGAACCTGTTGTATGAAACAAAAATTCCATCAGTACAATTTTGTTCCGTCTCTGTCTGTCTCATTCTACGTCATTTTCTATCTAAACCAGTTTTATTACTTCAGTTTTAAATATGATATGTATGGTAATTTGCTCTCCCCTATATTTGTATTTTTTTCAAACCTGAAACTATAAATTATGACTTTGGGAAAACTTTGTACATTATATAATGTTATATACTAAAATATTTTCAATATCTTAAGTAAATTTACTTAGTTTACATGTCATTCAATTCTAGACTCTCATAGTATAAGTTTCTTTACTATATATATATATATATATATATATATATATATATATATATATATATATATATATATATATATATATATATGTAAGGATAATTAAATTAGATTAAAATTTAAATTCCCTATCTAGCACTTGACTCCTCTTTCTCAGTCCCATCTTCAAGTATCAAACTAATCACCCATTTATTTCTTCCGAACATATGGCCTAGCCAATAAACATGTCTAATTCCAGATCGTAAGATTTAATAGTCAACATATGTCAGCATTAACTTACAAGCACCATCTTCAAAGCAGCGATACTTACCATATGTTTTTCAAGTGTTATCCACTTGAAACCACCACCATGGTGTGCTTTTTCCTCCCTGCTCTCAGAGTAAGAACAGATGTACAAATGAAAGAATAAAGGTCGTATTTTCACTTTTCTAACTTTAATCTGATTCTGTCTTAAAAATCATGAAAGAATTAAAGCCGGCAGGATCTTCGTCTGCGATCTTAATGTAAAAAACTAATCTTTTTTATAAAATACTTTAATATAAAAACAAACGCCAACTGCGGTAATAAATGATATGGAGAGTTTGACAGAACACCGAATGCTCCGTATGCATATATATGAAGACGTCGGATTGCCGGAATAAAAAATGATACGGAAAAAAAACGCGCTAATAATCCTCGGAAGAACATCGCTCTTAACGCCGAGAAGAATGCAGTGTTTACCGCCGAACGATATTCTGTCTTTGCTGAAGAGGCCATCCAGTTTACCGTGAATGGAAGAAACATTCTAATGGAAAGAAAAAGGGGAAAAAAGAGAGAAGCGTGAATTCCCCGTGATGAAAGACGTCACTCCCTTTCGCCAGAAAAATAAAAGAAAAAAAATCTTCTTCGCTGGAAAGTCTGCACGGTAATATTGTGAATTTGACCACCATATAATAATAGTGAAGTACCAACATTGAAAGAAAAATAAATAAATTAAATTTTACTAGTGAAATAACGTGACAACAGCATCTGGATTTATGTTCACCAAGGAGTTCTGCCGTTGCAAAGTGGAGGTCAGTTAAATTGTATATTCCCAATTTTAGTGACATTGAAGAACTGAGTTTTGCTGAACAGAACTTTGCGAGAAAGAATAATATATGATATGATATGGTATTTAATTTTTATAATATAGTTGTGTTATAAATGAGATATTTTCTTTATATTTTAATTGAGAAAACAAAGTATATAGGTTTAGCCATACAAAATTTTCAGAAATTTTAATATACTTCTCATAATTTTATCTTAAGATGTCGAATGAGTTAAGAGTTATGATAGAAATAGGTGTTTTAAAGTGAAAGATATAAATTAAGTTTTTAGAAAAATGACTAATGAGAGAACTAATACTAGAGATATTGATTTTTATAAGAAACAAAAGTAAAAGTAAAGTCAAGTTGTATTCTTTTTCTCCACTGAATTTAATTGTTTTGTTAATTATTTTATTCAGCAGTAGTCTTATTGCATGTCATTTTTTATTTTTATTTTGAATTTGTGTGTTTTGATATACCGGCCATATATAAGGATTCACTATTTATCAAAATTTTCCTTATCTAAAATTAAAATTAATTTAATAACTTGAAGCTTATTTCTGGATATTATACAGTGGATAAGCGAGAATGCAATCATTATAATTTTGTATATGTCTCGAAACATTAAGAGGACAAACCTGTTTAGTTTGATATGTACACCTCTCATTGCTTCTTATCAGCATCCCTGAACATCTGTGAGTTGATGACGCAGATTTCTCAGAGAGATGTGTTCAAAATTAAGTAAGGTGATACAGTTTTATTAGTGAATGTGTGATGTAAGAGAAACTCAAGAATTTTTGTCTATGAAACGTATTTTTAGAAGGTTACGGAAAGATTCAAAATATTGCATGCGATATTAAGTTACAATGAATATTGTGAAAAATTTTCATATGTACTAAAAGTTATTATTGAAGTGAGTCCACTTTTCCGACTCAAAAATAATAAAAAAGTGCTCGTATATTCTTATAATTTTTATATTTTATAACGCATATGAAATAAAACATTGTTTATTGTGTTGGATAGTGCATAGAAGTTGTGTGTTATACACCGTTTTCATATTATTAATAATTTCATTTTATTAGTGTCTATATTTTTTTATCTTTTTAAAAATGTATTTCATGTATGCAAAATTTAGTGTATCAATGGCGCCAGAGTAGAATTTTATACAAAATTATTATTTTAACATTTGTATGATTTCATGTATTTGTATATTTACTATCTTATTGTTTGATGTATTATTTTTCAACACATTTTTTTTTAAAATATCTACCAGCTATAATACGGATCTATTATTAAGAAGGAATAGGAGGAAACGCGAGCTCTTATTCTAGATGTCGATTTGATTTGAACAAGCTAATCTTCAATTATATCTATGGAAATTCATGTTTATTAATTGATATGTTGGAAGTGCCCTTACTGTGTTTGTTGTTATAGTTTCGTTTATTGTATTGCCTTTTGATTTTAGTATTACTATTGTTTAAATATTTCTACTGTGTTTAATATGTCTTTCTAAATAATGTTATATATTGTTTTGCGTTTATTGAAAATTGATTAAGTTTGTAAAGAGAGAATAAAACCACGCCATGACTCCCTTTAAAATTGGGGGGCAAATGTAAGGGTAATTAAATTAGATTAAAAATTAAATTCCCTATCTAGCGCTTGACTCCTCTTTCTCAGTTCCCATCTTCAAGTATCAAACTAATCACCCATTTATTTCTTCCGAACATATGGCCTAGCCAATAAACATGTCTAATTCCAGATCGTTAGATTTAATAGTCAACATATGTCAGCATTAACTTGCAAGCAACCTCTTCAAAGCAGCGATACTTACCATATGTTTTTCAAGTGTTATCCACTTGAAACCACCACCATGGCGTACTTTTTCCTCCCTGCTCTCAGAGTCAGAACAGATGTACAAATGAAAAAATAAAGGTCGTCTTTTCACTTTTCTAACTTTAATCTGATTATGTCTTAAAAATCATGACATATATATATACATATAAGTCCAGAATGGTATACCTTAAATACAGTATATGTCAAATTTTTGAATTGCGAGTCATGTGATTCAAAGTTTAATAATATGCTGTTTTTCGTTTTGGACCATTATAAGTACTTTGTAAATGCAAAATGTTATATATATATATAATTAACGTAAGTCGAATATTTTAGTTAGCATATTGAAATATTATGCATTGCTTTCCTTTGAGCCGCCATGGCCATAGTTGTAATTCATGCAGCATCACCCTGGAGGCTGACTGTGAATTAAGAATCTTACGGACGCAAGTAACATTGGATCCATTGCACAGCAAAATCAACAGGCGGATCCTGAAATAACATTCAAGATACTTCGAAAAGTTTTGTCGAAAGCCCGATAAAAGGTCCTGTGAAGCAAACCTCAGACTCCAAACAGACAATGATTGCTGGTACACAATCTTAAGAAATAGGCATATTTTCCTCCAGTTATGACGAATTTATGATTCCGGCATCATGCGTGGAGGACATCTTATATACCCAGAACTGGATAAAACGTCTCAAAAACGTGCTGGATTAAGCAAACTATACAAGACTACCAGAACATTCACATGAGCTTTTTATAAAGACTACACCTCTTATGTTCCTATTCTTGTTTAAAATTTTAACTTTTTGTTTTGTTCCCATGTTAAATTGCTCAGATTATTACTTTAAATGTTTGTTCTTTTTTATTATTCAGCATTTTTCTTGTGTGATACTTGAACTGTTTTATATGTTTGGATTGATTCTTCATACAAAGCCATATGTAGCAATAAAAACATATTAACCATCGCTTAAGGACTCAAGTGCGAGACTGTGCGTGTGCACCATTTATATTCATACAAATTTTTCTACCTTCTTACAGCTTATTGATGTATCAATATACAGTTTTATGTCATAATTTTCGTTTTAGGAATATTAATGGAATGCGGTAGCCAGGTGGTCAAGATATCTGATCATAGCTGGCATGTCATGAGTTCGAACTCATTACCACTAAAGACCCGCCGTGTAGGGGAGGGATACACGTTAAATCTGTCGAGAGCTCAAAACATTGGTGTGGTAGTTAGGAAAGATGATGCCAGCTCAGGTGTCGTCCTCGTCATTTGACCATGGTTCAAAATTACGAGATCCGTCGCCAAAAGCCTTCGTGTAGCTCAATAGTCCATCGTTAATATTCATTCACTCACATAATAATAATAATATTTTAAGTAATACGATATCAGCTTAAATTTTGTTTCTAAATATATTTTCAGTATCGCCAAAGGAGACAATAATACTAAAATAGTTGAAGTTTTTTATCTGAAAACGTATCTTATAAAAACAAATTTACTTGAAACAAACTAAGTTTCAATATTGAAATACATTTTGCTCATGAAATTATATTATGTGAAAATCTCTATGGGGTTCTACTCCCTTATTCAAAAATAGTTCTTTCATGAAAAGTAATGCTTTCAACGTATCAAATTCTTCTATTTCAACTCATTCCATTTATGCAGTGTAATATAAGCATACATACAGGAAATCTATATAAAGAGATTCTAAAAATATACTGATACTGGGCGCCTTTACTAAATGAACAGTTGTCTGGTTAGTTGAAAACACTTGGAGGGAATAATATATATATATATATATATATATATATATATATATATATATATATAATTCCCTCTAATATCCTTTTTGTTAACTCTTTTTACTAATATTTAAATAAGCTTTAATTCTTTGGTTCAAATATAACACTTTAATCTTAGTCGTAATCAACTAGTCCGAAATCTCTGTCCCACCTATTCTATCCAATCAGAACTACTATTACATAACAGTCACACGTTTGTCACTGACGGTATAAAAGGCGAAAACCTTGTGTAATCGCTCTCTTTGTCTTTGTGTGGTGTTCTCTAAGATGTCGCTGCTGCTTGTCTCTTGTCCGCTTTACTTTATAATCATCACAAGTTTGTCTCGTCAACGAGAAAAGGTACCTCAATTTTGTCCTCAGCTTTTGATGTGCGCGCCACAATAAAAAAATGAACGTCCCCTGAAGATGTTGTTTTTATGAAAACCTCCTAACATATTCGACAAATTTTACCACTTGACACGACTTTGTGGAGCGCGCGCTCTAAGTTTCTTAATATATATTATTTTTATATTTATAAAATCTTGTTATGAGATTCGTTGTGTGTGTGTGCAACTATTTTCTTAAATTATATCTTCTTATTTTCTTTATATAGTATTATCAATAGATAGATTAAGAAAGCACATTAACATTTTTTCTTTCTTTTTTTTTTACTAAAAATTTTAACCTTATGTACAATTACTATGACATTTTTTAATATTTTTTTAAATATTGAATTTTATATTAAATACCCTAAATAAAGTGATATTGCAAATATCATGGACACAAATTTGCATAAGAAATAGAATATTTGTATCATATATATACACTTTTAAGGTATATATATATATAATTTAGACATAACTTTATACTTTATACATAACATTTAGAAGATTATTTTTATATATATTTTTTACATTAGCTAAGAAAATTATGAAAAACAAGATTGATTTTGCCTGAATCTAAAAAACACTTTTCAACAATACGAATTAATAGAAAGTATTGCTGTTTTAATTTCTCCGATTGATATATTCTGTTGAGTTAAAAAAATAATGTGTTGAAATAATTCAGCTTTTTTATTGAAAATTACAAGCAATTCTATACATTTTAAAGTTCAGCTTCTATTTATATCTATAATTCTTTTTTTAATCCCCTGAATTTTCATTATAAGTACTCATCAAAGGAAACGTGATGTCCTTAAAAACGTAAATTCTTATCAAGGAATAAAATTGATACAATTTTTATTGATGCAAGTGGATGTAACGTACATGTGAATGGGTGAAACAATTAACTCATTTAAGACATCATTTTTTTCAAACTAAATTTTCAATTAATGATTCCATTTTTTCCTAATATTAAGTAAATAGGGGCATGTATAATCATTTCCAAATTTCATTAATTTTAAGTAACGATGTCTACGATAATCACAGACAACGTAAATATGCGCAAAATTTAATGGCGTATACTCTTTGTATAATGTTTCCTTTTGTCCTACACTGCACCTGAAGTAAGGAATGTCAAACACGCAGCACACAACGAGCATTTTTGTGCCCCAGCCAGTATGTCAGGACATAATAATACGTAATAAAATACCAAAATCTCTCCCGAAATAGGAAAAATAGTAGCATAAAACAGATGTCAAGTGTCTGGAGGTAAACATTAAGTTTTTCTTTCTTTCTTTCTTTATTTTTTAATGTATTATTCGAAACAAACTTACATTTCTACGAATATTTAGTCTTTTTGCGGCCTACCTGAAGTTAAACCTTATTTGTTAGGCCCAGATTAGCACCATAAATGACCATGGATTAGCCTGGTTGTTTTTAATGGAATTAAATATGTGTACAACTCATACATATATAATAAGAAGATAAAAATATCAATGACATAGGGAAGATCCAAAGCTCACTATTAAAGCTTGAATGTTCAAATCATTAGTTGGTGGAACTGCCCTGACGATGATACATGCTTGTATGCGTTTAGGTAAAGAGCGATACAGGTTTCTAATGTCCTCTCGTGATACATTTTGCAAGGCATTCGCAAGTGTTGCTCCAGATATGCGATATTTTAGGGCGTCCTAATCTGGCGTCCTGTCATATTCATTTTAGTGAAAGGTCTGATGACCTTGCTGGCCAGGGAAGAGTATTAACGGTACGAAGGCCGTCCAGAGATATACAAGCGGTTAGAACCTGCTGCAAAATGACCCCTGGATGACGTACCATGAAGAATAATAGAACCAGCCGCAAGATGTTATCAACATTTCGTTGAGCTATTAAAGATGTGTGGAGGATGGCTACAGGTGACCTGCGGTCATATGAGATAGCACTACACACCATCCTATCAGGGTTTATGGCTGTATGTTTTTGTAAAACAAAGAATGATTGAAACTGCTGACCCCGGGCTTTTCAGACAATGGCGATGGTCCTTTGGTTCAATAAAGCGATTTTCGTCGTTGAACACTATGTGATGCCAGTCCAATTGCAACCATGATGATTGGCTGCGACATCACTCCAGACGATTCCGCTGATGTTGTGGGGTCAAAGGTAAATGTCTTAAAGTCCACTGTGTGTGTAACCCCCCAGTCTAATTTCCTAGAAATGGTAGAAGGTACCACGAAGGGTGGTGAAGAGGCCGTATAACGTTGAGAGAATAATAGACAATGATACCATTATAGCAGTTCGGGCCCGTCGAACATTCATCCGATCTTGCATCTTGGCCTTTCAGAGCCCTTATTTCGTCGAAAAATTCATCACAGCAACCATTACTTCCAGCACTTTTGCAAAACTGTGTTTGTACGTTGAAGGTAGGTACAAACCTATCGCTCAGTATGTCTACCCAGCTTCAGGCATTCCAACGTGACCACGTTTGAAGCCATTCAGTTGCCTGCAAGATGTGTGAAAACATCGTAATGGAATCATTTAATCTTTATTTATCCGTTCTTTATTTAGGAAATCACAACGGCGAAAATGAAAAAAAGATAAATAGATAATAGTGTACCTCAAAAAATGCCACGAAGGTACTATACATTTACAAACATCCATGACTTCTCCGGGATTTGAACCCAAGCCCTACAGAACATCAGTAAGCGTCTCTAATTACTATACCGGTATGCAAGTAAACTTGAAATTGGTCTGTATTTTTTTTAAATATTCTATTTTGCTTTACTCGTCTTTGACTTTTTCTATAAAGCTACGAAACCTTGGAGAGAATTATGCATAACCCTGCAGATGCATGTAATACCCAAATTTTATATTAAATACCTATCTTACATAAATTTTCTCTAAACATCTTATTTCATCTCGCATAACTGGATTAAAACTTATAATTTAGCATATGTAATGGTAATTCCTCGTTAAAGGAAATATATCTCGAATTTTCAACTGTTTTTTGACTAGTTCTAGTAAAATAAAAATAGTATTATAGCTTACACGTGTCTTTCAAAGTAGTTCAATAAGAAACTTGAACACGTGAATATACTTTTAACATTATGTTTCACCCTGAATTTAAATAAAAAAACGGATAATTCCCTTTCTGGTTGCTTGACACTTGGGCGTAGAAGATGAACAATTTTCTCATCTTATGTTAATATAAAGGATGTCATCTAGAATATCAAGGTGCTTTTGAAATGTAATGCCTAGAATTCACAAACTTAATATTATCTTGTTACACACACACACACACACGTATATGTACAAACACTTTATTGATAAAAATACTAGATCTATTCTAGAATACATTTATATCCTTGCATAGCTTTATAACAAATATTATTTTTGCATTATGTGTAAACAAAGTGTTAAACCTTTTTTTCATTTCTTTGAAGAATAGTTGATTTAAAGACATTCGTGGATTTTTATTTAAAAAACTTTCTTCAAAAATATTTTTTTTAAAAAAATGTTAGCTGGAATTACCCTTCCAAAATTATGATTGATTTCTTATAGCTTTCTCCTTTTACTTCTTGCTTTGTCATATATATATATATATATATATATATATATATATATTATGTTTCTTATTCATATATACAAATAAAAAGAAAAAGTGCTAGCATACTATTCTCCCAATATAATAAGGAAATAGCTGAATTGCAGTTCTGAAAAGCGAAAAATTCTGCAGCAAATATATATGAATTATCTAATCTATCACCATATTTTGTTAGCTCCATTACATAGATATGACAGTTTTTGGATTTGATGCAATGATTGATATGCTATCACAAACACTATTATGTTTTTCATTTTTCTCAAATATTTTTAAGAAGCTGGCTTGTTTCATATTTACCCTCAGATTTGACTTGAAATAAATTGAAGAAATATTTCTTCTAAAAAATATTTAGATTAAATAAAATAATTATTTTTCTAAAGAGGCTTCAAACTAAAATTTTGAAAGTGTGTAGTTTATTATTTGTTATCAGAAATATATTGATTTTTTAACAACAACTGTTCAATGAAAATGATACACATTTCTTACTAAAGATTTTTTTTCTAAATACACGCAAACATTTAATTTTAAACTAATTGGTCTAACTTTAGTGTTTATGCAATATAAAAATATATATTTATCAAAGTAAGTTAAGCCTCTTATAACTCTCTGATAAGAACAATAACTATGCTCCCATTTTACTCAATCCGATATCTCATATTCTGTCACACAACTAAAAGTGTGCAAATACACCTTACATGTATTTGTAATTCATGATGAATAATACATCACCCTCGGTTTCAAAAAACGCTTTATGTTGCAGATCCAATACTAATCTTTTAAGATAACTGTAGTTCTGTAAATGAAATTGTGGTGGATATTAGACAAAAGTTACTTATCCCCTTTTAAATTCTTTCAATATGTTACTTAAAATAGATTGTGTTGTTTTTTTGCTCATGCCACCTGTCTGACGTAGTCAGATCGAGGCCCACGAAATTCATCGTGGCAAGGGGCTAAAAGTACGCCTGTTGTTGGCCTTGAACACCATACAGGTGACAGTACGAATTAGCTTGGCGAAATTCCTCGAAGGGACGATAGATGGCGTCACCACCACAATTTAGGCATTGTACTGAATGGGAGTGAAATATTCTTCAGTCTCCAGCACTCGTGATTCCTCCCACAAGACTTTCGGACCCACTGATTTAACGAGCACGTACTCCGTGTGTACTAGGAGGTTATCGGACATCGAGTCCAGTCTTTCCGGTCTGGAGTCCGATGCTCTAACCACAAGGCTACCCACGGCCCAAAAGAGGTTGTAAATCAATGTGACATTTTCATTGGCAGTGATGAAATTTATTATATTTAAGTTTCCACACTGATTCATATTTTTGTAAAACGGGTTGATTTAATTCTCACAGAAGGGAAATTATGAGTGGAAGTAGTGGATAAGTAAAAGAAATGACTTAATAATAATGGAAATCGGAAGCGAGAATGATTTTAGCTGAAACATTCCCCAGATATTGAAAGAAAAAAAGAAGGTCCAATATCATGGACACCCAGATCTTAAAATAACTTCAACTTTAGACCTCTTATTATAGGGATTCATGAAAATATTGTTTACCAACCTGAAAATAGTGAAGTTGATGAATTAAACAGTAGAATTACGGCTGCCGGTTAAAGTGCTAATCCTGAAATACTTCATACAGCAAGTCTCGAAATCTCGTATAGATTCGGTATGTTACACACGACTAATGGTGCTCAGATTCAAATCGCGTAATAAAGCATTGTAAATTAAGCTTTGGCATTTTTTATGGAACATAAAAAAACCGTAAGTGAATATGTTTGTTTATTTCTAATTAATATTAGAAATACTACCCATATTTTTTGGACGACCGGTATATTTATATATAATAAAGATTACTTTTCTTGTTGTGTATCTCAAAAGTAATTTACCCCAAATGTATGTCATATAAAAATAACCATTATATATATATATATATATATATATATATATATATATATATACTAGCTGGTATACCCGTTCTTCGCACGGGTGAACTAAAAAATTAAACTACAAAGATTAAAGGATAAATAAGTTTTTAATGCGTTAATTTTACGCGAATTTCAAATTAAATAAAAAAAGCTTTTTGTATATCTCAGCTAAAAAAAACGCACCTTTGTTAAATTTTAAGTATATAGATCTAATAGCTGATAAAAAGGATTTTTTTTTATTTATACCTGCCGTAACTTTCTTGAGGGTCGATTTTTGAAAACACCGCCCTAAGCTGATCTCTGCTCAGCAAAAATAACACATTGTTAAAAGTCTTACGTAATGAACGCTTAAAATAGTGTAAAAAATTTATATCTGAAAGTGCAATATTCTCAGGAACATTGAAAATAGCGACCCAAGAAAGAAGCTAAGTACAATCGCGAAACTTTGCAAATAAGTACAGCGTAATGTGATATGCAAATGATCCAAGTTTTGTGCCAATACGCATGCTCATAGACGCCGAGGTGGCGCTAGAATCAGGAAGAGGGTGCTATATAAGCCAGCGCAAATTCGAAGATTCATAAACGTGACTCTTACCCGCCGATTACAGGAAGACTTTGGTAAGCGAAACATGCATGATAAGCGAAACATGCCAGGTAAACGTCCTAGAAGACATTTCTCACAGTTAAGTGAGTTTGAGAGAGGCCTGATCATCGGGATGAAAACTGCAAGCTGGTCGATGCACCGTGATTCTGGCCAGGTGGATCGTTCCGAGTGTGTCATTAGAAATTGTTGAGATCAGTGGCACGAGAAAGTACCTACGTGCCAAAAACTGGGTCTGGAGTGACCAGGAAGACCACGAGGAGAGAGGGTCGAAGGATCGTGCGGCAAGCACTTGTGGACCCCACAGTGACTCGTTCAACGATACGAGCAGACGTAGGCGTAGCAATTGTTCCACAAACAATTTCAAGACACCTTCCAGAAGAAAATCTTAAATCCAAGTGCCCTTTCCGTGCACTCCCTTTAAAACCGGAACATCGGCAACTGTGTCTACAGTGGTGCCAAGCCAGATCAATGTGGGATGTCACAGATTGGAAAAAGATTGTTTTTAGTGATGAATCCCTGTTTGTGCTGGGGACAGATCATAACCTTGTACGGGTGTGGAGGTGCCCTGGTAAGTGGTACAATCCCCCCACACTGTTTAACGCCACACTGCTCGCACAGCTGATGTAATGGTCTGGGGCCATAGCCTATGATAGCCGGTCCACTTTAATTGTGATGAGTAGAACCTTAACGGGCCAACGTTACGTTGATGATATTCTTCGACCCCATGTAGGACCTTTTCTAAATGGTCTCCCAGGGGCAATTTTCCAGCAAGATAATGCTCGTCCGCATACAGCAAGAGTTGCTCAAGACTTCCTACGTCGTTTTCAGACTCTTCCATGGCCGGCCTGCTCCCCCGATTTGTCCCATGTAGAGCACGAGTAGGATAAGCTAAAATGTTAGATACCATCGTGTCACTCTGTACATGATTACAGTTGGCTGTTCAAGATTTGTGGGCCCATCTGCCTAGGATAACATAAGGTGTCTAATCAACTCAATGCTGGGCCGTGTGGTGGCATGTATTGCAGCTGGAGGTGGTGCAACGCGCTACTGAAGTTGCCCAGTATTTGTGTCGTTGCACACCCTGTATTCGTTTAATTGTCTTGTTTTTGAGATCAAGTAAATCTCTCATCTGTATTAAATTTTATTTCAATCTGATGCTTTCTTCTTGCGTCGCTATATTCAATGTTTCTGAGTGTATCTTAATATTACTTTCTGTTGTATTTATTTAATCTTAAAATTGAAATATTCACAAGCAATGCCGTTTTTTAAATTATAATGGCCATAAAATTAAGGGATATTTATAAACAAAATACTCCTCTTTAAAAAATTTAATCTACTAGAGCTAATAAATTAATTAAAATATTCTACTGTAAAATTAATTGTATAAACCGTTCACTTAAAAGAAATAGTCAAAACGTTTTCTAAGGTCTTCATTAATAAACAAAAAAATAAGACACATATCTTTTGACACAAACTATTTTTTCGGTACCAAAATAATAATCTTTGCCATCCGCTGAAAACGCAATATCTGCTATAAAACTATTTGCCTTCTCCGCTAAAATACTCACCATAGAACCCGTGCTGCCATATATCTTGGAAGAGTGGATTTCAAAGTATATTCCTTCTAAGTTGGTGTGTTAGTTAGGAGAAGGGGGTGCCAGTTCAAGTGTCGATCACGTCACTTGACCATGGTTCAAAATTACGTGGTCCGTTGCCAAAAGCCCTCGTGTAGCTGAACAGTGCGACGTTAATATTCACTCACTCTAAAAAATACAGTACTTAATTTTATACTTAAAATGCAATATCTGCTTATTCAATTAAAATTATAGCGTTATAAGTAACTACTACCCACAGAAAATTTTGAAAATTTATGCAAATGATGTAGTGTGAAAGAGAAAGTTTATTTACTTTAAGAACCAAATTCGATAAATGCATTTATTTTGAAAAAAGATCAATTTCTTCCTACAAAATGTGCATAATAGAATCATAAAAAAAACATTCAAATAAAGAGAGATTTATAACAGACCCTCCTATCAAAACTTAGTTTTATTCTGAAATAAAAAAAAAATAGGGATTATGCTGATTACAGGAATTAATAAGAAGCGAGCGCCTTGCGTAGCCAAAACAAAAAGGCTTTTTCACAAACAAAAGAGAGATATATGCTGTCGTGTGCTTTTTTGCTGCGTACGCCAGAATGGCTTGCAGATGGCAGAATTTTTTCCTACTTACTTGACAAATATCGTTATATTTTGGAAACTTCAGACAATATATTTATAAATTATAGCCTATGTGATTCTAATGTATAAGCCATATTACTGTAAAGTTTCATTGAAATCCATTGAGTTGTTTTTGCGTGAAGACCGACAAACATCCTCACAAACTTTCGCATTTATAATATATATATATATATATATATATATATATATATATATATATATATATATATATATATATATATATATATATATATATATATATATATATATATATATATCTATATCTATCTATATATATATATTTATATATATATATATATTTATATATATATATATCTATATATATATTTATATATATATTTATATATATATATATATATATATATATATATATATATATATATATATATATATATATATATATATATATATATATATATATATATATATATATATATATATATATATATACTAGCTGGAAAAGTCTGCGTTCACGTACTATTGCTTACAAAAACAACGAAAAAAATTTAAAAACTGGAGAATCTGGATTGTTTTTTAAATATATTTTATTTATTTTATTTCAATTATTGAGAATAAGAAAGGTAAATTTGGTTTGCTTTCACATCTTTTAAAATAATGACAGATTTGTAGCGATGCCTACAAAAATCAAGTAGAAAGATCTGCGTTCAATATTTTAGTAGTATCTTCAAAAATTATTTAAAAAGAGGTTAATGAGCTATTTAAAATTGGTTGGATAATCCCGTCTTTCGAAAATCTCCTGAAGTTGTTTTGGCATGGAATGAACAAGTTTTGTTGCTTCTTCAGCACTTATCTTCTCCCATTCGTCCTTAAGAACACTCTTCAGCATATCCTTGCTAGATATATTGTGTTGACGAATCTTACACTCCAGCAAATCCCATAGGTGATCTATACGATTCAGATCAGGTGACTGTGAGGACGTGTGCAGTTGATTTGGGACATTATACAATAGCCAAAGCTTCACAATCTCAGCGGTATGCTTAAGATTGTTGTCGCGTTGAAAGCGAAATGATCATCCAAGGCCGAGTTTGGTGGCACGTTCATTTAAATTTTTGTAGGACATCAAGATGATATTATTTGGTCATAATTTATTCGATATACTCCAACTTGCCAACACCTTTGCTCGCCATGCTCCCCCACACCAAAACTCTACCACCGCCGTGCTTCAACCTAGGTGCTAAGTGTTTTTTGAAGAACTGTACAAGGTTATATCTGCATACCAACTTATGACCTTTTATGCCAAAGATGTAAAATTTGCTTCATTTGAGAATATCACAGCCCTCCAGAATTCCGAAAGCATATGTATATGCTCTTTTGCAAAAGCTATCCATTGGTCTTTGAAATATAAGGCTTTCTACGAGTCACTTAACTATAGTATCCGGCATTTTTCAAGATTTTTCTTGCAGTATCCGCACAAATTCTTTAGTTAACCTTCTCATGAATATCTGTTGCTATTTGAGTTCCAGTCAAAAGCGAATTTTTTTTCTCCACGGATATCATATTTCGTTTTTGTCTGATTATGAGTTTAGATGGACGAACTGAACGAGGTTTCGATGTGTAAATTCATGTAGTTTTAAAGTTATTAATAACACGTTATATAGATGAATACTGCCATCCACACAACGAATATAGTTATATCTCGACGATTTTTCTCATCTTTCCACATTTTTCATAATGATTTTAAGCTCACTGATACTAATTTCCTTCCTTTTATTTTACATATCATTGAATTGCTCCGTACCTCACAAAAATATAAAATTTATTGCGTAACAACTTTCTTAAGCTATTTTACTTGATAACTGAATGCAAAACATCTGTTAACCTATAACGTATGTTGATAAAAAATTCCAGGAATCAGGAATATTCAAATTGTGAACGCAGACTTTTTCTGCCTACTATTTGCGTGCTTTGCTACAAAAACCCCGTTATCTTACGCAGTTTTAATTCAAAACTAATTATTTCTTGCATCCTCAACTTTTAAATAACAGTAAACAAGTTCATAAAATTTTTTCAGAAAAAAATTATATTTCTATTAAATTTTACCTTTGTTCTATGATTTGTTATGGGTGAAAGAAGACTTTTTCTAGCTAGTATATATATACAATTCCCTGTAACATCATTTTCAGAAATTTAAGAGAACAGAAACATTTTAAACCTTCAAAAAATCGATTTTTCAATTTTCATCTTAAAAAAAGTAGATTTAATGCTGATTCCAAAAATGTATAACACGTATAGGTTTAAAACTTAATATCCCAGTAATTGCGGTTTTAAAATGCAAGCAACACCTGTCACGCCTCTTGTTTACGTTATCGCACGTCAACTGTCACGCCCATCTTACAGCTTACCGAAGCATGTTTTTATGTGTAGATTGGAGTTTTTATATCACTTAATCTGATTTATTTATTTTATTCTTGTGGTTTGAGAAGGACTATAACTTCTCAACTCAATCTTGTTTATACACAAGCTGTGCGATTTTTGAACGTTTTGCTACATTGTGCTTGGTTTACAAACACGTGAAGTACGAACTTCTTATTTTGACTGCATATACTATTTTTTGTTTACATTCAATTTGTTTGTAATTTGCGAGAATTTTAAACATCTACAATGCTTCGAACAAAAAAGTTTGGCCAAGTCAAACGTCGTTTAATTCGTAGTAAAACTTCAGTAAATGCTGAGAGTGAACGACTTGATGTCAGTGCATCTAAAAAGAAAATTGAGAAGAGTGAAGGGACTTTTAAGGACTATGAAGATAATTTTTCAGTTGATACTCAAAGCAGGTATGTTATTATTGACTTCAATATGCTCAATGATATTTTCAACAATATTGAAAAATGCAGATATTGTGATTAATCTTTCTGCTTTGATGTTGCTGAAAATAAAAATAGTCGCAAAGGCCTTGCGACTAGTGTGTCAGCAACTTGCAAGTATTGTGGTTCTGGTCATACTTCAATGACTTCAAATACCATGTCAGATGGATATGAAGTAATTTGAGGTTTGTTTATGGCATGAGGTGCATTGGATTAGTAAAAGTGCAGCTCAGATATTTTGTGCGCTGATGAACTTACCTCCTCCTCCAGCTAAATTTGAAAGATTGTATACGCCAATTTTTAAAGCTTTGGAAACTGTTTCATCTCGTTCAATGGTTAACAGCCTTAATGAATCTGTCATTGAAAATTAACACAATAAGATCATAGCAATTGCTCTTGATGGGACCTGGCAGAAAAGAGGACACACTTCGAAGAATAGCGTTGTAACGGCAACTTCTCTCGATAATGGAAAAGTAATTGATTTTGAGTGCCTTTTAAAATATTGTTTTGAATGCAAAAGTACGAACAAAACCTGTGATAATTGCCAGGTAAACTATCATGGATTTAGTGCGGGAATGGAGAGTGAAGGAGCATTGCGGATTTTCAGTCGCTCCTTACCAAATTACAATGTTCGGTATGTTCAGTACCTTGAGACGGAGATTCGAAGGGGTTCCTAAGGGTTCAAGAATCAAACATATACGGTGATGAATTTCCTGTTGAAAACTAGAGTGCATCGGCCACGTCCTAAAGAGGATGGGAGCAAGACTGAGAGCCCTAAAGAACAATTTAAAATCCACCAAGCTGTCAGACAACAAACCGATATCTGGACGAGGAAGGCTGACGGATGCAGAAATTCTTCTGCTGCAAAAATATTATGGCCTAGACATAAGAAGAAATGTTGGAAAATCAGTCGCAGATATGTCCAAATCCATCTGGGCAATATATTTCCATAAACTGTCGACAGATGAAAATCCACAACATGATTTGTGCCCTATGGGAGAAGAAATTTGGTTCGGGTACAATAAAAACATTGTATCAGGTGAAAAATACACCCACAAACATTCTCTCCCAGATGCAGTTTTTTTTAAAATTAAAAATTTTTTTAGAGATTTAACTGCAAAAGAACTGTTATTAAAATGTTTGCAAGGCCGAACTCAGAACCCCAGCGAAAGCTTTAATAACTGTGTATGGAATCGTGTGCCGAAAAAAACATTTGTAAGCAAATGAACTTTGCAAATGGGTGTTATGGACGCGGTTATATGCTTCAATGAAGGTGCATATGCAAGAACTAAAGTATTAAAAGCATTAAAAATCATTCCAGGCGTCAACACTTGTGAAGGCCTTCGTAAAATTGACTACGTCAGAATTTGTGAAGCTGAGATGGCTGTTCAAAAAGCTTCCAAAGAAGCCAGGACAACAAAAAGGCAAATTAAAAGGAAACAGAATGCTTTAGAACAGTCAATGCAAGATGAGCACATTGCTGGAAATTTTTAGACTTTAAATTTTAGGTAAGTGTATCATTTTATTTAGTTTTCTTCAATTTTCTTAAAAGGGTTTTTTTCAGTTTTTAGGTACATGTATAGAAAAATCTATTTGATATATTTTAATGAAACTTGGTATGAGCTTTTGTGTCATAATAATGTATTTAATGCTACTAAATTTATTTCTGAAAAGTTAGTATTTTTACTTTTATTGTTCAATTTCTGAAAAAAAATTGCCATTTTTATCAAAATTTGAAAAAGTCAAAATTCAATTTTTTAAAAAAAAATTTCTAAGCAAGGAAATATGAAAAGAACTATTACATTTGAATAAACGTACAATTTTATAACTAAAACAGCATGTTTTGTGGTGTTATATGTCATAAAAGGAAAGATACATGTACCTAAAGAGCACCATGTATCCGAAAACTTCTTTTGGTGTGTACTTTTTCGAATCCTTATATTTCTTAAAATATTTTATATATTTAATAATTTTATGTTGTAGTATATTAAGAAAAGTACATAGATTGTATGACACAATTTTTTTTATTTATGGAGTCTTTCTGTTTTTGAAAATAATGTTCTTTCGAAAAGCCAAATTTTGCTCATTTTGTGTCATAGAGAACGTCCCGGTTCCCTTAAACTCTTAATTGTAATCGAATAGTAAGATTGCGTCAGAAACTGTGGCCCACCAGCTTCTGACTAATCATGGCTTCTGTTAGAAGGAATCATCCAATCTTCTCAGCCCAGTATCAAAATTGAGTCTTTGTTCCTCGCTCTGTTTGTCTTCGTCTTCAATATGAGTTAATATGCAGCAGCTAGTTTTGCCTCTTCGTATCTGCTTCTTGTTATGCATAAAAGCTATATGTTTAGTGTGCAGTAAAAAAGATTTACCATTGCAAAAGACTGCCTCATCAGTATCAACAAATATGAAAACAGCAACCGTCTAAAATAATCCTCATCGTTAAAATTGTATTCACACTTGCCAAATTATGATATTCCTCCTTAACGCTCTACACGATTATTTCATATATATATATAAATATGTTTGTGTGTCGTAATCCTGACCTGTGTTAAGAATTTCTTATTAAGACATTGTTTACTTGTTGTTGATATTACCATTGGTAATGAATACTGTAACGAAATTACAAGCCCTACCGATTGATAAGGATTTCTTCATTGATCGTTATTTATTTTTTGTTGATGTTGCAATGAAAAAAAAGTCCGTAATTCATTGTTAATCCTGTTTATAGTTGTAGAGAGACACAAACATATCTAGACAGCACAACGCAGTAATCACACAACACACGAATTCATGCGTGCTTTACAATTTGACAAAGAGAAAAAGAGCAAGATACGCAATAGCTACATGACGAAGATAAAGAGCAAGATGAGGAATTATTAAAATATCAAGTTTTTTTATACATGGAGGAACAGATAAAGACTCAATATCAAAAATACAGCCATGTGCTTAGCTGAATGGAGTAGTCAGTTATTTATTGTTGAATATTAAATCCCGGTTTGTAAAAAGCATCATATATATTTTTTTATACCTTAAATTTTAAAAGAGAAAAAGAACATTGAGTCAAATTGACTTTGTTCAATGAATAACTTTGACAGTTCAATTTTACAAGGGGATATTTTAATTTGCTGGCCTCAATATTCAATATTTTCACTTTGTAAGCAATTAGAATTTTGAGAAAAATTTAGTTTTTTTTTAAATAATTAGTTTTAATAAATTAAGTTTCTATTAATTTTCATTAAATTATCATATTGTCGTGGAGAAAAATCATGCATAGAAAATATCAGCTCACCTAAAAGGTTGAAAATGTGAGAAAAAGCTTTTAAAATTTTTACCCAGTCATAGTTACAAGGTGAGTAGAAAAGAAAGTTTAACTCTTAGTGAAAAGAAATTCAGCCCAATTTTGTTTTATCTTTTAAAAAATAAAGTAAATATTTGCATTGTATTAATCACGTTTTTTGGATCATTTTTCCATCGGTAATAAATAATAACTTTTTACTTTTGTCTTTTCTCTTTTATTTTCAAAAAAGTATTCTTGTTATAGTGCTTTTAAAACTTTACATGTAATGTACAGGAACACGGTTTAATTTGGACACTTATTTATTGAATAATGTGTTTTAAGTTTAAGTATTTAATTTTGAAATGAAGACTGATTTTCCCGTTTCATTGATCAATTCAATGCATAATAACCGTAAAATTAGGTGTTTTTATAACGCACACAAATAATTTCAAGTTGCATTTTTTAACTTTTATGTATATTTGACGTATAACGCTCACTGACCTTTTTACGAAGGGACATAAAATGTACTTGTGTAATCCTCTTATGTTATGAAGTCATTTATTCGAGGTATTATTCTAGGCTTTTAAAAAGGCAGTATACTTCTGGAACTACATCTCTTTAAGATCATAAGGTATGCAATTTCTTTTAAATAAACAGTATTTCGATACATAGAGAAACCTATCTTTTATGCACAATTTTCTTACTTCTAAAGCTACAAATTTTATACCCAGCGTATAACGGGTATCTGAAAATTAAGATACGATTATTTTTTATTAAAACTGTACATAAGCGCCCAATTTTACTGTAATTTTCAGGTAAAAATATATGTGATAAAAAATAATGTCGGATACAAAAGTCGATTGTGAAATACTTTTGAATTGATCATAAAGTATTTTCTCTATTTTGCGTTGCTAAATATTACACTTAAACTAATATCCTTTTTCTTTTAAATTTTTCTCAATTAACTCTACATTTGCCAGAAAGATTTGAAATGAAAAAAATCTCCAGAAGTAGTTTAATTTCAGCAGTTATATTTTTAAAACTTTAAAAAAGCATTAAAACCAAACTATATATATCAGTGCTTCTCAAATTTTCAATGTTTGCGACCCAATATTCAATTATAATTTTCTTCGCGCCCTTCCCCTTACATGCAATAACAATATATTAAATTTAATAATACCATATTTTGACGCTAAACCTGCAATACGACTGTAACATCTTACATACCACCAACATATATAAACGTCTTAATTAGCCAAATCAATAATTGCCCCAGACGTATATATACGTCCTTCCAAAGTACGATATTTTCTTTGCTCTGCTATTCATAAAATTATTCCGAAGGCTTTGGAATGCATTGAAAGGACTTTGACAGAGTATTTAAGAAGGATTTACTTATTTTTTAGAAAATTTGATTTTACTTATTGCTTTTCTTCTCTCTCACCCAACACATCCACACTCGCGTGAAATACGTTGGTATTAGAGAGCTATTGCGTAAATTTTAATCGGCATTTAAAGGATTAATTATACATTATCAAGATAAAAGTTAATTTTTGTATATAATTTTATGTATGACTAGCACATGTGGGTCACTGGTAAGTATTAAACTTGTTTTTAACTTAGTATTGTTAAATTAATTATAAAATACATGGTGCAATACTGATTTATATATTAGTGTTATTTTTTCAGAGTAAGTGTCTATTTTATTTTTTTATTATATCTGAATTTATTTCGTTTGTTTACTTTCGGTAAAATAACATTTTTTTAAATAATCTTTTCTTTTCGGCTTTTCAGTATGCCCGCGCCCACCTCGTACAGTTATCACAACCTACTAGGGGGCGCGCCACACAGTTTGAGAAATGCTGATATATATGTTTATAAACATGAACATTTAATTATTTCAAATTAGTAGTTCTGCACCTTTATACACGATAATCAGTAGTTTATTAAATGTTATTATTCTGTTAAATATAATGTTTGCTCAAAAAATATTAATTTTTGTGTTAAATGTACTTCAGTATATTATAAGCTGTTACACAGGGTGTCCCAAAAAATAGTGCCCAAACTCCACACGACTGGATTCCACGTTTGATGTATGTAAAAATACCCGAAGAACTATACCTGTATGATCGATACTTCACGAGAAAATACGAAACACAAAGCATAGAGCATTTGATATATCAATAGCAGTATTTGCAAATTTTTCTCACGGTAGATATTCACAGCGTTCGCTGTGCATATCGAGGCAGGTTTAAACAGGCCTTGGAATGGATGTGTGCACATGGCGTAGCAGCGCAGTCTCCCCTAAGTACAAGTCGCATTCAGAAAAGCAACTAAATCATATTTGTGGGGTTACTCTGTCTCTATGTACCAATTCTTTGAGAATGCCCCATAAGAAAATGTCTATCGGTATGAGATCAAGTGGTCGTGGTGGCCATAAAACCAGACACTTATATTTGTTCTAACTTTGTATGTAACTATTTGTATATCATATTAAGCTAATCATGAAAAGAAGCACAAAAGTCGCCGGAGCCTTATCCTGAACCATCATATTTCATCACCATTCGTCATCATTTACTGTATATTTCTCTTAAACTATACATATACAGTTCTTTGATCATTTTTATGCACTATCCAAGAATTTAGCTCTGCAGAGTTTGGAGGTTTCTTCTTGAGAATTCCTGTATAATTTTCTAAGAAACGTAAGTTATAAAATATTTATACATATCAGTGTTTCAATTAGTGTGCTTTTTTATAATTTTGAAATATCACTTTCTCCAATTACTTATTTAAGGTATCCGACTATCCTAAAACCATGATTTTTTCAAAAATTGACAATTTTGTTTATGAATTTATTTTATAGACCATCTTATTAGCTTAATAAAAATACCAAGCTTTTTATTTTCCATTCAATGGGAAAAAAACTACAAATGTTTTAATAAAAGAAGATGTCATAACTTTACACAAGATGTCAAACTTAAAAATGCGTTTTACTCGAAATGTGTATTTTTCGAAAATCTCAAATGGACAGCGATTGCTCAAAACGTTTTGAAAATAATTTGCTGAAAATTTTTGTGAATGTTTTGTATAACAGTAGAAGTGTTTTGACCTACAGATTTAACAATCACTGTTTTATTTCAGAATTTACAGTCATTTATTGGAATATAATCACTGTTTTTTAAGCAATTTCATATAGTCACTAAGATAGAGGGCTCTATAGTTTTGGTAAAAATTAAAATATCTATTATCCTGAAGGTCATTTCAAACATGAATAACAAAGTAACACATTAAAATTTTAAAAATTGAGAATTTGTTCAAAACATTTTTGCACAGATCGTGTATGTAATTTTTTGTTTATTTTCACCAGCTTGTTCCCCTTTTAATGATAATAAATTTTTTTTTCTGTTTTCAATTTTCCGATTTTTCCCTTAAAGTATACTAAATAAATCTAAGAATCACAAAAAAATCTCCATACCTCCTTTTTTTCAAAAAAAAAAAAAATTGCCGCAAGTAGTCGGATACCTTAAGACCTTTTTTTTTTTCAAAAAAATGCCGCAAGTAGTCGGATACCTTAAGACCTTTTTTTTTTTCAAAAAAATGCCGCAAGTAGTCGGATACCTTAAGACCTTTTTTGGAGTCAATGTTCACTGTACCCTGCATCCAATCAGAGAGCAACCTCTTAGCTCTCAGCCAAGCCAAAAAATTCTAACTCTCCACCCAGACGAAGAACCTAAGCCACGCCTCCCGGATTCCATCGCTCGACTAATCACCAACATGCCACTCAGCAGAATGGAAAACACCACTTTCGCCAAGCCCAGCATCATAGACTTTCACGATATGGGATTGAGGACTGTTCTTACAGCCCGGACGCCCAACTAACAACGCCTTAAGACCTTTCAAAATTGGTCCCTTAATAATTAAACTACTAAGTAATTAAATAAAAACTAGACAAACGAGTGCTACTTTAATCTCTCCCTTTTCACATTTTGTATGTATACATTTAAAATAGGCCGGAATGTCTAGCAGTAAAATATACAACTCAGTTCGAACGCTTTCTAAGTTTCGTTTTTCATTCCATACATTTATGCCGAGTGCGATGTGTTAGACAGCAGAACTTATTTACAAAACATGCATTTTGACAGTTATTTTAGTTCCCGGTAAGGGAAATCTCTGTAGTAAACACACGCTTCACTTCAAATAGAAATATAAATAAAATGTTCGAGCTATGTAAACACATTTTTCTCTCACAGTTTTTTCACCTAGATTGGCTTTATGTGCCAAGTCTATTGTTTAAAATATGCTTTATACATGTTTCAAAAGATATCACTCTATGTTTATGAATAAATGCATGAAAGATAAACATTCACGATATATTACAGCCTTCTTTCTTCGGATTTCATATATGCGGGGGCGAATATCAAATAGGAGTTTTGAATTCAAATTCTTATATATTTCAAATGACAAGGATAAGAATACGTTATACGTAATATATTTATAGAAACAAATACATAAGCTTGATAACCAAACTTTATTGTTAAGAAATAGCTTCTTCTTCGAAGTAGATTTGGAAAAGTTCAGTATCAAGTTTATTTACTATTATAGATATAGAGATAAAGATATTTTAAAGCTGCAATCATTCAACGTACTGAATTCAATGGATTACAAATTAAATTTTGTCTGAATTTTTTCTCGGTGAAAATACAAATATTTCTAGCAGGGGACTCAAAATGTTGAACTACACGTAAAAGCTGAAAATGTACATATATAATCAATTAAATAAGATTTTAAGTGATTTTTTAAGGTAGAAAGACGTAAGCGAAATAAAATATTGGGCGGAAATTATGTATTGATCGTGTATATGAATATAAAATTTTGTATTTTATATTTTTACAAAGAAAGTTTTTTTATTAATTTTCTAATAATACGAGAAATTTTAAAGTTACGTGCCTTTATGTAAAGTGTGAACCATAATACTCATTGATCGATAAACACAAAGCATATCCGTGTGTTGACAGTTTTCAATGGACATTATGTGGACTGAAATGCTAACCGCTCGCCTTGCTGAGCCTCGCCCCTAATACTAATGGAACGCATTCAAATTAGCGTTTGCGGTCACGGTCTTAATGGAAATTTCACCCGTGCAGGAAGTCTGGAGGAGCGGAAATTTCAGGCTCCAAAAGGGGCAGAAAATGTATCTTCCCTTTGTTAAAGATTCAGTAATGGACATGGAGTAGCAAAATGTGAGCTAGTTTGAATTTTTATTAGATACATTAATAAAAAAAATAATCACACTTTTACAACCTAGAAAATCTCCTACTTTGTGTATAGCAAATTTTTATTGTCAATTCTTGAGTTTGGTTAGAAGTTTGGTCTGAGTTTTAGTTTTGTATTTTCTAAGAAATGTTGAAGAAAGAATGAGAGTTTCCGATTTGTAAGTAAAAATACGTATATAGCTTCTCTCTCTCTCTCTCTCTCTATATATATATATGTATTTATAAATGTATATATGCATGTATGTACCTATATATATATATATATATATATATATATATATATATATATATATATATATATATATATACAGTCAGGTCTCGTTTTATGCGGTAGATACGTTCTACCGAAAACTGCATATAAAAGAATCGCATTAAAAAAGACATTACTTGAATGGAAAAAGTAGGGATACGTTCCTTAGTTTTCTAAAATCGCATAAAACCAAAACAACTAGTTAAAATTAGCTTAAAACTGCATGAAAAAATTAAAGAAATGAAAAGAAATAGGCTGCATGATAAATTACTTCGAAAATGTCTGAAAGAAATTCATACAAAAGCTAAAAAAAACAACTTGTATTCAAATTTTAATTTATTTTATTTTATGAAAAAGTAATACACATAGTTTTTTACATTTTTAATCAATGTCGCTATCTGATAATGGTTGCACCGTTTGCGAAGTGGTTCCAAATCACCTTCATCATCAGAAGAGACTCCCTCTGAAATAGATATTTGCGGTAAAGACTACGGATTTTCAGAAACATCATTCTCGTTCTGTGTAGCTCTTCCTTTTCTGACAATGTAATTAGTAATTAAACTTTGCTATGAGGATTCTTTTATTTTTTTTATATAGTTCACGATATCCAGACGTGCAGTTCTGCAGCTCACGTTGTAATTTAGAGGCTCGTTCAGAATTGGGGTCATTAATAAAAAAATGATTTTCTAATTTACTGCAAAGTTGAAGACCTTCTTGAATTAATTTTCCAGTGAGGGGAGTTGATTTTTCTTCCTCATCATTATCAACTTCTAGACCTACGACGCCGTCTACAGTTAGATCTAAAGTTAAATCAATAATATCATCCACAAGCAATTCATCTATATCATCGTGGCTGAAGGTATTAAAACCCTCTCCTCCAATTCCATGTGCCAAATTAATTATTTCATCTGATAGTGTCGATGTCTGAGTGGTTGTATTGTCTGTCACACATGCTGGCCAAATCTTTTTCTAAAAGGCATTTAAAGTTCTAGGTCTTATTTGAGCGGAAGCAGATGCAACATGAATTAAACAATCAAACATAGAAAATTGTTTCCACACATCTTTTACTGTTAAGGACTCATTTTCTAGTTTATTCAAGATGAATTTGTACACGTTGCCTTAATATAATATTTTTTAAAAGTTGCAATTATGCCTTGATCTAATGGCTGAATAAGACTTGTTGTATTGGCCGGAAGAAATACTAGTTGAACATTTGGATGTTCTAATTGTGGATGACTTGCTGCATTGTCAAGAATTAATAAAACTTTAAAATCCAGAGATTTTTCCTTCATATAGGCTTCCACTTCTGGTACGAAACAATTATTGAACCATTCTGTAAAAAAAGCTGTTGTCATCCAGGTTTTCGGGTTAGCCATCCAATGCACGGGCAGTTGTTTTAAATCTTTACCTTAAAGGGTGCGTGGTCTAAGAGATTTATTTATTAAGAGAGGTTTCAACATCCGATCTACTGATGCATTGCTACAAAGTAATAAGGTGACTCGATCTTTACTTTCTTTATGTCCACTTGCAGTTTTTTCATCCTTTGCGATGTAAGTACGGTTAGGCAATCTTTTCCAATAAAGTCCTGTTTCATCAGCGTTAAATACTTGTGTGATCGGCAGAATAGTCCCCATCTTCAATAATTTTCGCTAGCTTCTCTGGAAATATTTTTGCTGCTCCTTCATCTGCCGTCGCACTCTCCCCTGTTATTTTAATATTATGAAGCGCATTTCTTTTTAAGAACCCGGTTAGCCATCTTTTGCTAGCTGAAAATTCTTTTCCAGCTTGGGAAGTGGAAGTTGATGATTCTGACTGTTTCATTGACTTATAAAACTGAAGAGCTTTTTCTTGGATTAAATAACCACTTACAGGAATCCTTCTTTGAACTTGTTCCTCAATCCAAATTGCGATGGCTCTTTCCGTTCTTTCCAATAATACATCATTCGTATACGATGCAAATTTGGTGCTTAAGGGGTGTTGGAAAGCTAAAATCTTATTTTTTTGACAATTTGAGATTTTTACATTTTTAAATTGTATAGATTTTAACCTTTTTAAAAATACCTTACTTTAACCTCTAGGGTATTTAGAAGCCCTTAAAACGTATTTTTAAAAAATCGTTGAATTTGGGCCACGCCCATTTTAATGGCGAAATTTGTAAACAAATTACTTTTTTTTTGCTTAAAAGTGTAAAGACTGATATAAACCAAAACATGTATTGTTTATTTTAAATTGAGCCTTTTATTTTTTTATTTCCTAGCCAATTAGAAGTCTCACTGTATACATTAAAATCAGTTTATCTCAAAATGTAAATTTTAATATGCGATGTACCTTTCCTGAGAAACTACTGTTCACAGGTATGTAAATTTTTTTATGAATTATTTTTAATGATGTCTAATATATACTAAAATGAGCTTTTTGTAAAGAAAACTCAAAAATTTAATTTTTACAAATTTTTTAAGTAAAAAATGGGTTAAATTTTGCAATGTTTGATAAAATATTTCATAATTTATTAAAAACTTCAAAATTAGCTAAAAGCTCATTTTAGTATAATGAGAGAGGTGTACTTTAATAGTATGAAAAATTTAGAGCATGTACATAAAACAGATTTTGAGAAAAGGTACATCGAAAACAGCCAATTTAACATTGTCAGTATAGAGAGAGAGAGAGAGAGGTTTCCATCTCCTCTTAATTTTGTACCAGAAATGACCGATTTACTTATTGCAGCTTCATTCTTTTTAATTTCTCTGACAGTAGATTCGCCTAAATTAAGATGTTTTCCAATAGCCGTAGATCCTTCTCCTTTTCCTAAGCGATCTAAAATTGCAATTTTCGTTTCCAACGAAATTGACTGTCTTTGATGTTTTTTTTCTCCATTGGGCCAAATAAAATCTTAGAAAAGAAATTTTTAAAAATTACATTTAGGATTTTCTAATGGAAAATAAAACTTTATGGCACTCCCCTTAAGTCCAGAAATCAAAATTTGCTGCTTATTATATTGCAACTTAAATTCGCCACTTATTAAAGTGAAACTTTTATAAAAATGAACGTGGCATCGCTAAGAGAAAATATAATTTCGAAATAATGATATCGTATCGGTATACTACTGAAATACTACTGAAATAACGAATGCGAATCTAAGACTGTTGCAGCCGAGCCGCTGACGTAAGCACCAAAAAGATACGGAAATTCTCGGAATACTACTTCAAAAGCGCAACTTCAAAATCGCATAAAAACAATCCGCATAAAAAGAGACCTGACTGTATATATATACATATATATATATATATATATATATATGAAGATTATGACATATTTTTGTATTATATTACAATCTATGGATACAGATTGGTTATCATACTGAATAGAAAGCAATTATACTAAAAATTATAGTAGACAAAATATTTATTTTATGTCTAAATAGTGGCTTTTGTGTATTTTAAGCAAAAATTTGTTTCAATACATGTTAAAAAATATTTAAACAATAATTATTGCAGGTTGTATTAATTTAAATATCTAGAATACGTATGGTAAATAATGTGTATATTTTAAAACAGTATTATTTATACTTCTTCGGTATATATTTGCCATACGAGATAATTTTAAAGTATCTTACAGATTTTTGTTTTTGCATTATTTTTTTTTTTTGCTCTCTTGAAAGAAATATTTTACAAAATCGGAAAATGTAGTACAAAAGTTGTCCACAAAGTTTGCAATGCCAAAAAATAATGGAGGGAATAACGTTCTCATCAATAAATAACAGGTTATAAAACAGTTTACAATTACGAAACCACTTTTAATTACGATACCCTTACATTTCTGCTGATGGAGTTAAAGCAATAATAGAAACATATACATTATTTTTAAATAGAAGTTGTATGTCACAGTGTAATGGCTGGGATAAAAAGAAAATTAAAATAACTTTCTTAGCAAATTTTAAAACAACAATTAACTACTCCTCATCCTGAAACTAAGTTTCAGAATATTCTCACATTCATCAATTCTTAACACAAAAGGCATTTAATTGATATTTTACTTGAAATCAAAAATGAAATTGCTTAAAGTATAAAATCGGTTTTGTGTCTTTTATATGTGTCGAATCATTTGTTTGTGATTCATTGAGAAATAAATTATTTGACTTACTGATTCATGTAATGCCGAAGAATCTATATGGAACACTGAATTATTCCCAACATATTGAGATTTAATATATTTTATCATATTAACATATAGCAAAATTTTTAATTATCTTTGAAACATTATTATTTACAAGTCAACTGTGACAACCCCGTATGAGAGACACGGAAAAGACAGGTTTATTTTACAAAATTATACAAGCTTTATACAAGCTGGTTAACTTCCTACTTTACTGACAATACATTTTCTACTTGTCTTGACAAGATCTTGAGTAAGAGCTATAGGGTTGATCACAGTCTTCTTATCTCGGTATCACTCGTGCAAAAAATAACGAACAAAAGATCTTGCTCAGGGTATCTCATACCTAATGGTTTTACATTCTGTTTTTACCGTAAAATGTATATACAAAGGTGATAAAAGAAGAAAAGTAGGAAATACAATGTGTGTATTACATTTAACACATAAATTTAGTTTTTCAATTCTTTTTATAAGGCCATTTAGTACATTATTTATACACTCCTTTAATGGCGTCGCGAGTGAGTGCGATGTATTCACTGTATCTTAATTTTTTTTTAATTTCGTGAACGCATTGCTTGCTAGTTTCTACATTCTTTAAATTATTCTGTAAATCGAAAACAAGAACACTTCCGAAATCAGCGAGTGGTTTAATGTTTAGTAGGTGTTTTTGTGTACTTAACAAAATAATTTGCGCATTTACTGTTGCAACGTTCATCAACACAAAAAATATTGTCATATGCTAACGATTACATTTTCTAGCCAATAGATATGATATGGTTAATCAAGATATCAAGATACATTTTATAAATTTGAAAGTATGTTTGTATGTTTAGTAGTCTTTCAAGGAAACACAACTGAATGGATTTTAATGAAACAATACAATAATATAGCTTATACATGAGAATAACACATAGGCTATGATTTATAAAGATATGGTGTGAAGTGTTGAAATTATAATGTTAAATGTGAAAAAAGTGGGAAAGAATTCTACCATCTACAAAAACGCCTGTGATAGCATACATCTTTTTTTGTTTATCAAGCGAGTCCTTCCCTTTTGTTTTGTCTACGCCATGCCTCAGTGCATGCTCGCTTTTAATTTATTCCGTTGATTAGTGTAATCCCTATTTTTTCATAATAAAACTAGATTTAGAAGGGAGAGTGGTGGAAAGCTTTTAAAATAAAATAAATAAAACATAAAGCAATACTAATGTGTTAAACCTCCAGATATAAAATATTTACACTATTTTAAGCGTTCATTACACAAAATTTGTAGCGTTGGCAGTGGAATGAAAAATTATGAAACTAAAATAAAATATCTCAAACTGTTTTTATCATATAGTTTTTTTTTTCTATTTGAATTTTTTTTTCAGTACATGTAAATATATATCTAGGTTTTCACCAATAATGTGTGTGTGTTCTTTTAAAACACACACACACACACACACGAACGCACGCACACACACACACACACACACACACACACACATATATATATATATATATATATATATATATATATATATATATATATATATATATATATATATATATATATATAAAGAGTGTTTTTTTACAGGTATAGAAGTTTAAGTTGGCATTACTTTACAAGAAGAAGACCGATTTAACAGCTGACAAGTGATTTATTCTCAGTTTGGTTTGGCAATTCATCAAACCGATCATCAAGCAAGGCGTAGATTCGTCGAATGGGCCCAAAACGAGATTGCCGTTGTTCCCGATTTTCATAAGCGAATTTTGTTTAGCGATGAAGCGTACTTCTGGTTGAATGGCTACGTCAACAAACAAAACTGCCGCATTTGTAGTGAAGCTAATCCACATGTATATGTCAAAACACTGTTACATCCAGAAAAACTGACTGTTTGGTGCGCTTTATGGGCTGGTGGAATCATTGGTCCTTACTTCGAAAACGATGAAGGCCACAACGTTACAGTCAATGGTGATCGGTATAGAGCCATGATTACTAACTTTTTCATTCCTGAATTAAACAATCATGATGTCCAGGAGCTGTGGTTCCAACAAGACGGCGCAACATGTCACACAGCTCGAGCCACAATCGATTTATTGAAAGACACGTTTGGTGACCGCCTAACTTCACGTTTTGGACCTGTGAATTGGCTTCCAAGATCATGCGATTTAACGCCGCTAGACTATTTTCTGTTAGGCTATGTTAAGTCATTGGTCTATGCGGATAAGCCACAAACGCTTGACCATTTGGAAGACAACATTCACCGTGTTATTGCCAAAATACCGACACAAATGTTGGAAAAAGTCATCGAAAATTGGACGTCCAAATTGAACTACATCCGAGCCAGCCGTGGCTGTCATATGTCAGAAATCATATTTAAAATGTAATGCTACAAGATTATCTTTCGAATAAAAAAAATCATGTCAATCGAATAATACATCGTTGTTTTATTGGAATTTAAAGTTCTATACCTCTAAAAAAACACCCTTTATATATATATATATATATATATATATATATATATATATATGTTTATATTCAAGCAATAAACAAACAATCGTTTCGATAGCGATCTGCAAATTTTTATTTATAACTTATAGAAAATAGATTTTAATTAATATATATACATATATGTATATATATATATATATATATATATATATATATATATATATATATATATATATATATGTGTGTGTGTTGTTTTAAAATTATTATTTCTATTATTTCATTACTAAATTAATTACTTGTTAATTAAATAGTACATCGTCTGTTATTTTGGATAAAAATACATTTTTTAAGCTAACTATATGTAACGATTGCTTGATTCATGAAAAGTTTCTTAATTTCTTAGAAACTGACTATTATTAAAAAAAAAAGGTGAACGTTTTTTGTTTTACTATTGGCTTCAGAATTTGCTTCAATAATTTTTTAATAATATTTGTTTAAATAACGCAATATTGTTTTTTAAAAGTCATACATCGAAATTTGAAGCTATATCGCATCTGTAAGGAGAAGGGGAAGAGGAACAGTAATTTTACACTAAAAAAACCGTGTTATGCCGGGCTAGAGGGAGGGGGAAAAAACCTGTCTTAAATCGAAAATATGTGGAACAATCTTAGAAAAAGGGAAAGTTAATGAAATAATTTTAGAAATCACTGACATTCCACACGTATAAATACATACATAATTGCTGGCGTCATGAGGGAAAGATAATTCCCGCTCAACCCCAGGCCCTGCAGCTAGTTTATAAATAATGATAATTACTCCCTCAGTTAAATTAAGGAAAATATTATTTCAGATTTCAACTAAACTCAATCTGGATGACACTGTAGATGAATCCATTGGATCACCACTATGTATTGTTGAAATTAAAAGACAGTTCCTATTTTTCTTCGGTGTCTATGTATTAATTGTTGTTCTTTTTAAAACCAAACATATGAGAGTATACGTCTTCATTCTTTAAATTCAAATTTTTTTTCAAATATTTTATTCCAATGTTCAACAAAACTGTCCATACTCCAAGACATGATAGAGACAAGTCAGATTTCAGCGTGGTTCAACAGCGAGTGAGTTGTTCGTTCACGTGTTTTTAGTAAATCTGCCGAAGTAGAAGTCAAAGTACTTATGTTGGAGGTGGGTTGAGTTGTCCTGACACATAAAGGGATGGGGATTCATCACACATATATATAATGAAATTTGGGGGTAAGACACATCATTAATGGATATTTCGATTAGAGCATTGAAAATTGCAAAGACCAGATCATGAAAAAATACACCTTATTTTTCAATATTTATTTGGTTATGTATAAAAGTTAATTCTATTCTTATTATTAAAACAAGTAAAAAAATTAATGTTAAATAAATTCATTTAATTGTGGCATCTTTCCCATAAATGGGGGAAGATGCCACCAGTCATGTAGTAAGATGCAACAACACCACAAAAAAAATAAGACAAACATGGCCAATTAAATGTGAAATAACAATAACTATAGAGAAACAAAACAAAAAAAAATATTTGATAATTTGTTTACTAAAAATGAGTTTTTCTGCAGAACAGTCTACAGTAGGCTGAAGTAGTAGTTGACTTCAGCCCTGGAGATCCTCGTCCTATGGAGATACACTCTGTCATTCTCGCAGCCTAATTATTAATTGTAGTTATATTTTATACGATAATATACAGTGCTATGAAATGAAAAATAAAGTTCATTTAATTTATTTCTGAATCATGTGGCATTTTCCTCCAAGGATAGGAGCAGATGCTACACACGCTTATTGACTTAATGCTGCAGTGTTATGGCCGTTTCTATATGCATTGCATGTGTAACATCATACGTAACTCACATATATTGCTAATATCTTTTTAATAATAACAAGTACGTTTATGGACTTTAACTATGAGGAACGGAATATTATAAAAGTGTTACTCACCGTTTTAAATGTTTTAAAGATTGAAAAATAAGGTCGATTAAAAACGATTAATTCAGATAGATTCACAAGCCCCACTCAATATCGGACCAGACTCTTCACAAAAATGGCACAAAATTGCCATCAAACGAAGCATAAAAGTACTATTAACAAACTGGCATCTTTCCTCGAATTACCTTATATATATATACATATCACGACGTTTTGACATTAAATTTCAAGTTTAAGTATGATATTATTTTAAAATATTTTAGAACTTAGACTTTCTATAGAGATTGTGTAAGATTATTTTGTATCAGTTTTATGTTGAGAATGTTTGAAATTTTATTTATACATTTAAATATTATTTTTTTTTTTTGTAAATTAGAGAACAAGCATGCAATAAATAAGAAAGTTTCAAAATTTCTGAATTTAATAGTCATGACTTTAATAATCATGTTTTGGAAATTATTAAAAACTTTACATTTACTCCACAAATATTAAATATTCTCAAAATTTCACAAAAATTAACTTCCGTACCATTTCTGATATTTATAATACATATATTACCAACAAGTATAGAATACATGAAGGAAAATTTTACAATAGATTTTTAAGTTTAAAATTGAAAATTCTGTTCACAATTTTAATTAAAATTGGCTTAATAACCATAAAGGATATGAATAGTTTTTTTAGCATAATTTTTATTTCAGATTTATTTTTTTTGACTCTATATGTATTGACGACATGATTGGAGTTTTTACAAGCGATACGCGTATGAAAAAAATAGAGCGTACTAAACTTTGACAATTTTATTACACTTATTCAAACTGCGCAAAAAAAAAAAAACTTTATATATTAATTTCAATGAAAATTTTTATAAGGAAATTTAGAGTTTCCAATAGGTCAATCCTGATATTTTTGTTTTATTTTCTTCTATTTAAGGTATCCGACTACGTTCCAAACCGTGATTTTGCAAAAGCGTATAAATGGATAATATTTATGATATTTAGAGGCACTTAGATTAGAAAATGTATGTAAAATTGTTTTAAGAATAGTATTACAATTAAAAATTATTTAAGTACAATATTTTGACAAAAATGAACATAGAATGACCAATTTTTAAAATATTCTCCTTTTGGGAAAAATACTTCTACTATAATAATATTTTGCCTGTATGGGGCCTAAGATTGGAGAAGGAGTGATTGGAGCTAAGCCTACTTCCGACATTTTGGCACTACACGCGAACTGGGACGGGAGAGGAGTTGGAAGAGCAGAGGGCCGAGCTAAGCCTCGTTCCAGTATACAAATTTCAATAGAGGAGAGAATGAGGGAGCAGAGAAATGAGACCTCAGTACAGAGACTCAACTAGAATTTTTTAAATACATAACTTAGAAGTGGGTTTATCCATGTTTTACGACAATAGAGGGGAGAAATTTTAAGGAAAAAACGTCGATAATTATTTCAATGGGTCGTAACTCTGAAAATAATATGAGTTTTTCAAAAATCATAGTTGAGCCTCTTTACAGAGGTCAGAGCTATATACAGGCAAAATATCGTTATAATAGACGCATTATTCACAAAAGAAGAACATTTTGAATAAAGGTCATTCTAAGTTAATTTTTTGCCGAAATATTGAGTTTAAATAATTTTTTGTCAAAATGTCCTAAAAATAATTTTATACATGTATTATAATCTAAGTGGCACTAAATATTAGGAAAGTTATCCATTTATGCACGTTTTTTTTTTTTAAATCAGGTTTCTGAACGTAGTCGGATTCCTTAACTTTTTTTTTAAATTGACCATATTGATATTGAATACAACTTGCTGTTACGTTACATACATTATTTTAAAAGTTTTGACAATTATAATGACTTTATTTCTTTCACTATGTAATTTTTATTATTCGTCTAGATCTAACATATGCTTTTACTAATAACTTAGATTAAATATTTTGTTTATTTACTTATGACCAAGCTTTCCTGATTGTTGTTGGTGTTTATTTTGTTATTATTGTTGTTTCAAAAGCCACCTGAATGAAGGTGTCCCGTCGAGGCCCTATAGAATTCATCGTGGCAAGAAGGTAAATTCTTACGCTGGTCGTTATCCGTAGCTTTGAGCACCATGCAAATGACAGAATAGTAGCATGGTGCTCAAAGCTACATTCCACTCCAATTTTGAGAGAAATACCACAATATATTCTCTTTCTCCCAACCTCACGAGAGGAGTTGCGGCTCATGCAGCAAAGGCACTATATATTTACAAAAATACATGCATTTGCCGGGATTCGAACCCATGTCCTATGACACGTCAGTCAACTTCGCTAACCACATTATCGGACGGGTGGCAATGATTATTAATCTGACATATCAGCTTAAGATTTTATATTGAATATATCTTAGGTTTTAATTGCATAAATAAAGAATGTGATTTCTTAATAATACAATTGTTGCTATTTAGGTCCGATGCAGAGAAAATTTGTATAACAATTGGACACAATGAAAAGAAACAATTGACCATATCACTTAGTTATTCATTTAAAACCGAATAGTATAATTGCATATTTAAGACAAAAAAATGAAAAAAAAATTTGAAAGAAATAAGTTTGTTTCAACTGAAAATAGAATACAAAACTGAAAAAAAGGATCTATAAGTGTGCACACGCATACATTATATATAAATATAATTTTTCTATCCAAATATTTATTTAATACAATTCTATGATGTTCCTCAAATAAGAAGAAAAAAACATGAACAATTTTGTATTTCATAAATTACTTAAGTTATAGCAAAAATGGCAGTATTTTAATGAATATGTAGCCTATTTAATGCAATGCAAATCATATAGTGAGGAAACATATAACAAAACACGACGAAAAAAGAACAAAGGTTTAAACCTATAACGTACATTTTTCCTAGTAGGGGAAAAACCATTAAAACACGATTTACAAGCTTACAATTTAAAAAGTTTTCTAACACAGTAAAAGGCTTGTCAGGTGTTCTTCGCTGAACTTGTTCTTTAACTCTGGCTGAAGTAGTTTTACTTTTTTATTACCGACATACCATGTAAAATATCTAGATTTAATGATTATCGAGGGAATACGCTCTGTATCAAAGTAAGCAGTCTTCGTCTTTTCGGAGGTCTTCGATATTTTAGATTTTCTTCTTATTTTCTTCCCCCTTGTAATTCTTAGTTTTCCAAGAGAGTTAAAAGTTTCAGTCCCCGTCATTAGCTTAGTTCAGAAAATAGTATCGAAAATTGGGAGGTTTGTTAAGAGAGAAAATTCTAACTTCATTTATCCGTATAGGAGTTTTTGTCCTTGATTGAAGCAGTCTGCGACAGCGACAAAGCCTTTAGAAGAAAGAAGGAAATCTTGAATAAGTTAACCTTTAGACTTGAATGGATTTGTCATCGTTTTCTCTGGCCATTGAATAAGGTTTCAAAGTTAGTTTAATTAGCTCATGGAAAAAAACTAATTAAACATATTTCCACACATATTTGTACTTTTTTAAACAGGAAAGAATACATATGTAAAGTTAAAGAAATAAACGTTTCAAAGGAAAATATTTATCTAATAGAATAGCTAAAAAAACTGTTGTATGTAATAAGTGCTCTGATTTGCTAATATTTGTGCATTATTTAAATGTTTTGTAAGTTTATATATATATGTATATATATATATATATATATATATATATATATATATATATATATATCAGGCCCCATGACTGCTGGTAAAATGAGGACATCATCTCAAAATACTTCTTTATTTTTCTTCAATCACATAACATCCAACAGGGCAGCCCTTTGGCTCGCAACCGAGTAGAACAATTATCAACACTTCAGCGAGGAGTCACCAGCTAAACCTTTTCACTCACTTCACCTTTAAATAGGCTTATTTACCCACAAATCCTTACGCGATGGTAAAGATTTCGTTCTATTTTCATTTATTACTTACTTTATTTTGAAGCTAAACTTTTCAAAACTGATATATATATATATATATATATATATATATATATATATATATATATATAATATATATATATATATATATATATATATATGTGTGTGTGTGTGTGTGTGTGTGTATATGTCGCAGGAAATGATTAAATTAGGGATTTCATCATATCCGTAAAAGAAAGTATCAATTCACGCAAAATATTAAAATAACGTCTCTTTGAGGTCATTTCTCTGATGTAAGTAAGTGATTTGATCAAATCCCCAAACTGTTTTAGAGAAACGAAGAAATGGACAGATCAGCATTTGTAGAGCTCTGTTTTCACTTGTAACCACGCCCTTTTACCTCCCCACTCTCCTCGTCCGTACCAGACAGTGCCGAGCTTCTGACGTGACACACGAAAGAAAAATTTCCTAAATATCATTTTTTACCCTTACTTAGTTACATTTTTTTGCGTTATTATCTTTCGATAGATATATTACATTTGTATGCCTGAAAATTAGAAACTGTATAAAACTTAAATTGAAAAATGCGAGCAAACAAATTAGGGAATTCGACCATGCTCTCTTTATAGATAAAAAAAAACAAAAAAAAGCTTTTTAATAATTAAAAAAGCTATTTTAAAAAGGGAAATAATAACTGAAAAAAAGATGTAATGAATAAAGTAGTATATTTCTCAAGTACTACATTAATGTATAATTTAAAAAAAATTGAATTTTTGCTACAAATATCCTTTAAAAAATACCAGCTTTAGTATCTAATTATTTTGTTAATTAACTTTGAATAAATAATTTATAATTTAATGATTATTGTTGTATTAATTACCCTACTTTTAATAATGCATCAGATTTGCTAAATGAACACATTTAAATTCTTGACAATATTATTCATCATTTCACTGAAACCAGTTAAGGATCAAATCACATACTTTCCTGTAACATTTTGTGGGAATTGATCATCTCCCTTAAGGATTTGATGAAATTCCTAATTTAATCATTTCCCTGTGACATATATATATATATATATATACAAATAATTTCAATTTTCCCAAAAAAATTTACAGTTTTAAAAGTCATAACGATCCTTAGTATTTGGTGATTACACACTAAGTATTAATAATGCTAATAAAATTAACACACACACTCACACACAACAAATTTGCTCAACAATGACTTTGTCCATGCTTTCATGTAAATAGATTGTGTATTACAAATGAAAAAAAACGTCAAAAATGAAAAAAATTTAAAATCACATTAAGTTTAAATTTTAGATTATATATATAAAAATGTTTCTCATAAAACTATATGACATGTTTCTTGGAATAAAAGAAAAAAATAATAATAATATAAGTGAAGTAATAGTAATTTAGAATATTGTGTTTGGAATAGATAATGAATTAAAAAAAAATAACAGAACAAATTTTATTCCAGCCACATTTGTTTTCTCTTTACAAAAAGAAAGCATTCTAAATGCTAACAAATACGGGAAAGCCCATTTCTGCTAATGTATCGCAGATCCTAAGTTGTTAGAAAAGAAACCCATCTTATAAGGAATTAAATCACTTTATTGGATAAAGCCTCGATTTATTTTTATTGGATGTTATAACAGCACTCGTCGGAATAGGGTTGTTTTCCGTTTCTATCAATGTGCTTTTTCATTTCCGGTGTTCCATTTTCTTCTCATTCTCATTTCAGAATTGAAACACAAGGAAGTAGTCACAATAAGAACCAGGAATCTCGATGATTTCTATAATATTAACTTTAATGCTGCATCTGTGAAAACATCTAAAAATAAAAAAAATCATTAACATACCATTAAATTGAAATATTATAACATACTTATATTACTATTTGTAGGAAATAAAATAAAAGGAATTCTAGAATGAGTCATTTGTTTTATTATTTTCCTAAAATATTGTCTTTAGTTAAAATATATTTTTTGTCAGTTTCTTTATTGTAATTTGTAATAAAAAACAATCCGCTTTCATTTATTTATTGAGGAATATAATGTAAAAATCAGTCTCCCAAATCTGATACATAAAAAGCATAAAAAATGTTTTGGAATATTTTAAAATACTCATTAAATTGTCTGGAAAGAGATTCCTTATGTTTCAAAAAAACATTGGTTTTCTAAAATTGAAGTACAAAATGTTTTTCGAAGTTCCTCATTAAACAATTGGAAGTAACAATACGATTCATAGTTTATACTAACAATAGTAATGAGTGTAAGTAAACTTATACAAAAAAGGATATCTACGACTTTTTTATTAAAGAAAAATACACGCGGTATTGTGTGAAAGTGTGAAAAAATTTATCATTTGTACTTTCGTGTGTGCGTATCTCTAGTATTGCTGATCTTATGTGTTTGTTCCTAATTTCGTCAACGATATTAAGAAAGATCTAATAATACTTCGAGAAATCAATGACGCGAGAAGTAAGGTTTTTTAAAGGGTAAGTAAGGGGCCAGTCGGTCGGATGTATAAAGTAGAGAACAATTATTAAAAAGAAAGCCAGTTTATTCATCAGAGATGAATAGTCCGTAGTGACTGTCTTTAGTTGTAGCGAGCCCAAGGGCTAATTGAAACCCATTTTCCCTACGTTTCCAGATAGACTCATTGAAATGCAGGCGCTGTAAAACTCCTTTTTGAAGAGATGATAGATTTTGGACGCAGCGAACTGAGACTCTGATGAGAGTACTTCTAGTAAGACAGAGAAACGGCGAGCTGTGTAAGATGTTAGGTTGGTATGTTTTAGAAATTAAAATTAAATATATATCTCTAGTCTGACAGTTTCGTTTCCGGTATATCATAATGGAAATGAGGATGCCAAAAGTTGATGTGAGTCACAGCATAGTTCAACGATTGTAGGATAGGTTTCATGCTGAAGAATAAGTGTCCAGGAAACATATTCTAGGTAGAATATGAATTACAAGATCGTTTATGGTTCTTTCGGCCAAAGGAGAGGAAACACTAGTGTACTTCAAATTATTGTAGCTCCGATACGAGAGAGAAACTCCTCAAAGATTGTGTGGACATGCCGTCATAAAACCTATTTCTATGCGCAATGATGAGTTTTGAGTGTTCTTTATGAAACAACGACGGCAGAGATACATCCGTCTATTTTGGACAACCGAAAACGTTTTTTTTCGACCTGTCAGCAATGGTATTCTGTACACAGAACCATTTATGGACACTCTGGAGAGTGATTGGAAGCTTTTGCTGTTCTGATGCAATAGATACAACGAAAAAAACGTTGTTCAAAGGCATACAGAGTTTGTCGAATTATTATTTGGCATATTACCAACATTTTACTCAGATAACCGACAAAGACTGCGTTTCCTTTTTCGTGTACACAATTTTGATAACGAATTCAAATTGCTATGTTTAGTATGAGTGTGATATTCAAATCAATGCTATTGGGAACTAAGGTTTTAAACTAAATGCATTCCAGAAAGAAATCATTTAATAGCATTCGATATGTATACTATCTAGCAATTTAACGAAAATATAGTACATGTAAATGTATTATAAGATTTAAAAAATAATTCAATATAGTGTTTTTAAATTCTCTCTCTCATTATCAAATGAAATTAACTTTTTCGGAAATTTCAATACAATTAAGAGATTCGACCAATTCTTAGTCTAAAAACTTCTACGATTAATGTGAAATACAATTAAATTTAGCTTTGTGTGTGTACACCTTTGAAATTTTATGTGATAATTGGATCTCCATTTGTGAATATTTATATATATGCAACATTTAACCTTCCTTTTAAATAAATAAATATGACTTAAGTTACGAATTTCTTCGAAATTATATGCTTACAGAAAATTGTGTTGTGTAATTTTTTTTAAAAGGAGAATTCTGTATATCTATTGTATTTTTTTAAAAAGATTTAGAAATAATGCAGATAGCAATCTTTGTAAGAATTTTCAAAAGCAATTCATGCATTATTTATTTTAAAATAAATATAGATATATTCCAAAATTATTTTGTAGCAGAATATTATTTCATTTATTTATCTTATGAATTCCCTATTTTTACATATTTGAAATATAAATGTCATTCTTGATTTTTCCTGATTCTCCTTAAATTTGATCTTATTTTGAACTTAAAAAATAAATAAGAAGTGAGCATAATTTTTCCCCGTACGCATTCGAATGTATTTATTGGGTTCTACTGTAGAGAAAAAAATAAAGCACACAAGAATTTTAGTTCATTTATCATTTTAATCTATATGAGCATCGCACCATTTTTTATTATTTTTTCAATTTATCAATTACAAGGAAAATTTTTAAAATGTATTGAAAACTACTAATGTGTCGACATTTTATAGTTTTACATTTTTTTATATTTTACAATAGTACTGTTTTGGATTTTAATTTAAATCTAAGAAATTTACAACTTTTAATAATGGACTTGCTTAAGATATATATTAAGATAAAATATGTTTACAAAGGCTTTTTATTAAACTATTCAATTCTACAATCAAACAAATTAGCATATAGTAAAACAATATTAAGTTATTAAATTCGTAGTAAAGCTATATTATCAATTTCAAATAACTAAATGGTGCATGTATAAATCCATTATAATTAACAAAAGACTTAATATATCAAATGACGCCTTGAACAACTAACTTGAGTACAAATTTGAATAATAATTTCTGAAATATCTGGAGAGCATTACCAAATATGTACTATTATCTTTAGAGCATGGTCGTTGAACATATTCCAATTATAGTGTCACTTCATGCATGCTAATAGGAAGCTAGCGATCCGTGATTGATTTTCATTAAGTTAGAACAAACTATTTTAGGTACATGATCTCATAGGAAAATTAGTTTAGTTTGACTAATTTTAAGGAGAGTAATAGTGCAATATAAGCTTAAATAAATAGATGGGGAAACTTTTTCAAATTGAACCAAGTGTTGTGGAAAAATAAACAATGTAGCAAGTATATTAAATTGATGCAATTAATTATAATAAATAATACAAATCAATAATTACACTAATTTAAAACCCTTTATACAGAGTTTTGTGTCGTTAAACGATAGTATGTTGCTATTTTTTTAAAAATATAAATATATTCAAATAAAGTTATTTTTAACGTGATTCAATGTATTAGGAAATTTTACCTGAAGAAATTCAGAAATTATAACAAGCAATAGAAGAAATTAATATATTTGTTTTGGGTTTACAAAGTGCGAGGTAAAATTTTAAAGTAGAAAACAAGATGCTTATCAATAACATTTAGAAAACTGAATGGCATTAATTTGTTTGACATTTTATACATTTTTTTATTAAAGCTATCAAATTAAAGAAATATATATATATATATATATAACATTATGTTGTATATCGCACTATACTGAAGCATTAACTAATAATTGGTTACAATTCTATTTAAATAACTTAAGACAGTACAAATTATAAGATAAGTGTTAGTTTTTGTATATAATTTTGTATATGACAAGCCCACGGGTCACTGATAATTATTAAACTTGGTCTTAACTCAGTATTGCTGAATTAATTATAAAATACATTGTGCAGTACTGATACAAGTATAAGTGCATTATATCAGTGTAAATGTGTCTTTACTTTTTAATATGTCAAGATATATTTTGTTTGTTTATTTCGGTAAATTAGTACTTTTCTTAAATAATCTTTAGTTTTCGATTTTTCAACAAGCTCGCGTCCCCCTCGTAGAGTTATCATGCCCCCAAAGGGGGCGTGCCCCAGAATTTGAGAAACGCTGACTTAAGTTGATTGGGATGAACAACCTACATAAATTTTTATACCCCCTCCCTCTAAATAAGAAATGTTTAGTTTGCAAGCAATGGATACGGGTATAATGAAACGTTAATAATTTTATGTATATTTTTAACGAGCTTAATTTAACATATTAAATGAATAAAATAATACAAATAGATTTTGATATTATTTGTTTAATACTAAAGAGTTACATTACGTATGTTACATAATCCGCAAAATGAAAAAAAGTAACATTGTATACATATAGCACCAACTCAAAAAAAAAATAGAAAAATTGTAAAAAATAAAAAAAATGCACTCTCAGCTAAAATGCATAATATATATATATATATATATATATATAACTATGTACAATTAGGACAAACGAAAATTCATAAATTGCTGACAATAATTTAACTTACTTTATAGTAAGCAAGCGTGTCTAAGGGATTATATAGACATATTTATTTAAAATAACGGCTAGAATTATTTTTTTCAGAAAAGGATTCCCCGTCGTAATTTAAAATATTTAAATGGTTGGGAAATATTTTGATTGTGCTTAGCTCTGATGATAGCATTTACATAAATGTTGCACTTAGAGATAGTATATATATGTATACTATCTTTCATGAAATTCAGGAAGTACACGTAGGTCACACTGGACTCTATAGGGTGTGCAATTGTGACTGTGATGAGAATATCAATCAAAATATATTCTTAAAGTCATATTTCTAAATAAATCGTATAAATAGTGATAACAAAGAGCCACACTACAGCAATATATAAATTTGAAATGTATGAAAATTGAAAAATGTATATTTGGAATGTATAATGAAAAACTACTCAAGGGGGTAAAATTTATTAATAGAAAGTATCCAGATCAAGAAAGGATTCATTTCATATAAATCCTCTTAAACTGTGATGACTCCTGGAACTTTATTTTCTTTCATGGTTTCGAAGACAATGTCCATATTAACAAGCATAAGATGGCCTGTGTATGGTGGTAACACATTGCATTGCAAGGCTCATAATTCAATAACGAACTTTTCAAAATTAAGTCCATGGTTATTCTTTCCATGGTTATTAGGATATTTATGTTTAAGGTTGTAAAATAAGCTTTTCCTACATATACAGTGGTGGCAAAAAGTCCTGAACACACTCATTTTTTAGCGTAATTTTTATGTTTGACTTCATTTTTCGTTGTGAAATTATTGCGCTATCTTAAACATTGTTAATGATTTTAATGTATTTTTATGCTGATTTCAAATCTACTACTAGTTTCTTAATGACTAAAATATTTTTGTAGTAAAGCTGCCTGAACACCATAATGTGAAGTATGTGCAGAATAAAACAATATAGAATACCATACTATGCAAAGAAAAATAACACGCAAATTGACAAATACGGTATATTTAATATATATATATATATATATATATATATATATATATATATATATATATATATATATATATATATATATATATATATATATATATAAGCATTTTGAAAATTACATTGTTGTCATATGTTAGAAAATCAATATTTTATGGGCCAGCCGTTTGCTTTAAATACGGCTCAAAATGTTTTCGGCATGGAATGCACCAATTTCAAAATAAGATCTTTCGTGACACTATGGTTGAAGGGAAATATTAAAGCTTTAATTAATTCACGTTTGTTTGAAGTTTTTTCTTTGAAATTTCATAACCAATTTTAAACCATAAACTCTCTATCGGATTAAGGTCGGGAGACTGTCCTGGCCAGTTTATTCTATTCACAGTATGGTCTTCCAACCATTTCTGGACTACCTTTGCACGATGGCAAGAGGCGTTTTCGTCCTGAAAAATCCATGTCTGATTCCCCAAAAGGTCTCTCGCAGTTGGTAGCAATTTATTTTGTAGTATTTCAATGTAATCCTAGGCTTTCACTGTTTCGCTAACGATATGAATTCTTCAACACCATGAGAAGAAATGCAACCCCATACCATCACTTTTGTTGGGTACTTTACTGTGTGCTTCAGACACTAAGGGCTGAAATCCTCATGAGTGCGACGTCTTACATAGCCACTACTTTGGTTGCCAGCAATACAAAACGGACTCTCGTCACTAAATAATACCTTTTCCCAGTCTTTAATAGTCCATAATGAATGTTCCCTTGCCCAGGTCAATTGCCTCTTCCGTTGAAATTCAGTCAGTAATGGTTTTGGGCACGCTTTACAGCCACGTAACCCAATTTCCAGCAGTCTTTCTCTAACAGTTCTTGAACACAAACTCACATTTGATGTCAAAGTCCATTGTTTCAAAATTTGCGAGGAATTAAGCTTTCTGTTTGAAAGAAATAACCTGTCTTCACGTAAAGATGTTTTTTTGGTCGTCCTGATCGCCCCCTGTCCGCAATAAAATTTGTTTCAGAAAATCTTTTCAAAGTTCTCACAACAGTAGAAAGGCCACATGGTACTTTAGCAGCAATTTAGCGCATAGAATAACATTCTTCCTTCAAATGTATTATTTTGTACCTTTTATTCTCAGGCAGATATGAAAATTTAGCCATAATTCCAATATTTTCCACAAACGCACTTCAAATTGCTTTCAATGCACTATTTTCCACAAACACACAACTGCATTCAATACAATAAACCACGTTTCATCTATTTCTTTCAACCCTTTATCGCTACTGCTCACTGATTGGTTGAAATAATGGAGCATTTCATTGGTGGAAAACACACTCACTCATTCTTACAGTGACCTTATGCTTTCTTGTCAAGGTTTTTTCAACATATAACAATGAAACTATTTACTTTAGATGAAATCTACAAACAGATTTGAAATCAGCATGATAAAATACATTAAAATCAATAACAATATTTAAGATAGTGCGATAATTTCCTAACGAAAAATAAAGTCAAACACAAAAATTATGCAAAAAAATGTGTGTCTTCAGGACTTTTTGCCACCACTGTATCTTGAACAGCTCGAAGAAGCTTAATTCCATTCTGAGTACTTGAGAGTGTAAAGTGCTGATGGCTTGGGAAAGCTGTGTTTTTTAATAAGAGAAACGTATTTTGAAAATACTGCATATCAATACATAGGCATTTTATGATCAAGTCATTGAAATATCTATCCAAAATATGTCCAGATTTTCACATTTCTTCAAAGGAGGTAACAGGAAGCAGTAATTGCTAATTGTGAAGAAGTCTTAGAATTTTGCTATAAAATTTGAATCTTTGTTCAAATTTAGCTATTGTATGTGTTCTCTCTTAATCACGATTTAAAAGCTGCCACTTAACAAATATAAACGCTTTTTTATTGGTTTTTTTCATAATATGTCTGCTTTTTCGAATATTAGCTAATGTAAAACCTAAGAGAGTATAAAATATTTGTGTATATCTATTAACTTATACCTAAAACGGGGAAATATTTTAAATTTTATAATAATTTTTTCTATTTATAAGATCTTTATTTATACATAGAATTCTCGACTAATTATACTCAATATTTTTTTTCTTTTTTTCTATCATTTAATAGAGCTCTAAGGCTGTAAATTTGCTTTCATTAATACTCTATGTTGAAAATTCCTTCTAAACTCTTGGAAATAGAAAAAAACTACAGTGTTGAAAAACCAAATTGCGCCAGCTAATTAACTTCAAAGAATTTTTTTCCCATACTAAAGACCTTGTAAAAAAATCATTCCATCACGGAGCTCTGATATTAAAACTGATAAGGTACGGGTTCATTTAAAGTAAAAAAACTGCTTTGCCGGAGAGTATTGTTTACCTTAGATATATATCTCCATTTACTTAAACAGAACTCCTTTAATTTTGACCCTAAAGCGAATTTGTTTAATTTTAAACCATTTTACGAACACGCGTTTAATTAACTCCCTTTTTATTCTGACTTTCCCTGCCTTTTCTGACAGGACAAATTTTCCTGGAATAAACATGGTTTTATTCATATTTTTCTTTAATAGAATGAAATGTGTTTCAAACTGTTTATTAAAACATTTTAAGATTATTGTGTCGGTCAAATGTCAAAACAGTTTCCTACAGATATTGACAAAATTGTATTAATGTTATTTAGAAAGAAGCATTGGTTTTCTTAGAGAACAAACTATGTTCCTTGGTATATGATATATTAATTTTATAAATTGTAGAATTTTTAGATAAAGATTATACAAATAAATAACTTTATAGTAGATAAAAGTGGCACATTAATTTTGTTTGTACTACGGCTTATTTTTTTCTCCCAAATAGGGCTGCTGATTAGTATTTTTACCTTTGCAGACATAGTACATTCCCCATAAGCTAGTATCCCTTTTTAGTGAGGCTCAATATAGGCGATACCAACTGTTGCAAGTAATTTTGACGCCCAGTTTCCTCCCCAGTGGGAGGCACCTGAGCAAATACAATGCGAAATTTTACTTCGGTGTTTTGTTTTGTCGAGAGCAAAATACACTCAAGGGATTTTTTTTTTCATTCCGTATAATCATACGACAAAGACATTGTCTATTTTCTGCATAATGAAAATCCGGGGTCGAACGTGCAACCTTGGGTGCAGAACCCCAAGGTTTCACGTTCTGCAAACCAACTACGATACCCAGCCGGCAGTTATTTTACAGCTGATTGTTTTTACTTAATTCAATAACAAGACAAAGAACTATATTTTTTTTCATTTTGTCTAGAAAATTTATGTTATATATAATTAACAATAAAGTTCATATTATGTATATTTCTAAATAGAACATATTACATTGCACGTAATTCTTATTGATGCATTCAACAACAACTTCGTCATATATATTTCGTAATATGTTTATTTTTGGTACAAAAACACATTATATTCAGGAAAAAATTTAAATTCATACAAAATTGTTCAGCACCTTTATGACGTAATATATTTCTTATAAAACATTAATTGCTTTAATAGAAGCTAGAGCCTTATTACACGCGTTAATGAGTAAATCGCAGGTTAACGTGAGATTTTTAATACTACCTTTTTTCAGACGGTATCAGAAAGATTCTGTATTCTATTACATAAAATTTCTATGCATAAAAATATTGAAAACTCATAATTAAATCAACTGTTATAATCATAATTTGTATGTTAAATATTAGTGCAAAGAATCTCATTATGCAAGAAAACAATGTTGCAGTAAATACGTAATAAATATTTGAAGTGTAGATAGAATATTAAATTTTAATCTAAATGAAAGAATTACCCACAAAAAGTATTGTTCAATGTATGCAGCATTGCTTTGCTTTAAATATTGAGATATCTTTGTATTCAAATGAAGATAAAATTATAATTTCATAATTTTGTAATTCCATTACTAAAGTGTGTATTGGGATTTATAAAAACTGATTTCACAGAAAACAAGTAATATCTGAAAACAAGTTGAATATTTGATTCGTACCTATGGATGTGTACCAAATTATCCCAAATGATTTAATGCCCCATTTTGAATAAAAAATAAGTTAGAAGCACTTTTGTAAAGATATGATTATTATGCAATTTTCAGAAAAATCTAAATAGGTACTGAATATTCTTAAACTTTAAAATTCGAATTATTTCATTTTAATTTGGTATCATATTTTTATATAAAAACTGAATGATCTGACTGAATGTCTGATAGTGTTTTTTCCATAGTTAAATTCAGTGTAATTTGTATTAGTTAATACATTGATAAAATTTCAAATATGTGTGTCATGTACGCAATTTCCCTTTACTTTTAATTCTTATCAATAATTAAACAAAATTAAACAATTTAAGCAAGCCATAGAAATCAGATATGGTTTTATGAAGCCATCAATGAGAGCTCACTATATTATCTTAAGTTGGTAAAACTTATCAATACTTATACTATATAATGTGTCTATGAGCAACATAAATCATGCCTAGCACACTTAACACTGATTCATGACCACTGATAGTTCTTTGACAAAGAGAAGTCACACGGGAGGCCTACAATGATTATTGAGTGTGAAAATTTAGCTTTAACAAGTTTCTTGAAAATGAGGAACTCCCATTAGAACTGAGCTTTAATGTCGACAAAGCTGAATGCATTTCATCAGTATTCAGTGTGCACCTTAGAATTATAGAATGTTGTCATTCCTGTTAGCACACTATCATCGACACGTGGAAAGGAGATTTTAATAGTAATAGATACTTTAGTTCAAGTGTAAGATAAATACAAAATGTGGTACGAATTCCATTAAATTCATAAATACGTCATAAGCTTAGTTTAAAATAGCCATTTTTTTAAACAATGGACGTTAAACATTAATTTTAAATCTGGTGATGAGGAAATTGCTATGTCATCACAAGTACACTAGCATTTTATAGGTTTTAGAACACCCTGAAATATATATATATATATATATATATATATATATATATATATATATATATATATAAGAAAACAATATTTATTCAAAGAATAATATAATAAACAAATGGTTTACTGTAATTTCACCCTGTGTTTTGTACATCTTCTACAATAACTTAAATTCACACGTTCCAAATATTTATCTACGTTTCAAGATTTCTAACTATTGCACACCATTAATATTCTAGAAAGTGGATTACAAGGAGTGTAAGATTACCATATATATTTTTTTTCACTTCATAACTTCTTAGGAAAAGAAAAATGGTTGGCTAATAGATATAAACTGTGCCTAGTCTCATATATATATATATATATATATACATATATATATATATATATATATATATATATATATATATGGATTATATATATATATGTATATATATATAATCCATAAATATATTTATTCAAATATGGGTAGACCTATATTTAACCAGTCAAGATAGTAAGAAATATTAGGCACAGTAGTACAATAGCAAACTCTTGTACTTTGAAACCAAGAATTCAGGTTTAAACAAAGATCTGTGACTATTCAACCTTCACCTGTAATTCGCCTATACACACTGGGCCGTAGGGAAAGGAAGGAATATAAAGAGAAATGTAAATATTACAAATGTGTAAGATACACTATACTATTGAGAGCAACTTTCATCTGAAGTTACTCTCTCACCGTCTTGCCTACCTAAGGTTGTGGGAGGAATGAGTGCAGAACCAGACACATACATAATAACGATTATTTATTTAGTCAACCAACAACAATTTATTCTCTAAGTGAATGTCAAATGAGTAGCATGAAGAAAGCAATGGTTATTAAGCCAATATGCGAGACCAAATGATTTAACTCAACCTAATCGATCGTTGATTCCTAACCTCAAATCTACTAATTCAGCACTGTGACAAAACACCACTCTTAATCTTTGTATGCGAAACTAAACATAATTCAATCTTACCTGCGTAGAGATTGTAGCTGCTTCCTGCCTCTATCTCTAGAATTACAAAATTCTTACTTTATACGGTCAAATTAATCTGACTATCAAGTTTTCTTCTTGAGAGGGATGACTGTGAATTAAACGCGAATGGTAGCCCAAAGATTCCCTAAGAGGATTAGTGAGAGGACGTATACAGATTTTTCACACAATTAATACATAATAGAAACATTTAATAGCTTGCGAGTATTTAATAGTACAGAATTAAAATCGATGCAAACTAATTGATAAATCTTACTCTTCGTGAGAACAGCAACAAATTATGTTTTCCTGCTAAATACATAGCAGTATAAGAAATACCGCACTAAATTAAAAAATCACTAAATTATGATTAAAAAAATATTAAGTATATATATATACATGTGTGTGTGTTTAAAAACAGAAAATAATCATATAAAATTTATTAAAAATCAAAGAATTTTTCCCAAATATACACAATGATACTTATTTATACTAAAGTTTTATTAATTTATACAACATGTAGGGTGATCTTTTGATTAACTGTATAAATATTTTTTTTAAAAAAATACATTCAAACATTTCAACATTCATACATTTCAAAATGTTAAAATTGTTTTTAAAAATTTGGTATGGATACATTGTGAAACTGTCGGTTAACTTTACTGAACAAAATTGTTTTAAGTGTACTGTTTTGAAAGACAAAATTAACTAGGGAGTATTTTTCTCACAATAGAATTTGTAATGACTGAATTGTGTGAAAATGTAGTTATCGATGTGTGACATTTTTCCTTGTAATAAAAGAAACAGAAATATAAGAAATTAAACTTGAGTAGAATATGGTTAGAAGTACTGTCATGCGCTTTTGAAGAATTATATCCCCCATTTAAATTAAAAATTATTGACTGAATGTGTGTTATGTCCATCACAAACGCCGATGTAGAAAATAAATTTTTATTTAATACAAGAAGTTCGAAAAGGAGAACACTGGGAATGAAAATTTAGATTTTTTCCGAAAGATATTCAGTTAACATAAAAAAAAAAACATTTATATGATTTTAATTAAAATAAATTAAAAGTATTGAAATCTTTTTTATGTTATTTTAAATTAAAATATAATTGTATAGAGAAAGATCGGTTTCATTTCATAAATATAATCATCGTATGTACCATTTATTGTGTTATTGTTTAAAAATGAGATAGGGCCTTTGCTCTTTTTAACTCATTACTTTTTAAAAAACAAGAAAGTGAGCACGTTTTTTTACTCTCATATTCAAAAATGAATACAGGATGCTTTTTTCTGGTTCACATCGCAATACTAATATATATATATATTTATTTTTTAAAAAAATGACAGAAAAATAAATTTTAATTGAAAAAGATATAATTATTTTTCAATTTCTAACACACTATTTATTTCCTTTTTTCCACCCTTCATTTTGTTTTAATTTTACTCTGACTAAACATATAGGCGAAACGACCCATTTGCACTACAACTTTCAAACAAGATTGCCCAAAGGAACTTGACAGCTAGCTGTAAACGATTGATTTCTTGGTTCTTACTTTACAAAGGTACCGAAGTGAGTCATACAATTGTCCCCATTCGATCTCCCAAATTTTAAAAGGGGGAAAGGAAAGAAGTATGTTGCATTTTTAAAGCGAATGTCAAAATAGGAGTAAACGCTTTCGGAATAACTTTTCAGGAGGAAGCTAACCACTCAGAGGGTTAAATCCGTCGCCATCTTGGAAAGTAATGCCAACTTAAATTTCTATACCTGAAAAAATCACTTTATATATATTATATATATATATATATATTATATATATAATATGTATATATATTATATATATATGTATTATATATATAATATATATATATATATATATATATATATATATATATATATATATATTTATATATATATACATGTATATATATATGTGTGTGTGTGTTTGTGTACGCTTAAAAAAAACCATAAATGTATATTGATATAAATATTTGTTCAAAATAATTGATTACAATAAATATTTAAATAATAATATTATTAATTTATTAAACACGTGGCACCATCTATGGAACAATTGTATAATTAGTTAAACTACTAGTATTAAAACATAATGCCAATAGTAGTTATTAATAGATATTGTATTATCACTGAGAACTATTAGAAATATAATTATAAATAAAGTTAGCAGGGTATCCATATTCAATACACTGTTGAATAAAGTTATTAAGATTGAAATATATCTTAGCTTTATCGCTATCTAATACATTATTACGATAAATATAGTTGTTAAAAATAATATTTCTATGTATTGATATATATAAATTGAATTCCAGTATAAGAATCTATCTATCAATCTATCTCTCTCTCTATATATATAGTGAGTGAAGGATAGATGTAGATAGAGATATATAAATTATTGCCATCCGATCTAATATAAACCGCTGAACTGTGTTGAAAAAAACATCATTAGAACTCTCACTTCATTTAAAGAAAAATAATAGTAAACTTCTAAATAATGATATCTAAAACTGAAGTAAAATTATATTTTACGCTTCCATAGCCCTCTCAAATAAAAAGTGGACATTCGCAAAGCCCATTTTTAGTGGATCTCTACTAAAAACATGAACATACTTGCCGAATCAAAATTCTAAACCTATAACTCAAAAACAGATTTTTATGAATACGTTTCGTAACCTCTTTTGAGAGTATTTCCGCGAAACCCTTGTGCGGTATTTTGGGTAAAAATGGAAATGATTATATATAACTCCGCCCCTTAATCCCCCGTAACGCCATTTGGGATTCGAATTTCTTAAAACTTATTGTGTAGCAGATTTCTTTTTCATGAAAGGCATTTTCTTACTAAGCTTCAAGACTATAAGTCTAATACAGTGGTTCTCAAACTTGTCAAATACGGGTGACCCAATTTTCAATCATAATTTTTATCGTCCCCCCAAATAATAATGTATTGAATACCATAATAATGCATTTGGGGGGGGGGGTTGCTAAAGCTACAATACGATCATAATTATAAACCGTACAAATTAACAAGATAAGTATTAAATTTTGTATATGTTAATTGTAAGTAATATTTGTTTTTTTACTTTTTTAAATTATTAGTTCTATTCACTATAAAAGCGTGTTTTTTTAATTTGTTTTTAAACTATAATTTATTTTCTAATTATTTTTACTATACACGATAAAAATCCCAATTTTAGTGAATAATTTAATTAAGATAAAATATACTTTCCTACTTTCAAGACTTTTAAATTTTTCTTTGATTTTTTGAGAAAAAATCTAATAAAACTAATGAAAATATTCCAAATCTGCGTGCACTTAATAAAGGACATAAAGCATGTTCATAGAAAATATTTTTGAGCAAAAGTGATCGCGCAGGGAACTCGATCAAAACTAGTAACTTGATAGTAAAAAAAAACGAAGGCGAAAAAGGCGAAGGCCTAAAAAAAGAGGGCGAAATGTGATAAATTCGTTTTAGTTCCCATTAAGACTGTTATTGGAAAATACTCTGTCAAAGTCATTGGTAACAAATAAGCACACAGTTTTCCCTGAATTAACGATTTCGTGAACATCAGATGACTCTGCGCATCGCGCGACCGATCCCGTGTTAAAAGTATATTCAGTAAAACATATGGATATTAGTTTCAAAAAAGAATTGCGTAAAAAAGTTTTCCGCTATACATTGTCAAATATATGATAGTCAAAAGTAGCATTTTAGGGGTTAAAAGAAATGTAATAAAAAAATCTCTCATCGTGTGATTACAGTAAAGCAAACAAAATGTCTTTTTTTATTTAGTTATAAGATCAAAGACAGCTAATGAACGTTTGAAGTAGAATGTTTTATTTTTGATGATCACCAGATGATCTATATAAATTATATCAGTGTAAATGTGCATTTCTTATTAAGTCAGGAAGTATTTTGTTTTTCTTCATTCCGAAAAATTATTTTTTAAACATTTAATTTTCAATATGCTCGCGCCCCCTCGCAGGAATACCCCGTCCCCTAGGGGTGTGCCCCACAGTTTGAGAAACATTGGTCTAATGGTTTTAAAATTGAAAGGATTATCTATAGTGCCTCTTAAGCCCCCTAACGCTACTTGCTGATCGATTTACACTAAACCTAATTTGTAGCGGATGAATGGGAATAATTGTCTGTAACTGTCCTTAATCCCCCACAAAGCCACTTAGGATGGATTTTCATAAAAACCATTTTGCAGAGAATCTTTACTCCATGAAATGAACCTGCTTCATTAGTTTCAAGACTGTACGTGTAATAGTTTAAAATTGGGAATGATTATATATAACGTTACTTAATACCCCTCTTCGACCCTAGTGGGTCAATTTTTGCGAAATCCGTTCTCAGCTAATGTCAACTCTATAAAAGGAACATTCTTACCAAATTTCAATTCTGTAGATTTAATATAGTTCCGGAGATCTCATGATGAGTGTGTGTGAGAATAGCTTTTCTCCTTTATTATATAGATATAAGCAGCGTCCCACGGTTTCACCGGTGTACTTCCCGTTGGAAAACGGGAATTAAGTATACCCTATGTTACTCGCTTATAATGTAGCTTTCCATTGGTAAAAATAAATTTTCCCAATCGTTTCAACCATTTCAGAGATTAGGTGGAACAAATAGACAATTTTAAATAAAAATATTATTTTATATAAGTACCGTTTATGTATATTATTTTGAATGATTTTAGAAAAAAGCTGTTAACTTAAATTACGAACAGACACTTCAATTTTATTTATTTGTATAGATTCGGGATTTTCATGATTCAATATTTTTATTTCGCTTTGCATTTTATATCTAAGCCTCTTCGCAATCATACAGAAGAAATTAAACTTGATTTATTTTATAACTAAAACTTAAAGTTTGAAAATTAAGATTGATTTTTCCTACATGAACCAATTAAAGATTGAAATACCTTCCAGATGTCAAAGAATTTCATTGATCTTTTAAATTCAGGAGAAAGTCTGGAAAGCTGATGTATCGACTTGGCATATAGCACTTGGCATATAGGACTTGACACCTAGTGCCCAATGGACTAAAAAAAGAGCGCTGCTCTGAACCGTTTTGGCTTTTGAGCGGGAAGGAGAGAAGAAGAGGAGTGTGGTCTCGAACGTAACAATGGAGGAATGTAGCTCCCAAGTGATTTATAATTGTAAATAGAGTTGTAAATGTAGTGATGTGCTTTGAAAAAATAATAATAAACGGTAAATCCGGTAAATAAGAATCATGTTTAATTCAACCTACGGAAGACACTACACTGACTTCAAATTAACCTTTACAATTGTAAGGAGGTAAATATTTCAAGTGAACGCCACAGTAATTTAAAACATAGGTTTGGTTCAAAAATCAAAGAAGGAATTTCTTCTTATTTTTATTATTTTCTGAACATCATGTAAAGGGTCAAGAATCCCATAACCGTCTATCGTTTGACCAAATATGATAATGTGTAAATTTTTTTCTATAGTATCGAATTTAAAAATAAAAAGATCATTACTCAACAGTTGAGCTGCGCATTATCTTGTTTACATTGCCTGAAAACGAATGGTAGTGGCGATCAATGAAAAAAGAGGGAAAAGTACCTGAACTTAAAATCATATCCTGAAACTTTTCTGCCTCCTAAAGGTTAGGCATCTGAACTTTTAAATAATAAACTGCTCTAAGGAATTTCCAATTAAATAAAAAAGTTATTAAAAACGCTGAAAATTTTATTTTGGAAAATAACAAAACTCATTGGAAAATATTTGAAGAAAATACATTAATTTTGGTTAGAGATAATGTTACATTAATTGTTAATGAATTTTGTTGCATTAATTGTTCATGATTTTGTTAACATTGATTGTTAATGATTTTGCTTACATTAATTGTTAATGATTTTGTAACATTAATTGTTAATGAATTTTGCTACATTAGTTGTTAATGAATATTGTTACATTACTTATTTTTTTTAGAATTCTTTAAAATTTTTAAATTGGTATTTTATATAGCATAGTAAATATTTCCCTTTAACATACCACTAAAAATCAATTTTGTGTCTATTTCCATTTTATGGAAAATTGCGTGAATCGATATACATAAAAAATGTAGAAAAAAAAAACTTTCAATTCTTTTATATTTGTTTTAATTAATGAGAACTTTTTTTAATATTGAAATTTTTGATTTTTTTTAATTTAACAATTTTGATCTAAAAATAAAATAAAAAAATCAGCTTAGATGATAGAGAAAGTCAAGAAAAAATTGTATTTTTATTAAGTAGCATGCCAATATTATATTTGTAAAAAAGAAAAAAATCAAGTTGATTATTTAGTTTTATTTTCCATATTGTTTAAACCCCTATACAAATTGATATTTAAAAAAAAAGATTTAGAAAAATAAAAAATACACATGCATAACTTTTTTTCACTTTTTCTCTTCGTGATAACAGCAAAATACTTTACGACTTTGATTAATTTCTAAAAAAAAAAAGGAGAAATTGTAAGAAAAACTGTAAATTATTTATGACATGTTAATTTTAACTTCTCTAAAAAAGAATATATTCTTGATTGAAAGAAAACATTGATTTTTTTGTAAAGTAGACAATATGAATGGCATTCATAAATAATCCTTATTTTGACGTTTACCTAAAAAGATTAATTAATTTTTCATAAAATATAGTTAGCTTCTAAAAAGAGTGGAATAACTATAAGAATATATATATATATATATATATATATATATATATATATATATATATATATATATATATATATATATATATATGTACAGAAAGAGAGACAAAAATAGAGAAATGGATAGATGATTGTACATATAGATATAATATAAACAATAATCGTATGTACTAGCAAATTCTTAAATTTATGAAAAGTGAATTTTGGATTAAATGGAATTTCAATCCTCCACTTCATTTGCCTATGTTTCTGGGTTGAAAAGGAAGATAAAATAACGTGTGAAAAATTTCTTTGTAGAACTATTAACAATATCTAAAAATATTAAATCTAAATAATATATATATATATATATATATATATATACATATAATAATAATATTAGAAATCTAAATACTGTGGGTAGGATAAGCAAAAATCACAAAAACCATAAATACATTTAAAAATGCAAAGTGATAAGTATGTAAACAGGAAAAATATTAGTTATTAATCAATAAGTATGCTTTAAACACGTGGCCAATAGAATTGCACAAAGGGAAAACAATTTTGTGTTCTTATTACTACAAAAAATGTATCTTAATTTTACTTAGAAACCTAAATTATACTAAAAAATTACAAAACAAATAAACCAAAAGAAAATGCTATGAAAAAATGCGAATATATATATATATATATATATATATATATATATATATATATATATATATATATATATATATATATATATATATATTGGTGTTGCACACAAGTGAGGATCTCCGGGTCTGGACCCTCCCCCCACCTCATTGTCCTTGATTTTTTTTCCTATATAATTTAATTCGTGTATATAGTATGTAAAATTGAATTAAGTATTTGTTGTTAATAATTAATTTTATTAATTAATGCTAACTAGTTATTTACTAATTTATTTTTTGCTGCTTTTTTGTGTCCAACAATCAACAAATATCGACAAAAGAATATGTTTTGTGGCATATTGGTGTATGACACGAGAATGATGGACTTTTGACTTTGTCCCCCTTTTCGATGTGCAAGTTTGCTATATATATAGAGAGATAGATAGATATAGATATATATATGTATAGTTATATAAATAAGTGATACAAAAGAATATCACTTGCAGTAAGTTTGAAAAATAACAGAATTTACAAGAACATAAGATATTGAGCAATCAAAATTGTAAAGACCGAAACAGTGATTGGCCTAAAATGGATAATAATTATGAGTTCTAAAGCTATCATTGATTTCAGACAGTGAAATAACGTTAAGCATTGCTTTATGAATCCATCATTCCCCATAAGTAGAAATTTTCAGCAGAATAGAAAAACAAATACGAAATGAAAATTTGTCTTTCCTCTATCTGCGCATGAGATGAACATAAAAAAAACAAAAAAATAAATTAAATTAATGTGTGAATATTGAAACTAAGTTTTTCACAACAGATAATTAATAATTAGTAAACATAAATATGTAATAATTGAAAACAATCTTAACATAAATCTAAGAAATCACATTGATCTAAAATAAGTAACATATATATAAATAAGTTTTTAATTAACACTATAACATGAACATTTACTTTAAATAAACTAAGGTTGAATTTCTTAGCTTCAAAACCACTTTATGTAATAGTAGTATATGAATTCTTTATTTACTGAATAAATCTAAAATATATCAATAATTGCTTTAAAAGTATGCATTGGTTGAAATTTGTGCATGCCATGAAAGTTGTTTATGCTTTAGTCAGCATAATTTTATATAGTGAGTTTTTCTTTCAAGAAGGTGATAATTACATAATAGTCCTTATATTAGATAACAAATAAGGGGTTTAGTGCATTGTAAATGAAGGTCTTACATATGTGTTTTGCTTTAGTAATTAATGTTATTTATTTTTTCATATAACAAGAAATAGTTAAAATTGAAACAAAATTCTTTTCTTGCTCTAATTTGAGGAAAACTATTTTTGAAAAATATAATTATCCTTTTCAATATCTATTTCTTTATATAATATATTGCCACGTAATTCTTAACTACACAGACGAAAGTTTGCATTACTTTTCTTGAAGGTGGTGTGAATATACCGTCTTGATTTTTTGGAAACTTAATTTAATAAGTCAACCTCAATATTGATGAAGGCCCATTATTCAAGGAGAAACACATAATCGTACATGTAACTAGTGAGTATGTATCTATACTCACTCAAATATTCAGATAACTCATTTTCTTCTGTAGAAAAAGCAATGGTTTTTTATCGTCCATTTCTTGAAGTACTTAAAGATGCAAATTCTAAGAAATACTTTTTTCCCGTTAATTGAAAAGCGTAAAATATGTTATCCTTTTTAAACGTTAAAAATCACATTATATGTGATAATCTTTTTTATTGCATAAATCTACTACCTAAATTATCCTAAGAAAACATAAAATTTGTTTATAAATATTTTGAACGAAGTTATGACTCTTTTCAAATACATACGATGAAAACGGTCTTACTTTTTTCTTTAATAAAAGAAATATTTTTCACAATATAGATGAAAATGAAACCTTACATTTCAAATACTAAATGTTTTTTTTTTCGTTTGCTAAAACGTTGGTTACCTTCCTCATATAAATAAAGACTGTTATAATGATAAAAAGAGACAATGATAGTAATTGTTCCTTTTCTTGATAACACATAACGTGTTCTAAATTATCAAACATTTCCTTTCAAAAGCGAACATTCACATTGCTTTGATATTAGGCATACAGTAGGCCACCTGCATTACTAAAGAATTCATTATTGATGTCTCTGCAAATATTCATTGAATTAAATTTTCTCTCTAGCACATTTATTGTATTTTTTATATTGACATATTTTCATGTGTTATATGAAAGGACAAAAGTTAGTCATTTGTATCTAATACATTGAAAGGATTTTGAAAGGTTGCATCCATTTTGATCCTAAGCAGTAATAAATAGTCTTCTATTATCTGAAGCGTTTTGCACGATTTAATTTTTGGTTTCATTTTAAAGATGTGTTCAATTGCGTTTAAATGTTGCTCATTTCAAATAATTTACAATCATTATTTGCTCATAATTATCCACTAACATTGCAGAAGAGTAATAGTTATTTTATGTGCTTGTTTTAATCCTAATATATATATTCGGGAGTTAGGAGGATTTTTTTTTCCTTTAATTTCAATGGTGCAGGTTATTTGCACAGTTTTTTGCTTAATTTCTTCAGAGTTATTTTCCCCATTGGAAGTTGTGCACAAATGTATCAAATTTATATCTTTTAATTATTGCTCTCATTTTCAATAATTATTATTTGCCCATCAAAATCTACGTAGTTTTTAAATCTTTGACTAATATAAAACATTTTCCTTCCTAGGGGTTAGAAATACACCTGGTATAAGACCATTTATGTTGAAATTAATGAGAGAGCCATTTTTATTTGCAATTCTATAAAGCTGTATAGATATTAATTTTCCACCAATTTTGAATCGAATATAAAGTTTTGATCCAAACAAACAAACTGTAAGTGAACGCACAATTGAAACCGATTTAGATTATGCATATTGATATATTTTTGTGTGAATGGAGTTCAGATTTTAAATCCAGTGCCTTGCAAAAATTAAAAAGTGTAAGAGTACACAGTAGGTAGTGTCATAATCTGTGTGATTTACTTTATTCTGTTAAGTTAATGTCAGCTATTGATTTTTATCTTGTAAAGGAGCAAGAACAACATTTAGTACTAAAACCTCGCAGATTTCATAAAATGCTGGTAATCATACAATAGGTGTTTCTATATTTTATTTTACTATTATCTTATGTTCCTTTGTTTTGCATACTGGTGTTTCAATTTCACTTTGAGAAGAAAACTAGGGATTCAAGTAGAAGCTCTTGATAAGTCCCTTGGTCACTTTAAAAATAGCAGTATCGAGGAAGGGTTGTATAGCAAGCCCCCCTCCCTAAAAAAACAAGTCACATTGCGAACAATTCAGGGCATTTTCTAAACTGAAAGGGAGGGCCATTGTCGAAATAATCATATTTTGCTTTATAAAACCTCTTAAAATATATAAATCGCTCCCTTGTAATGTATTACACAAAACCAAAACTTTAAATAACTTTAATCTAAACAAAACATAACAGATCATTCTTCAGATTTGTTCATGAATTGCAAATCCTCTAGTTCGGAAACTTTTATTTGTATTCAACGTCACTTTATTATTAAAAACAATAGTTAATTTTTATTATATTATTGTATTTATATAGATGTGTTTAGGCTTCCAAACTGGTTAAAACCAAGTAACCAGAATTTTAAGAATCTACCTACCAAAATTTACCAAATCTCTAAGTTTTTTGGTAAAACTGAAAAGTATATATATTTTTAGAGATAAACGATTTTTAAGAGATAAACATTTTTTTTTCTAATATAGTTTATGATCTTTTTACATTGTTATTTATTTAAATAAAAAGAGAACAAAATATGAATTGTGTATGGAAGTACGAATAATGTTTAAATAATGAAAAATATATATATTATAGCGTCTTAAATGGAAATTGATTCTCCCTACATTTAAAAAGACAGAAAATACAGTACCTTTTTTATATAGTAGTACAAATTTTAGGTCATAACTGCTGCGAAATAAATAAATTTTCTCGAATAATTACCCTGCATGCATTATATACTACTTAATGATTTTTAACTTATCATTTTGTTAACCAATGCTATCTTACGGAATAAGGTTTTCCTAATGTTCCCTGATTTCAGCACCAAACTGTTTATGTCATTAGTAATCCATGTTTCCTTTTAAAGACATAAAATACCAGTAATTTAACTTTCTATTCCGTACCCTTAAATGGGCGTGGTTTCATAACCTTCCTTATAATAACGAGTTTCTTTTTACTCGCATCGGTAACCAAAGCACTTTCACATCACAATATGTTAATGCACGCTTTCGAAGATTTGTTGCCTGTAGAGGACTTTTTTTCCTTGTAATCAAAAGTTTTTGGGGAGAGATATTTCCACGACAATTCCATCTCTTCGGCATCATAAATTTGACAGCAATTTAAATTATTTCTCAATAATTTTTAAGTTTTCCCTTAAACGATTATTTTCAAGTAACATAGACACTTAGAAGTTCTTGAACATTTAACGGTGAAATTCCATAGCGTTTTATGAGTCGAGAGGACAAACCTGATGTAGCATTTATATCTAAACATAGTGCTTCTAAGAAAATGTCACTTTTTTAAAGCATGTGACCCCAGAAATAGGTATACTTTATCTATTCTCGCATGTAGTAGAGCAGAATATAGATTTTAGTTTGATGAGGTTTTCTAACTTTTCATTTCCGAAAGTTCAGATTCGTTATCACAATCTGACTTGAAGATAAGGGGTATATTTTTTATTGTTGCTTTCATATTAAGTACAGTTTGTAGTTCAGTTTGGTAATCCGTTGCTAATAGGCTTCAATAATGTCCATTAGCAAGTTTTTGAGCGTTTTTTTTATTTTAGTTTAATATTTAAAACGTTTAACTTTGAATCATGCATATCATCTTAATCGGTAAATATTTTCAGTCTACTAACTAATAATAAGAAATTAGCTAAAACTAACGGAAAACTTGAGAAAGTGAAAAAAAGGAAAATTGGGGGCTTTTGGTGCTAACAACATTCCATTCCATTTCATTATTACCTTGTCAAACAGGTTTTGAGTTTCCGATTTGACCTCTTCACCCTTCACAATACTATCCACCAAAATGGACAAACTTCTAATTCGCATCAACATATATTTTACATCCATGAGATTAGTGTGATATTTTGTCTCTTTAATTGTTTTTATGAGTCCAGAAAGAGAATGTAAAATTCACAAGCTGAATTTTCCACCATTTCAAGAAATACATTGTTTATAAACCACGATATTTATACAGGATGGAGCACTCCCTCACACCACTAAACCTGATAAAAATTTGGTGTGGATACATTTTTGGTGCGGACCGAGTTATAAGCAGATGTTCCGAAAACGCCTGACCCCCACGTTCACCGGACCTTAATCCTTACAATTTTTATCTGTATGGACAGCTGAAATATATGAATTGTAGATAACAACATGTTTTTGTTGCTGAATCAAAATCTAGAATAACGAGAAACGTGAGGCATGTTACAACAGATATTTTAAATGCAACGGTGGACCATGCGGTTTTGCGTTTTCAGCATGCATCTGGTGGTTCGCATATTAAGAACATCATGTGATAATTTCATTGATTAAATAATGGTTTACTTGTTTTCCAAAGCATCTTCACGAATGTTTATTTTGTGATGTTAATTCATGTTATTTATTTATTACATTATACTGTAAAAATTTAATTACTGAAGCGAATTGTATGGGGTTTCGATAAACTGTAAGTGATTTTGTATATTGTTTATATGCTCCTTAGAATGTCACTATGCTCTGTTTATTGGTTTTTGGAGTTGTATATGCCACCAGTTAGCGTTGAAATATAAAGGTACCAAATTCCACTAGAATATTCCCGGTGGTTTTCTATCCAGCACCCCTTATATACTTGAGATTTAACTATCGCCACCCTGCATTACATGTTCCCAGACAAAACCTTTTTAGATAATAGAAACTGCAAATATTTGAAGATAAAATATTGCTACCTCTGTAAATTTTTAAATAACTTAAATACTTTTATTTCTCATAATGGAATGCATAGTCATAAAACTTAGCAAAGTTTGTTAACTAAACAGTTTTAAATAAATTTTACTGAGATTTGGAATGATTAAATTTTTTGATAATAAAGTGGTAGCTTCTATTACATTTTGATGTTGTTTATGCAACAGATCAATGCATATAAATTGAAGCATCCATTGATAATTATAATTTTTTTAAACATTTAAAGACCGTCCTTTTATAAAAGTATTTCAAATTTAAAATGTAAGGTTCGCCAACTGTGCAGAAAAATATTGAAAATGCAAAAATATTTAAAAGTTTAAAAAAAATTTGAATTTTTACTAACTAAGTTATAAAATATTAAGGCTAAGTATTAAAGAAAATTATAAGTTAAAAGAGGAGCTTTCTTCCGAGAGTAATTTATATATACGATCGGTATGCTAACTAACGCCATTATATCACAAAATCTCATTTGCGTCACGGAAATTCGAAGAAAAAGAATTTCCAAAACTTATTTTATGGAGACTATAAAATTTTAATCTAAAATCTTAGACGTCAATGCCACCGATTGGAGATGACAATCATTTCATATATGAATAAAATGCCATAACAAAAGTGAATAATAGTGATTGCTTTCATATATTCTTTGAGCCATGATGTAAAAAAAAATTCAAAATTGAATTATTCAAATAAAAAATAAGAACACTCAAAGAGAATATATGTGGAAATAATTGTATACTTAGTAACGAGTCTTACAGTTTACCAATCCAGCTACATACACAAATGATGTATATGAATAAATGATCTTTCATATATCTTTATATATAAAAATCTTCTGTGCGTGTGTTTGTCACTAAACTCCTCCTAAACGGTTGGATCGATTTCGATGAAATTTTTTTGTGGGTTCAAGTAAATTCGAGAATGGTATAGATTCACAATTCGGTCCGATATCGCAATTAGTTAAAAAATATTAATTAAAAACATTCAAAAAATACAACTCAACATTCACCTTCATTGTTGTAACAACGCTATTGTTATAAGCAAGTAATATAAAAAATGTTTTTAATCAATTCCTACTTAGATCAACCAAGAAAAAAATTATTTTAGTTACTTTTTATTAAAAAGTTGCAATTAATATAAATATGTATATACATATCACAGAATTACAACATTAAGTGGTAATGAATTTTTATTAATTATCATTAAAGTATCGTATTGTCATCCGAAACTATCGTGTATATAAAATTTCCTTTCAACTGAATGCTTTATTTAACACGTGAGAAAAAAACTTTTTCAAATTTTGACATAAGTTGTCAAAAGGGACGCTAAGTCGCCAACGTGGCTGTATTTGTAATTTTTTAAATAATTAGTTATAATAAATTTTAAGTTTTATTAATTATAATTAAATTATTGTATTGTCATCCAAAATAATCATGTACATTACATTTCAGATCAATTGAGCGCTTTAAAATGTATTTTATTAACGATTGAACATTTCACGAAGATAAATAAATAAATAAACAAACAAACAAATAAAATATGTATAGAGATCGTGAGCTAATAGTAGAAATTGAAAAAGACGTAAGTTGGGGTCGAAAATTGATTTTCAGCCGAACTGGGCAAACTCGGTCTTTATTGTTACGAAAATGAAGATGATTCACGCTTTTAAGCGTTTTAAATTAATATCTTTTCAAATAATCGTTATATATGTAATTCTTCTGTTCGCCTGTATGTAGCTGAACTCCTAAATGTGGCTGGACCGATTTTGATGAAAGTTTGTGTCTGTTCCAGTGGACTCGAAAATGATATAGATTTATAATTCGGTTTAGAAATGTTTATTTAATTAGTTTTTTTATTTATAAATTGTTGATATTGGAATGTTTTACATTGGATCCGGCAGACTGCGCTAAGATCGCAGTATCGAATATTCAAAAATCTTTTATTATAATTCATGTTGGTCCCAACAGTTGGTGCTGTGATCATTTCAGGAAAATATTTTGTCACTTCGTGTTATTATTTTGTTGAAATACATCGTGTGTTAATTAAATTATTACATTAAGATATAATAATTGTTTGAAGAGTTTTGAAATGTGCATAAAAAAACTATACTTTTTATGTACAATTTAATAAATATACCTGTTATAAAATAGTTTGAGTCTCAACTTTTTCACCTTTAATTAAAACAAGTTTAAGTTTTTATTCACACAGCCTTTACATTTAACTTCGCTCATAGTATATACATACTCAAACGCTATCGATTGATTTATTTGCGATAACCGTACATGTGTAATGACGTTAGACATTGCAATAACTTTTTAATACAAATTTTACTTAAAACGGTCCAGATTGTTAAAGCTTATTCATAGAAATTTGGAATTTTTGAATTTAAGATGTGTGTACAGGACAATATCTGTCGGGTTCTCTAGTATAAATATATAATGTTAATAATTAGAAAATAGAGCTATGATGCGGCAAATGGTGTGTTAGCAAGTAAATTAATATCCATTTATTCTACAAAACTTAACCTTCAAGTATAAATCTGCAAGAAAACAGGAAAATCAATCATTGTCCAGGAATTTACTGTATTTTGAACCTTAATAAAGTAGTAATATATAAATTATATATATATATATATATATATATATATATATATATATATATATATATATATATATATGTATATATATATATATGTATATATATATGTATATATATACATATATATATACGTATATATATATATATATATATATATATACGTATATATATATATATATATGTATATATATATATATATATATATATATATATATATATATATATATATATATATATAAATTTTAATTACATTTTCTAACATTAAGCTTACAAGTACTTTTTAAGCATACAACATTTTTAAACAGTAATTTTAAGCATATATTTCCGCATGCGTCCTTAAAATTAAGTACAGATAAAATCTGCTATTTCTATTTGAAAAGTTACTGCGATTTTATTGTTCTAAGTGAGTTATGCACCTGGTAAAACCAGTTAAAGGCCATTTATTTCCATAAAATGTGTTAAAAGAGAGAATAACTTCAAATGTCCAGAAATGTTTTTATAATGGGGGAGGGGGTATTAGAATCATATAAGATAAAAATTTGTTAAATAGAAAATGAACTTCGCTATTTAGAGGTTATTTTACGAAGAAAGTAATGAAATACTCTTGGATATAGGAAAGAGTTATAAAGTAGAGGTTTTCCTAATGGAAGTCTGACTATATATGTATATATAGAGAGATAGAGTTGAAACAAGTGCAATACTGTGTTTCTAGAGATTTCTAGAGATACCGGTATTTTGAGCGATTTGTACAATTTTAAAATACCAGTATTCACAAATTTAAATACCGGTTTTTCAGGATTTACTAGAAATTTCTGAAACTTGTCTCCACAACATTTTCAGGGATCACCAAAATCGCAAAATAATATACGTTTTTATTTTTGTGTCTCAATAACGGGCGAAATTAATTAAACTGTGAATGCAAAGTTGTATCGTACAGTTAAGAGAAGTAATAAAATATGTGAACCATCCAAAGAAGAGGGCCAAAAATATCCTGCTACAGGTCAGAGTGATACTGCACAAGCTCAGGATTCGTAGATTGATATTCATATATGTGAAAACAAGGTCGTAATTGTGAAAAAAGTGCGTAATATTTTGATATTTTTTTCAACTGGCGAGTTTGTTACTCACACTATATTGCATATAATACTTTACGGTTTCAAAAAAAATTATATATATATATATATATACTCATAAATAAAAACCCCTAATAATGAATGAGAATGAGAATAACTTTAAAGAACACATAAACAATCAGTTGATAATACTTCGGTTTGGTTTCATTATTTATATGATGAAAAGAATATAGTGGCACAATGTAAAAAATAGTCTAGTTTTATTGCAATAAATGGAGGAATTACAAACAAGGACTCCATACACATTTAAAAATGAAACATCATACAAAATTGTTAAAGAGGTAAGAATCTAATTGCGATGAAAATACACATTTTAGCACATTTTCTAAGCCCAATCTATTAAAGATTTTAGCTTATTTTTAAAAACCTATAATTCGGATGAAATTATTGAACAAAATTTGCAATTGATGCATAGTTTTTTATGATCCCATTTCAAAAATTTATACTAGTATCACAGACTGAATATCAATATTTACACCTTTTTGTGATTTAAATAAATAACATTTTCCCTTACATTTTTTTTATTCTGCATGTTATTTATATACCGTTATAATTTATTAGTTACAAATTATTTTGTGTGATATTTACAGTCTTTAATAAAACTGGCAAATATAAAACAAGGAAATACCTGCGTTTTCGTGCTTTTTCTAAAATTTCTAATACCAGTATTATAACCGGTTTCACGGTATCAAGATCTGAAAAATACCGAATACCGGTATTGAACTTTTGGTCCGATATTGCGATCTGTAATTGCTACTACTTTTAGTTCCTCATCAGAGACTTATGGAATCCTAGTGTTTCCCACAAAATTGAGTATCAAGGTACTTCAAGACATATTTCTAATTAGTTAAAACATTTTATGTTTTGCGCTTAGAACAATGCAAAGGTTAATATAGGGCAAATGTTTTGAAATGTTTCTGCTCTCGAAGCGATAAATGCTGCCTCTAGTGATTTATAGCTCTTCTGTAGAAAGAATCCATCCAAAGATTTAAAAGATCATTTTTGAAATTCTGAAACGCTAACATAAGGATGGATGACTTCTGCTGGAAAATTCAAGAAAAGAAAAATCCCGTTTATACGCAACATTTATTTGAGATATCTTAAAGTGCTCTGGATAAAACATTTTTAAAGGACCGACTATAAAGCTATATGTACAATAATACTATATTCACCGTCTAAGATGACCTAATTTCTTCTCTAAAAAATATTTGACATGGATATTTGTTACGAACATTTTCTAATTAATCTTGTTGTTCTGTTTGGGTATACAGAGGAACAATAAAATTTTTACACTTGCAATTTCTTCAAAAATATTGTTTTCGACGGGTAAAAATTAATATATAGGACCTGTGTAATTTTTCTATTAAATCTGCAACTTGTTTTAGTAGAATAACATAATCAAAATTTGAAAACTTATTGTAGCTATTAATATTGAAAAATTAACAATAAAATATATTAAAAATTACTCAGCGAAAGGGTTCGTATTATTTAAAAAAATCAACATAGCTTTAAATATTGTATTTTTCTTTCTTAAGGTATCCGACTACGTTCAGAACCGTGATTTTCAAAAGCGCATAAATTGATAATTTACGTGATATTTAGTGTTATTTAAATTAGAATATATGCAAAAATTGTTTTAAGGACATTTTGACAAAAGAAATTTATTTAAATAAAATACTTTGGCAAAAAATTAACTTCGAATAATATTTTTTCCAAATGTTCTCCTTTTGTGAAAAATGCTTCTTTTCGAATAATATTTTGCCTGTACGTAGCTCAGACCTCAGTTCAGAGGCTTAACTAGAATTTTTGAAACATATAACTCATAAGTGGGTTTATTCATATTTTATGACAACAGATGGGATCATTTTTATGAAAAGAATGCGAATAATTATTTAAATTCGAGGTAATGTGAATTTTTCAAAAATTCTAGTTGAGCCTCTGTAGAGGGGTCTGAACTATATACAGACAAAATATTTTATTATAATAGAACTATTTTTCACAAAAGGAGAACATTTTGAAAAAAGGTTATTCTAAGTTTATTATTTTGCCAAAATATTACATTTAAGTAATATTTTTTTTTGTCAAAATGTCCTTAAAACAATTTTATACATGTATTCTAATCTGAGTGACATTAAATATCATGAAAAGTATCCATTTATGCTCTTTTTTAAACTCACGGTTCCGTACATAGTCGGATACCTTAATGTGGTTCTCAGTAGGAAATTTTTAGCGTCCTAGAAATTTAAACTTCCATTTTTTAAACATCTCGGTACAGATTTAGTAAGTTTTTTTCGTAATTTATGTATCGTTATTTCTCAATTCTTCAGTGATTATTGTTTTTCTTTCATATTTTGTTTTTATATATCATGTTTTCCTTTTTTTAAAATCAAATTATCCTCAAATATATTGTACTAGGCTTAGATCAATGGATTTAGGAGGCGTTTTAAGAATTTGTTGACATTTATAGAGACAGCAGTGACGTACATTGAGAGCAGTGCGTTTGGAGTCATTATGTTGTTAAAAATTGAATTTATCTCTAATATCCTATTTAGGGCGGATATTTTAAAATCTTTCTCTAAAATCTTTAAGTAGAGCTCATGATTTACAATATCGTCAAAAAATATCAAATTATCTAATATTGATACCGATTTACACCCCCACGCAGAAACTCCACTAACACCATGCTTCACTGATCCAACTAGCTTTATGGGATTATGTTTCAAAAAATTTACCATTAACTGCAAAATAGTTAGGATGACATAAAATTCGACGTTTTTGGTTCCGAAGGGCTTATAACAGTTCATTGAAGAAAACATGAGGAACTTAATCCCAAGAATTTGTGTGAAATAAGAACATCTCCACCTTCATATTTCAGCATGTAGGTAACGATGTGAATGTGTTGGCGTGGAAATCTTCTTCAGCATAAGGAATGAATCACGATCTCTTTTTAGATATTTTTAAGAACAATTTTAAATTATCCACCCAAAATTTGGATATTTGACACGACTTTCCTTTTTTGAGATAATGACGTCAAGCGTACTGCTCTCAATATACGGTGATACCGCATGGACTGAGGGTACAATCTCTTCATCTACGCGACCTAGATTTGTGGGAGAAAATGATTGATCACTCAAGTTATCCATAATAAACCCAATTTATTATTGTCTAAGTATATAGAGCAACATAAATCTTACTATAGGAAGACAATCAGGAGTGATATAACATATTCCTAAATTCTAAGTAAATAGGTACCTGGAATCCTAACCATTTACCTTTAAGCAAATCTATTCTATGAATCTTTATCTTACTTAATTTCTATTACTCGCTAAAGCCCGTTCTATAATTAAGCTACTAAGTTTAATGTCTTACCCTCAGCTCACGGCGTTAAGCATTTCAGCTTCCTTTGTCGTTCTGCTTCACGATTACAAAATCGTCTCTATATATCTGCAAACTAATCTGAATATACAGTTTCTTCTTGAGAGGAATGGCTGTGAATTGACTCAATTCTGGCCCCAAATGTTCTCCAAGAGGATTAACAGGAAAAAACGGTAAAGCCCCGTCACAGTACTCCACTAATGTCTCTATAAGTCTCCCTAAAATACTTGATTGAAGCCTAGTAAACATTTTTGGGGAGAATTTGATTTTAAAAAAATGAAAACGTGATGAATACAAATAAAACTCGAAGTAAAAAAAACAATAATCACAGAAGAATGGAAAAATATCGATGCGGAAATTATTAAAAAAACTTGTTGAAATCTAAACCAAGACGTTTAAAAGTAGTTGTGGGCACAAAGAATATCCTACTAAGCACTACATTAAAAAATAAATAAAACATCAAGCCCAACATCAAAGATATTATGATATGGAATTGAAGACTGAGTATCAGTCTAGATTCCCAAACATAGACTGGCATCCAACAGGCCCTCCATGAAAAAAATACAAGATTTGAAGCTATGCAAATATTTTTTTAAATGTTCGAAGACTTCTGTGGCGCAATTTTTTTGATTTTATTAATTTTTAAAAATGATATTTATGCTGTTTTAAAATTATGTTATTCCATTAATAACAAGTTATACATATCATAAAAGTTTACAATTCCGATATATCAATTTTTATTAGTCGAAAACATTCAATTTTACAGGAAATTGCAAGTGTCTACGAACAATTTTGTGATCAACTATACGTATGATCCAAAATACAATTTACTCATTCAAAAAAAAATATTGTGCGGGAATATTTTCGTGAAACTTCTTGACATCGTGGGGGAGTAATACTAATATGTACTTTTTGAGGTATTTATACTTGTGTTTCAAAACAAAATTTTAAATTTATGCATAATGTAATGTTCATGTCAATATAACCCAATGCAAATATATATACCTATATATATAGTATATATATAGTATATATATAGTATATATAGTATATATATATATATATATATAGTATATATAGTATATATATATATATATATATATATATATATATATATAGTATATATATATTCTTATACATGTTAGTTTTTGCATGGAATAATTCAAAGATAAGAATAGCAAATATTTATCCGTTTTCGAAACATGGATCATTAACATATGTATTTGGTCACATGACAAGAGAGCGCTTGCCAGGTCAACAAGTTTATATGCTTGGCAGGTAGCAAACTGTTTGCAATTATAGCAAATTTTTTTCCAGTGTATTTCCCTTTATAGTATACTGTAAAAGAGTTGCGCCTGTGAATGCGAAAGAAAAAATTGCGAATCGCGTAAATTATTGCTACGCTGTTATAGCTAAGTTAACAAAAGCTTCTGACAGCTACCAAGTATCCCGATATGTAAATCATACAAGTGATGAAATTAAGAGTAAGATTTCTGACAACGATTTTGACATAGATGTTCAACAAATTATCTATAACGAGAGTACTCACTCTAATAATCGTGGAATAAAGTGAAAATAGGATCAACTGCCACATTCTTCTTAATCGAGGGATGCTAATATTAGAAAAAAATATTCCAGGGGTCACAAAATATGCAAAGAGCAAGTGCAAATGACGTAAAAAATCATTCGAGGTAGTATTCAATTCTAGAATTAAAAACGAAATTATATATATATATATATAAAAGGGTTTTTTTAGAGGTATAGAACTTTAAATTGCAATAAAACAACGATGTATTATTCGATTGACATGATTTTTTTTTATTCGAAAGATAATCTTGTGGCGTTACATTTTAAATAGGATCAAGCAAGGTGTAAATTCGTCGAATGGGCCCAAAACGAGATTGTCGTTGTTCCTGATTTTCATAAGCGAATTTTGTTTAGCGATGAAGCGCTTTTCTGGTTGAATGGCTATGTCAAATACACAAAACGGTCGCATTTGGAGTGAAGCTAATCCACAAGTGTATGTCGAAACACCGTTACATCCAGAAAAACTGACAGGTGTGCTTTATGGGCTGGTGGAATCATTGGTCCGTACTTCTTCAAAAACGATGAAGGCCACAAACTTACAGTAAATGATGATCGGTATAGAGCCATGATTACTAACTTTTTTTTTCATTCCTGAAATGAACAGTCATGATGTCCAGGAGCTGTGGTTCCAACAAGACGGCGCAACATGTCACACAGCTGTATGACATGTTGCGCATAAGATCCGTCGGTCCAAAACGGGAAATAAGGCGGTCACCAAACGTGGCCAATAAATCAGCTCGCCGTCTTGAACAACATCATGATTGTTCAATTCGGGAATGAAAAAGTTAGTAATCATGGCTCTATACCGATCACCATGACTGTAACGTTAATGGCCTTCATCGTTTTTTAATGATTCCACCAGCCCATAAAGCGCACCAAATGACAGTTTTTCTGGATGTAGCGTGTTTCACATACACTTGTGGATTAGTTTCACTTCAAATGCAGCAGTTTTGTTTGTTGACGTAGCCATTGAACCAGAAGGGCGCTTCATCGCTAAACAAAAATTGCTTATGAAAGTATTCAGCAGTGGACCTTTATTTTTCGAAATAAAATTGCACAATTTGAAAGCGTTGTTCAGGCGTGAGTCTATTCATGATGAATTGCCAAACCAAACTGAGAATAAATCACTTGACAGCTGTTAAATCGGTCGCCATCTTGGAAAGTAATGCCAACTTAAACTTCTATACCTGGGAAAAAACACTCTTTATATATATATATATATATATATATATATATATATATATATATATATATATATATATATTATATACATATATTTAATGAAACATAGTGAAGGATAAAATATTTATAGAAAGAAATGGAAATATATCAAAATTATATAAATCATATGAGGAATGAAAAAAACTACTTATGGGATAAAGAAACTTGCAAAATTTTATGCAATAAATACAGTATTCTTCGAAACATTTTGTACAATATCGAGAGATATCCATTTTGAAAATAATTACACTCGTCAAGAAAAATTAAATATGAATATATTAGCTGCAGGGTGAGATATCTGGAAAAAAGTGGGAAAAATTCTACATAAATTATATAATCTGAAAGAAAATATCACTGTGGATGAACAGTTAGTAGGATTTTGGGGCTTATGTCCTTTCAAACACAGTATATTCCCAGTAAGCCGTCTAAATATCTGACTAAAATAAGGACTTTATCTGACGGTCAAACTTAGTATGGACTGAAAACTCAATTTTACACCGTAAAAAATTGGCCAAAGCCAGAGAAAAATCATGGAAAGTGAGCAAGTCGTGAATGTACTTGTAGGTATTCATGGCACAATATTATGTGTGATAAGCTTTTAAAGCTTATAATGTAAGATTTCTTCTAAAACGAAAAATCAGTATGCTTGGCACCTATAGAAGGAGTTAATCATAATTTCTTGAAGAAATGCTAGACAAATAAGTTCACAGGTCATTATTTTACGTTACAGAAGACACAACATTTGTAAACGTAAGGTGCATTCGAAAAAAGAACAAGAACGTTATTTTAATGATCCCTTTGCATCAATATTAAGAAGTTAGCAGCTGATCTGACAAAATATATTAACTATTTTATATAATAATATTTAATTTAAGGGACTGTGAATACGTTTGATCAACTTTTAAACATATACACTTTTAAAAGAAAAACAAATTGCTGACCTATGCTAGTGTTCTATACCATGTTTCATACTTCTGCTTAGAATGCATTTATTCTATAAGCTTCAATGCAGTTGAAATTTCAAAAAAAATTCTGTTATCTTTGAAGATGTTCTTTATTACACTAGATCTATTTTTATTCAATTTTATATTATCTGAAACAATCCTTAAGTGGTACCTGTCATTTACTGCATGAAAGGTTAGTTCTCTGAAGTCAAAATGAATTGATCGCTACATACATGAAGCAAATACGAACAGAACAGCAGGGTGAAGTACTAATTCAAAGAACAAGTTATGCGATACACAAGTGATACATATATAGAGAGCTTATAAGGAAGTTTTATTAAAAAAACTTTCGGAACCTATGGTTTTTTTAAAAAAAACTATGTTTTAAGTAATTACTACCTGATATTTTTCTTTAATATTGATATCTAATATTGCTTTTATAAACATAGAATACATTGTGCATCGCTTGAAGACGACTTTAGAATAATTTTAATATATTTGAGTGTAATTCCATTTCATTAAATGGGAAAAAATAGTTTGATCACGCATATATTGTTTTAATAAGGAAAAAACGTACAGATGTTAGTGTTAACGGAACATCATGTTTTAAGTTAAAGAGAAAGACAGTTATACGATTTTAATCATTATAGTTTTAATTTCCTTGCTTTAAAATAACATTTACAATTATACACACATATATGTGCATAGCCGAACGTACAATTGTACTTACACTAACGGAAAAAATGTTCCCACCACCAAAAATAGATTATTGTAGAGGATTGCAATTTGAACAATGCAATTGTCTAATTAACATGTTTAATTGAGTTAATTTTCAAAAAAGATCACAGTTTAATTTAATCTCAAGAAAATAAATTTAACATGTGGAATGATGTAACATTTATTGTCGGTGTAACTTTCAGAATTTAGAATGCTTAGCCTGCAAGCATGCATGCATTGTGTCTTACAGGTGCCGAAGGTCACTTTGTGGTATGGAGTTTCATGGTAATTGTACTTGTGTGTCAATACTGGAACGTTCATTGTTGTCTGTGGATGATGCTTTTGTTGTCTTTCGATGATATATTATGCGCACTCAATTAGAGATAAATCTGGTGATCGCGCAGGCCAAGATAACGTGTGAACACCCTGTAAAGCACGCTCCGTTTCAACAGTGGGGTTAGGACGAGTGTTATACAGTCGGAAAACTCCTCATTGATTGATGTTCTTGAAATAAAGTACTATAGAATGAATTACAGCACTGACGAACATATTTACATTCAGTGTGTTTGGGATAACTACGAGATTGCTCAAGTTGTAATAAGAAATTGCTTACCAGAACATGACTCCAAATGCGGTACAATGTGCTTAGGTTGCAGAAAGTTTGATTGGAGATGTTTCCCTGGCCACCATTATATAGATACACGGTTATCAATGGCACCGTAGCAGGATCCGCGTTCATAAGAAAATCTAAAAGATCTCCACTCTGTCCTTTCAATGAGCTCTGGCTTGACACATCTGACGTAGCAAACGGCAATGGCTTGGAGTCAGTGGAATACATACTATAGGACACCTGGTTCGGAGCTGTCCCTGAAGTAACCGATTTCTAACAGTTCTTTGTGTCAATGTGGTACTAACTGCTGTTCGAAAATGCGCCACAGCCGTAAACCGAATATGGCAGCCTTTTCTCAGCAGTAGCACATAGCCACCCATAATCTGGTCTTCCCGAGACAGCACCATCCCTTGACCACTGCTCCTAACATTTCTCCACAGTGGTTATATCCCGGCAAGTATTTTTGCAATATCTTGGAAATAAAGTTCACCTTCTCTTAGTCTCATTTCCCGAGCTCGTTCAAACACTGTAAGCTGTTTATACAGGCTTCTTCGTCTATTTAAAGACATTCTTGACTAACATGAACTCAATACGTCAAATTTCACAGAAAATAAAGCTCATGAACTTTGCAACAGACATTTAAAACAACCCTCATTTGCATGTTCTGAGTGGCGCTACCAGCGTCACATTTAAGCGTGAAGCACGAAATTTGAATCAATATCATCTTTCAGATGCATATACACGCCTACTAAATTTTGTGAACCCAACATGTCTTTCTTGGTGTGTGTGTGTGATTGGATTTTTTCCCCTCAATGTTGATATTAAAACATTTGAAATGTTTTTATATATTTGTATATTTCTTTATTAGAAATTGTTTTAAAATGTAAAGTAAAGCAAAAAATCAAGAAATTTAACAGTCTGCAAAGCAATTTTCACAATAAAGTGATTTGTATGGCAACACAATTTGAAAATTTTTTCATGTAGTGAAAACCTTGTAGACGCAAATTATGCAAAATGTATACCATGATATCAATGTACAAAGTTTAATAATTTATTTACAGTCGCAATGAGAATACCAAAGCTAAATTACTTTCCTAGGGAATGCATCTTATAGAAAATAAAGTTTCCGTTCTTGATATGTTTTTTTTCCTTCATGAAATAATTCACGTTTCTTTCCTTGAAAGTTAAAAATTTCGTGTCCTGTTACCACGTATGTTTGAATATTGAAAACTTGGAGGCTTGTTAAAAGGAAAAAAAAATCAGGGCTTCATTTATCAGAGTAGTAATTTTACATCCCAGTCTGAGGAAGACTGTCACGATGTTGTGAAGGCAGGTAAAGAAACAAAAAAAAATTGCTTAACTTTCTTTCTAGTGTAGGTATTCATTTACTATGTCTTATATATCGACAGAAACATCTGCTTTTAAAATCTCACACAAAAACTCCTTGAAAATTATGTTAAAGATTTCTAAGACTAAAGCAAAAGTAGATGTTTATTTTTAAAGAAAAACATATAGAAATAAACTATTTTGTCTTGAAGTTCACAAAAACCCATATTTTATAAATAATGAAAACCTGCGACCCTAAGTCCTTTCAATAAATCTATAGAAATTGCAGTTAAGTAGAAATGTTTAAATATCGATTCGAGAAAATAGAACTCTCGCTTTTTCTTTCTCTTTCGCTTTCTCTTTTTCACTCTGTATATACATATTTATGAATGCATGCATTAAATTGTATACAATGTGCATTAATGCTCAAGTAACATTTTTAATTTAATTCATGATTTCTTTAATATACGTATTTATTTTATCTATACTTATTCCTTCATTTATATTATCCTGTCATTTCTATGTTAATTTTTAGAATGTTTTATAACTCTTATGTGTATCTTTCTCCTATGGTAAAATTGCATGAATTGGCTTCATATACAACTATCATCAATTCATTTATTAATTTTTTTCAAATGAAAAATTATTTATTGTTGAAATATTATTTCTAAATTAATTTATAGTATGTTTAGTTATTTGACTACAATTTCACAAACATCAGCACATTGCATTACTTCTGATATATGTACTAATTATGAAGTTTCTCGCACATTGCATTATATTTTTGAAATCATACAATACGTGCAAATTTGGACGATGGATTTTTATCATCGTTTCATGAAGACAAAACGAGATGTACTGATGGCTATTAATATCGCTGTAAAATTGATAAAAAAAATATTGGCACTCATTTTACAAATCCTATCTTTAACAGCATTTCCTCTTACATGCTATTCTTGAATGTTTTTATAAATAATATTATCTTTATTACTGAAATCTTACACACAAACTGGGATCAGTTTTTAACCTCAATGCTTTTACAAACTCTCCATCTTAAAATGTTTATGGTCACTTAGAAATTAATGTTTAAGAAATTGCAAAGAAGATCCATGCCAAACTGTAAATTTATTTCCAGACAATGTTTTATTTTTTTCATGGGAATTATACATTATTTCAAATTCTGAAACCATACTAAATATTCGTCAAATGTACGAGGTATTCTCCTGAAAAGATAGAGAATTCTTAAATATTTATCCTCGTATGAATACCAAAGCAAAACATTCAAAATATGCAGCAAAACAAAAACCTTTCAAACAACAACTGTCTTTATGCATTGATGCAACAGGATATTTTCTGAAGTAAGATACATACACAGATTTTATACTTTACTTAAAAGTAAATGTAATATTAAGCATATGCTTAGTAAAATTACATTGCTGTTTTATTAAACGTACGTTGACAATTTCAATAAATTGTAAGTAAACTATTAAATGTGTGTGTACACATAACATGTAATGATGTCTTAGTTTCAATTGAATATATATATATATATATATATATATATATATATATATATATATATATATATATATATATATATATATATACGTTGTTTTCTAAAGCATTTGTTAAACGATACGTGGTTTAAAAATAAACAAAATAACCAGAGTTAGAAAACTAGCTTACTCTATTTACTAAAACTTTCTGGATTAACTTTGTACGTATCTATCACCTTAGAATGTTTATCACGTTATAACCCAGTTCATAAATAAACTAATTTTATTTTTAAAAAAAAAATTTTAAATATGAATTCTTTTTAGCATCCCTAGTTGCTCTTAAAATATTTTTTTTTAACTTTAGAATAAAAATGGAGAAAATATGGCTGGTGAAATTGTTTGTGAATTCAAATATTTCTCAGTTTCTTTAAAAAGAACGCCATATTTGCGCTAACGTACAAAATAATGTTTAGTTTTACTAAAGTAGGAATGGGCAAAGGAATATGAAGAAAGAAAAGGATAGCATTAAATAAGATATTAATACCTAAAAGTAATTCTCCCGTAAAAATTTCTCTATTATTTTCGGATAATTTATAAATATAGCATAAAATAAGTTTCTTTTTCACCATCAAAAAAAAAATTGCCCTGGTATTTATATATAAGCAATAAAGTTCCTTTGTCTAAACACAACGAATATTTTACTGTGATTTTACATAAGCTAGTGACAATTCATTTCGAACCTTATGAACTAAACCAATAGCGATTTTTCTAGCTATTTGTAAGCTTTGCATCATTCTCAATTAAAATTTAATTATTTTTGTGATTTTTAGAGTATTGCTGTTCCAAATAAATTTCTGTATTCCTTTCAAAATAAACTTAATTGTGAAATCTTACTTGTATTTTAAGTACATTGAACATTTTTTTCCCATTATAACATTACCTAGCTGACTTTATTCAGAAACAATTTATGCATTTGTGATGGCAACTATATCCGTGCGGCCTAATCTTTCTTTTAACGATTGCATCAGAATTATAATTCATAAGTAAAAATCATCACATTGCACTTACAACAAATCTTCCTAAATAGTATTTAACCCTTTACCTATCTCCTTAATAGAGATTTAATACAGTTTTTTCATGCAATATATTTTTTTGACTCACTGCATTGAAAATTAAGGGATATACATAAATCAAATACTAAACTTTGGGAAATTTAATCTGTTAAAGCTAATAGATTAATTTAAGCTATTGAACTGTAAAATTAATTACATACATTGTTCACTTAAAATAAATAGTCAAATCCTTTTCTAAGGTATTAACTAGCATACACAAAAATAAGACATTAACTATTTTTTCAGAACAAAAATGACAATCTTCGCAATCCCTTGAAAACACCGTCAGCTGAAAACGCAGTTTCTCTATCAAACTATTCACTTCCCCCAATAAAATATTCATCATAGAAACCGTGTGACCATATATCTTGGAAGAATGTATTTAAAAGAATATTCCTGCTAAGTATTGTCAGAATATTTGTAAAAAGGGTTATTCTATGTAATTTTAAAGTGAATGGTATTTAAGAGTACCGTCGGTAAATAAAGGATTAACTAAGGAAAGATTCTCAATTTTAACTACGAGTCATTATTATCAATCACATTTTCAATTAATTCATAACATTTAGAAAAGAAACTGCTTCAATCATCAAAGTTTGGATACCTAATCTTGGAAGCTTATTGAAAATTTTAATTTAACCTGTAAAGGAAGTATTAGGCATATTACCCACACACAGCACTGAAATACTTTTACCACGTTATTTGGTGTAACAAGTTAAGTTTCATAACATAAAGTTAATACTTTTAATTTTCCTCTTTACCTTTAGTTTTGTATATTTAACTCAAAACTGTATGGGTTGTCGAATCACTTGCTTCAATTTTTAATTTTACGCAGTCGTCGGCCTTAATTAAATAATTTAATTTCTCAATCAGCTGAGGCATTAAGCTCAAAAACTCATTAATTTTCATTTCTTTCTTGCATCTTTCCAGCATTTCTATTCCTATCGCATTTTCTATTTTAGCTAAGTGTTTACTGAAAGAAATTCTTAACCCACTGCGTTTCTCTTTAGATCGTTGTACTCGTTTTTCCAGTTTAAGTATCAAACAACTTTTTTCTCTGGTAAATACAAAAATTCATTCAAAACTTCCACAAAAATCACTGTTTAAAAATTCAAATATAATCAAATTATAAAGAAATTAAATGGATTATGAAAGGAAAATTTAACAATTAAGGTTTATTTACAAAGCTTATGCACCCATTTGCAATAAAACTAGATATATTACGGTAAAAAAAATATCAATTATTTGTAAGAGGAGATAAAAATGACGTTACGATCTCTTCCCTCTTTCAAACATGATTCCTCAAATGCAGGGTTTAAGATAATTGTATAGCTTAGGTGAGATGAAACAAGCAGTGATTGACCCATGTCAAACGTGGAATTTGGAAAAGTAAAATACGGGGTGTATCTACACTCTGCGGCAAAACGTTAAGGGGTGATAGTACAGATCAGTCACCAAGTACTCCTATCACGTCAGGTTTAGCCAAGTAAATATACACTTCTGGCTGCACAAAATGCAGCAACCTAAAGAAAGCATGCAAAACATGTGAAATTTATATCATGGGTTGGATATAAAGAAATGTGCAAAACATTAGTATTATAGCTCATAGGCACATTACAGGTGACCGTAGCGCCACCCGCAACCGCTATATAAAGGGAGAACATATTCGCCATTTGAAATACAACAATTGTTTTTTCCATGCGTGTTTTTTATTCCTTTTTTTTCCTAAGCTCTTAACTTTTGCCTCGTGGAAGACATCGAGTGTCTTTGGACCAAGTTTCTGATTTCTACCGAAGCAGAATAGTAGCCGATAGAGATTGCGGATTATCCTTCAGAGAAATCTGTCAACGTATTGGATGAAACTTTGATGCGGATCTGCCATCATTGTATGTAGGAAAAAACGACGGACTGGCAGTTCCTATTGCATCCACCTCGTTGTACCACTGCCCATGATGACAGGCGGATTGGTGCATGGCAGCAATGGATCTCTCAGCCACATCACGATCCACACCACAACAGATTCAATCTGTTACGCAACATTCAGTAACATTCGACGTCGTTTGCTGCCGATTGGAATGTCCTAAAAAAAAGGCGTCCATTGCTTCCTTTATCCTCCTTGATTATAAAACTTAAGCGTTTGCAAGGTGCAATGAATGGGGGACATGGGCAACGAAATGAAGTGACATTGTATTTACTGACTAAACCCGCTTCTGCGTGCAACATCGCGATGGTTGGATTCGAGTTAAAGATATACTGTCATGAGAGACTGCTGAACTGGAGCGTTATGCTTTGACACACTAGTCCTGTACCCGGTATCATGGTTTGGGGGGATATTGGATTTCACTGCCGCACCCTTTTAGTTTACATTGCCGGTAAACTGAACATCGAGCGTTACATTTCTGAAGTGTTCAAGCCCATGGTCCTCTCATACATTCAGTGCTTGCCCTCAACCATATTCCAACAAGGCAAAACCACACGTGACACGCAACGTTCAAGAGTTCCTTACCCATCAGATTAAATTGCCTCCTTCACCTGCTTGTTCTTCAAATCTATTGCCAAATGAAAATGTCGAATGCAAGCATGCCGAACGACGGGCCCGGGATGCACCACTCGCCTCTACTCCAGATTATCTTTGACAATATGTGAAAGCCGCATGGACTGCAGTATTCCAAGGATACATCCAAATCCTTTTTGATTCAATGCCCAGGAGTGTGGTAGCGGTTATAGTCAACAATGGGGACTACACTAACTACTGATTTTGTCATCATCTGCACGCCACAGGGTGCTGGAATTTTAATCGTTTTTTGTTTATGCTACGTGTTATCTGCCAAATAAATTTCGTTGTAATATATGTGGTTCTTCTTGGTGTCATTCATTGGCTTTCATTTGTGTGACCAGCAGTGTAGTAGAAATTATAAGTTTACGGTGGCTAAATTGTAAATACATTCAAAGATAGAAATTTTAAAACTCTGTTTTCTTTTTTCATTTTTTTATACTGATGAATAGCTACGCAATGTGCATTACAACTGCACAATAATACAAAATCAGATGATGATACAACAAACAGCCATTGATCTGTTTAACTAAAAGTTCCATCATTTCACACAAACCGGTTACTAAATAATCTATTCCGAAATTAGTCTAGCATCAATTAAGTTCAATTTCATTATTTTTATATTCCTCTATGGATAGGAAAGCTACACGCTTTGTTTTACCTTGCGATACAACGTAGGAATTCTGAATATTATTAGTATTGCATCTTATTCAAACTAAATAAAGAAGCCAGAATAAATTAAAATAGAAAACATATTTTGCATACAATACATATATTGTATGAATTTAAGACTCACTCTCGCATATGAATTTTAAATTTAAATAAATGCGACACTCGCAAACATGTTTGATATATAACTTAAAATTCGAGTAATTTTCTTTCAATTTCTTCATATTTTAATTAAATCCATATTTATGTAAATAAAAATATTTAGGATACTTTCTAGACTTAGGCAAGATTAAGATGCATATTTATGTTCCTGAAAGTGCATTTTAAAATAAAACTTGTAGTGTAGTACAGTTCATTCGTATATTGATTAATATGGATTTGATTTTGATAAACTTTGCATTTTAAGGTAATGCGAAGGCTGTAGATTAAAGCCAAAAGGGAATAGCAAAAATAAAATGGAAAGCAAATTCGGAATGAATAAATATTTATTTAACTGTCATAGGATTGTGATTAATTCTCCACTCTCGTAAATTATTCTGCGATTTATCTGTCTTGCTAGAAAATATTTGTGCTTCATTTTTCAACGAAACTTCATCTTAGTCTTCGGAGATAGGCCATAATGAGAAAAAATTAATATATTTGATGGATTTAAAACTTCAAAATTGCAATCTTTTATTGTTATAAATATCTTGACAAACACATATAATAAGCTTAGATGTACATTTCATAAAGCATTCCAGTAGCAGATTTGTTTAAATTTGACAAAAATCAAAAAAGGGTTTTTAGAAGTATCTAAACCATTATTTTTTAAAATGAAAACATGATCGAGAAACATATCTGAAAAAAAAGAGTCTTGTGTTTGTGTGTGGAAAAAATGAGGGATGAAGTATTCAGAAATTATATATATATATGTATATATATATATATATATATATATATATATATATATATATATATATATATATATATATATATATATATATATACATATATGTATATATATAAACTTGCAAGTAAAAGAAACGAGATTCCTACTTAATGCTCATTTTTTTTTTATATTTCCAAGATCCTTCCACAAAACATGCTTCGTCAAATATTAAAATAACTACTAAGTAATTATTATTCACAATATATACCATTCATCTTTGTTCTTTTATATATATATATATATATATATATATTGATATATATTGATATATATAAATATATATATATTAATAAAGTCATTTAATGATTTCATATAAAAAATAGGCACACAACTAGCAAAAATTAAATTTCCGCATATTTTTTAGATCTAAATTCCCTAAGAATCTAATTAAATTTCGTAGGAACCAATAGAAATTTAATCTTATACCCCTACTACTACTACATTATTGCTATGCAATTTACAAAATATCACCTATTATCTTGGGGTGTAAGGCTACTATTAAATACATTAAATATACTATTAATTTTTTCAAAGATAATTTCGAAAATAAAAATATATGCTTCGTACATAGTTATGATTTTGATTTTTCATTTAGCTCCACAAGTACAAATGATAAAATCAATGGACTTTAAAAAAAATACCATAATTATAATTTAAACAATGTTTTAAAAATTAGAAAAGAATAAGAATTTAACGAAATTTAGTACTTTTCTTGTACTATTATTTAAGAAAAATTAAATTTATCTCTAAGGTAGCCTTTATAAATAAAACGGCGTTCTCGATGGTGGATGAAATTGATTAAATAATTGCATTTTGAACATTTTAAATAGTTATATATTTTTGTTTTCATTTTTTGAAAAAAATTTATTTTTAATAACACATTTTTTAAAATATTTCTAGATATGATGATGATTTAAATGGTCTTGTGGGGAAAATTTTGACTATATTCCAATTGTTGATTTTTATCCTAATTATCTGAACCTAATGAAAGCAAGCAATTACACATTTTCTGCAGCTTATATTGATATAACTATAAATGTTAGACGTTACAATTTTAACAGTAACACATTTCATAACATACAAGCATTTAAATTGAATAATATTAAATAAGAATATGAATACTATTAAATATGGAATAGCAATATTCGTAATTCATATTTATTGAAAATATTATTAATTATTTATTAATATTATTATTATGTTACACAAATCATTATCTTTTCAAACATAAACCTGAAAAAAAATGTCTTTATTTTTTTCCCAATAAAACAAGGAATTATATCTAAATTTTTTTTAACTGTAACTTGTAATCGATAGCTAAACGTTACAATGAAGATGATGTTTATAACATAAATAAATATATCGACCATTTATTAATTGTGTTATATCTTTTATTTTTACAGTAATTAACTTGTTGATGCTAAGCATTTGCTTACAGTTACTAAACTAAATTGGTCTTGAAATTACCAAGTCTTGAGATGCTTGAACTTTACTAACAAACGTTATACTTTAAAATAAAACAATGGTTTTATATTAATTGGGGTAAATAAATATATATAATTTCAGGTTAATATATTATTCCTTTTACTTCCCTCCCCTTTTACACTAAGACGTGATAGGCCCTTGGAATTTTTTTGAGACTCTAAGTAGACTCCCTGGGTGCCGACAAGGCATACAAACGTAAGTCAATACTTAATCAATAGTGGCAGGATGTTTCAAATAGAAAGATATAGACACAAATGGGAATCAAAAGGGAAAAGAAAATAATAAAAAATGGATGCAAATACATTAAATACAGAATAAAATACAAGATTACTCACATGCAAACAGGGCATTCAGTAATTTAAATCATACAGTTTGGAAAATTAGGAAACATAATCATAATAAGATTTTCAAAATACAGGTACATAAACCATACATACACGCATAGGTACACATTATATTTGTGTGAGACTTTTTTTTGTAAGAAATATACCATGAAAATGGTATTTTTTTACCTTTAAAAAATATTTTAAAAAATTAAGGTAAAGCTCTCTCTCTATTTTTTCACGCTGTTGCATGACAATACAGTTTTGAACTAGCCGAGTCAAACACTGTATTTATTTATATAAATATATTATTTTCCAATTTAAATAAAGCTCTAAACTTGATATTAATATATTTAGTTTCTGAGAGCTTTGTTATTAAAATAATATAGTAATTTTTACCAATTTATGGCTTACTGTCTACACAGAATAAAGAAGAAATTTCAAAGTATTACAATAATAATTATTTTTTTCGAAATATTTCTATAGATATAAGTTCAGGAAAAAAATGTATTTCATTTCTTCCTCAAAGTTCTATTTTTTTCTCCATCCCTCTTAAAAAAATTAACTTATAGGGTCCAGTTATCCAAACCATATAATCTTATAAAATTTTAACATTTTTTGTAAATATTCAAATCAAAGCTTATATTTCCAACATGAAACGAAATAAATAATTTACATAAAATGAAAACTTTTTTTTATTTTAATATTGTGAAAAAATTATCTTTAAAGCTTTAGCAATTAAAATGAAATTTATTAAAAAAGTTTATGTAAGCCATTATTATTATAGTCTAAATAATTTTTTAAAGAGCAGATATTTAAATATTTCAACAAATAATATTTTAAATACAGAACACTGTTGCGTGTCAAAATTAAATTTATTGTTAAAGAGAAATAAGGGAAGGTCCATTTATATATATATATATATATATATATATCCAAGTAGGTTATGTTTTTGTTCCTATGTTATTTAGTTTAATGATTTTTTAATATTTAAATTCTACATATATAATTATTTCCTTTCCTCTTGGTACATAGTATGATAAATTACAGGTGAAGGTTGGCTGTCCGCAAAACTTGTTTAAACCTGAAATCCTGGTTCCTAAGGCCAGGAGTTTGTCATTATACTATGTGCCTTCTTCCTAATTTTAGTTATCTTAGGTATATAACTATATGTTTATTTTTATATATTTGTGTATATGTATATATATGTATAAATTTATTTATGTTTGTATGCATATGTATATAATTATATATTGAAATTTTTATATTGGATTATATATATATATATATATATATATATATATATATATATATATATATATATATATATATATATAAAGAAATAATGGACACTTTACTTTCCGGTGATGAATATTATATTGATCATTTTTACAAATGTCGAACATTTAACCCAAAAAATGGTTTTTTATTGAATATATTTTATTATATGATCAATTTAACAGTATTAATCTGCGAGTGTATGTTAAGCATATATAACATTAAACTTTGCGAAAACTCTAAGAAAATTTGGGAAATAAAGACATTTTTGTATAAAGATTTACAGATAAATACAATAACGTAAGTTTAACGCAATTGTTTTGAAAATTAAATTATAGTAGAAGCATTAAAATGTAGGAATTATTCAAGTATATTTTTTTTCTGATTATTCTTTCTCGAAAAAATAATTTTATTGTGTATATCACTAAAAGTTCCACGGTTAAATCAATAATTAACCATAACGGTCTTCAAAGAAGTATGTTCCGAATTTATTGATATCGAGAAGTTCATATTTACTTCTGTGCATTATTATGCAAGTTTCCATAACAATAGAGAATGAATAAGGAACCCAACCACTTACCACATAAATTTAATTATCATGCTTATGCTTAGTTTTGAGAAACGGTACCTAAAGCAAATACAGTAGAATGTGTTTTTGTGAGGTCTTTTTTTATTTCTTTTTTGCGATTTTTATGTGCTATCTTTTTTATGTGTGGCATGAATTTCAGTGGAATTGGCGCCACTGTAATGTTTTATATCTATTTACAAGTGGCGTAATGGAGAATGGTAGGACCCTATCTCCCCCTTAAAGTCAAGTTTTGCCCTTAATATTTTAATAATTGTGTAAATACGTATTTAGCGTTAGTCAAGCCATGGACCCCTAGAGTTTTGACCTCCCTCCCCGTGGCAAGACTCAATGATTATGGCTCCACTGTAATGTTTTCTATCTATTTATCAGTGGTGTAACGGAGAATGAAAGGATCCCTCTGAAAGTCAGGTTTTGCATTTAATATTTTATAAATTAGGTAAATACGTGTTTAGTGTAAGTCAGGCCTTGGGTCCATCAAGCCACTGAAATTTAGACACTACAAGACGCTCTGTTCATTTTTTATAAACAGTCTCCCGGCAATGCGCATCCAGTTGCTTTCTCTCAACACTTCAACAGCCCGTACTTGATTGAAGACTAAACGTTCAATGAGAGTGACATTATGAATAGTTTGATAGATTATGAAAACGGACAAGAAGAACCAGGATTCTATGAAAGTGGATAAAAATATCCAGGGATCCAGCTTTCCAACAAAAGCTATTTTTTTCAAATAGCTACATATTAAGAAATGTGTATAAAATTCCAAAAATGACTTCAATCGTGAATATCTGGTTATCGTGACATTTACAAGCAACTGATCACCCGAACTTCGTCTCAAAAATTATCTCTTACTTTATGTTGCCAAAAAATAAATTGTATCTTCAAGTGACGAAAGCGATTTTGAACTTTTTCATTACAGGGCTCTGGATTACAATGAGTAGCAATGAGTTATGTATGTGCAATTTAAAGACGAATCCGTGTATGCAATGAGAAACTATATGTTTTTAAAATGTTTCCATGAGTAGTGTTTAATTATTTATTTTGTTATGGAAATACTCTTACATAATGTTCGAAAATAATTGGCATATTTTATAAATACGACTTTTTATGCGGTCCCTATCTACCACATAAAAAAATTCTGTATTATTATCAAGGATTAGTTTGTTCTGTGTAAGAATTTATGAAATGTTTGGATATTTTTGTGCACTTATTTTTATGCGGTCCCTATCTACCGCACAAAAACAGGTTCAACTGTATATTTAAAAAAAATACTGTCATTTATTTTTTTTTCAATTTATTTCTCATTTTATTTTATTCTTTTAAATAGCCATGATTTAACAATATTATCCTTACATTATACTCTTAATCTTTTTTTTTCGAATTTATCTTAATCCTATTAATTTTTAATATGTTTTAAAAAATGATATTCATAAAATTTAAGTCGGAGTTAGCTGCACAACTTCGTAAGCAATGCAAAGTATACTAATGCATATAATAACAACACTTGATTTAAACCATAAGCACTTCACATAAAATATACTGTCTAAGAACTTAATACCATTTACTCAATTGCAAGAGCAGTTTCCTGTTAACTGATACAGTTACCAAAGGTTTATGTTATAGTAAGGATTCACAATATGAATATCGACGTAGAACTGCATTATCGCATTCATTAATGTCAAGATCTGTACATTAATAACTGTACGAAACAAGACATTAGCTGCATATTGTCAATTAATATGTATTGAGAGAATGCTAAGCTACTTGGTCTACCACTGAAAGCTAATGCAACTACACAATGTGTCGGAACAGTATAATTTACATCAGTATAACATAGCTCAGAATTAAATGGCATCTCTAGTTGTTGCAACATTTGATTGGAAACCTCAAGATCTCTCTCTTTGAACAATTTTTTTGATTAAGGTTCCATTTTCTAATTTTCATTTAAATATATCTTATTATATTGGTCATTTTTTGTGCGTATTTATTTCGAAGTTTTTAATATATGTTTTGGGAAACATTTTAGTTCGAATGATATTGCACATTCTTCCCTAAATAATTTATTTTTCCACTTATTTAAGTCAGAAATATTTCAAATTTTTGATTAATTACTTATTTAAAAGTCGGTTTAGAAAGCATAATTGAGATGCTACAGTCTTTGATAACTTTTTAAAACATTTCGCTTCTTTTAGTGAAATAAACTGCAATAAAGTCTTAAAGAACATTACTGATAGCTTATAATTTAGAAATTGTACTAATTTGTTTTTAATCCCCAGTTTAGAATTCAAACTAGATTAAATTTTAGCAACATTTTCAGCACAACTGTCTTGAAAAAATTTGGAAGTGAAACAATCGTTAGAAAATTCCCATCATTACATAACAGTACATGGATATTAAGGTAAAGTTTCAGTATACATTACAGGACAATGTATAAAATCTATCGTATCAGTTACATGTATACAATTAAAAGATGGAGAAGAATGCAATTATATAGATTTGCATTTTATAATATAATTATAAAAATGAATAGTGAAATAATTATAAAAATATGTATTGGAAGAAAAACTGACATACTAAAAATAGTAAAATAATAATAAAGATTTTTAATTTGAATTAATTACATATGTGCATATAAAACATGTATAAAAATATTTACTTTTGCAGAGTCAGTCACAACATTGTGTTATTTTATAGTAACACAGACAATTGTAGTTAAACACTAAAAAACCTGAAATTTAGTATATATCTATATTGCCTAAAAGCAGTCAAAATGACTGTATTGTGAAAGAATAACTAATGTGTAAAGAAATTGGTTTAAAATTAATTTTTAATATTTTTTATATTATTTACTGTTATATAACAAGTTATTAGTAAATATTAACGTTAAAAAAACTGACCTCAATTGGGAAAAAATGTATTCTAAAAAGTTTTAAGAAATTGTGTCGTTATATCGTAATTGTTTTTCTAATTGAAATTAAAAAGCATTCTAAATGACTTCCTTAGGCAATCTAGTGTTAAGAGCACTCGGTACGCAAAAAATTACCAGATTATTGTTTTTAATAGTTAAATAGACATATTATTTTCATTATTATCATTCAATTGATATATTATTTGTGTATGTCGAAAAATTAGGAATTGGGGAAATCTTCAATTGAGAAATGTAAACAAGCAAATAAGACAGTTCGACCATGCCCTCTTCTTTAGATAAAAAAGCTAAAAAAAGCTTTTTGACAAAAATAATCTATTTAAGTAATAATAACTATAAAAAAAGAAAGGTGTTATTTATAAAGCAGGGCATTTCTGAGGTATTACAATAATATAATTTTTTTTTTCTTTGTGAAATCCATGCATGTAAATTTTTTTGATTAAGACATTTTATATTAAAAATTTTATGATTTCATTTCTTATTCCTTATATTTTTTTTCATATAAATATAATATTTCAATATTATGCCAAAAAAAAAAGAAAACTAAAATTTCCGTCATGACAGGAATAAAAAAAATAGCATTTTCCTTGAATTTTCTTCTCCAATCAATACTCTCTAAAAATTGATAATTTGTAAAAAGAAAAGAAAATATATATATATATATATATGTTCAAATAACATGAGCATGCAATTGTTTTAAAGAAAAATATATCGTTAATGTCCTAAAATGGTATTTTATGTTTATTTAAGCTGATTATAATTATTTTTTCAGAATTATAAACCTTAAAGGGGTCTTTTTCATCTCGTACTTTTTGATACATTAATGCATTCAAATTGCTACTCCTTGCACAATTATTTACCAATCATATCCATTTTTCCTCGTGTGTTATATATAATGCATGTAAAAAATTAGGGATCCATTTTGTAGTAAACTTAATATTTTTTAAAAAATTAAATGTAGGACATATCGGCTTTTTCATTGAATTTTAGCATGTACAACATTTTTTTTATTCAAAACCAATTAAATTATTGTAAAATCGAAAACTATAGTTGCTTAAAACATCCTTACGGATATTGTAAAATATATTTAGGCCATAAATTAATAATTACAAAATGAGTAAAATTTTCCAAATTTTCTTTAAGAAAATTTAATTTTTTAAAGTGTGTGAATATAATGTGTAAAGTTTCATTTTGTTTTATTTTCTTGAATAGAAACATTATAAAAATGATAGAAATAATTTATAAATACAGAAATAAAAAAATCAAAGGTTACTGGATCCTTTCACAATATAGTTCCTTCTAAAAATAATATTTACTAAAATGAAAAAGTTTTAAAAGGATTATATGTACTAAAAGTAAAACACCTCCTGATATTTCTCTTTAATAAAATTTCAGAAGATGATCAAAATGATCCGAGAAAAATACGTATATAAGTATGTAATAACACCTTTATACAGTTGCAAATTTCAATGAAGAAATATTCTGCTAGCACAAAATTAATTTACCAATTTAAGTTAATTTGTATAAATATATTGTTTAACCACCAGATCCTATCTTATGTGATTGACTTTTTGGAAAAATGGTCAATTTAGTGCCGTTTCAGATACATACCATTAAATGGTATGGATTTTCCTCCTGTAACGAATCCATTCTTTCATAAAATAAAAAATGGCACATATTGAGAGAAGGATATTGAATCTTGCTTAGGAAAATCAATAATTATATAGTTAGTAAAAAAAAATTTCTGAATTGAATTAAACATAATACACAGTGATAAATTATCAAAACATCATCTAATTTGATAGATTGCATTGACACAATTAGTGATAATTAGTGAATTAGTGATAATTTTAAAGTATCTCTGAGAGCAGTATTTGAATCCTAAGGCTATACTTACCCAAAGATCAATGAAAAACCATCGTAATCGGGTGCAAACGAGATCCATTTCTTAAACTCACTCAGGTACACAAGAATTCAATGGTTTTTAAAAATGATAAAGTTCTATATAAATTCTGTTTTGAGTGTCGTCACCCTGTTGGGTGGACTGTTAAAACATTTAAACATTTTAAGGTTGAAGAGGTACTATATGCATGATCGTTTCTTAGAAATGTCTTTGGCCCCTTATTCGGTGTGCATGGATGTCTGAATAATACATCCTACCTGAAAATCGTTGCTAATGACGTAATACTATAACGTTGTTGATTTATCCGAATAGAAAGGAGTTACTTTCAACAGAAAAAAAAAACATTTTTCTCATAGTGCTAAACCGGTTTTGTACAGGAAGGATTTGAGAAACTTTACAGCTTTCACTGTGCTCAATCATCCTCCATAATGTCCATATCTCTATCAAATAAGGCATCAGTCGAATGAAGTTGAAAATACCATTAGGCATTTAAATTCACAAGCATATAACATGTTATCATGCAATGCAAAATATTTATATAATGTGCAAGATTAGTCTCCCACTTCACAATGATCTATCTACATCCCATATAGTCTAAGTAAAAAAAAAAAATACAAATTGCATATAATGTAAATGGTGAGCCAACCAATGATCCATTGATGGGTTGGTCGTACTAAAATAGGCACTAGGAGCATTTTGCTTCTAAAATATGTATGCATAAATTTATGACTTTTACTTTAAAAACTATTTTCTGTTATTAAAATTTAAATGTATGTTATCTCAGTTAGAAATATAATTGGAAATGGTTCTCAAATATATATTTTTAGAAAAATCATTATTAAAATATTTTATATTTTAGAAGTTTTATTTCTTTTTAATAGCAGAAGTATTTTAGTGCAATTAGCTATTATTTATTAGTCAAATGTATAAAATCATATTTAACAGAAAATATACTTGAAATAAATATAAACAATTACAATACATATACGCGAAAGAAGTTCCAGAAGAAAGGGAGATTTGAAACATAAAATAAACTCAAACGTCGAAAGAGCATTATTAGACAACACTGAGAGACGCATAAAAATATGTAATTTATAATACTTCAATTCGAAAACTTTCAAAATATTAGAAATCTTATCAAACCATAGTGCATAAAATGTGTACTAAAACACTGGAAACAAAGTCTAACTTTTTTACTACTTATAGGCCAAGTAAAAGATTAAGGGTTAATGGAAATCACGAGAATACATCTTGTACCAAAGATATTGCTCTTTACTTTTTTTAGCTTTTCTTTTCAGTAATAATTCTTCTTACTTTCTACGAAAGTTAAGAGTTTCAGGTCCTATCATTAGGTAAGTTCAAAAAAGGGATATCGAAAAATTGGGAGGTTTGTTAAGAGGAAAATCTTGACTTCATTTAGCTGCGTATTAGTTTTTTCTACTAGACACAAAACTGATTTGATGACTTTGTGAAAAAAATAGTAGAAATTTGAATAACAAACTTCATTTAACTTTTTCCGAAATGAGTATTTTGGTACTGTATTTTATGCTCATATAAAGACATTCATGATGCTAATGATTTGGAACAATTTGTCTGGAGTAATTTTACGACATAATAAATATTTCTAGGGAATATCGGAAAAAGTAGAAAAAAATATACTAGAATTTTTATCTTCACAAAATACGTCTCCTCCCCCACACATACACACATACAGAAACACTTTTTTTCTTGGTAAGAAGAAAATAGGATTTTTAAACATTTTTTAAAAAATAATTATTAAACAAAAAATTAAGAATGAAATTTCCAATTGTGTTTGCTTGAATACAATTATTTTAATTTTTAATATATTGTAAAGATATAGACGTACATAATTTTTTTAGAAAATCAGTAACTATTTTAAATATGTATGATACTTTTGTATTAGTTTGCTACATTATATTTATTTCTCTTCTTTGCTTGATTGTCTGTATATAAAGGCCAGTGGCATCATGTGCCCTATTTGTTTTTGTTTTTTATTTCTACTTTTTGACTACTTTATTAGGTCAGTTAAAATACTTAAGTTAAGGAAAAAGAATCTTCATGTTCAAAACATTTTTAATCTTTTCTTTTTCTTTTGAATGTGATTCGAATAATTGCTTTAAAAATGAAAAAGAGAGAGAGAAATTAAAGATAGTTTTCCTTACAGTTCGTAAGTTTCAGAAAAGTAAGAATACATACATATGTACCAGTAATTACAAATTTAAAAGATATTAAAAGACATTAGTTATCTTGAAATTTCAACAGTTTTTAAGTTAAAAAACAATTCTAATTGTGCTAAATCTGTTAGCATTATTTTCTACACTACTATTTAATTAACTTTATCTCATCAAAGTACTCAACATTTTTTTCACTTTCTTAATACTGCACTTTAACACTAGCATCAAAATATAAGTAAACTGCTTATTATAATATCTGTTAAAAAGATTTTCAACCTTTCTTAAGAAAATTCCCTGTAACACTGTAAATTTAAATGAACAGTATAATACTATGTGTTACAATCAGAGTAAAAAAAAAATTAATTTCGAATTTAAATTAAGTACAACTTTCAGTTCGCTCTAATTTCATTTTTTAAAAAGGCAATGATTAGAACATTTTTTGTAGTCAAAGAAATTTATTTTCACAATTAAAGTAAGTATATATTTGATATAAATTATATATAAAATATTTAAGTTACATATAGTATAAAAATAATAATAATAATATATATACTTATATATATATATATATATATATATATATATATATATATATATATATATATATATATATATATATATATATATATATATATATATATATATATATATATATATGTATATATATATGTATATATATATATATATATATGTATATATATATATATATATATATATATATATATATATATATATATATATATATATGTAAATATAAAAATTACAATTATCAATTGAAGAATTGAAATATATGAATCTTATAATACCAAATCCCATTTCAAAATATCAATGACGAATATAAAAGATAAAATTCCATCGTTTTCAAAACAAAATTAAAAAATTATAAAATAAAATAAAAATTTATAAAATATCCAAGTGCAATCTCGGACTTAGGACCCATAAGTGGGGTTAAATTAGTTTGATGGCTCCAACCTTCCCCTATTGCAACTTGGTGAGTTAGTGGAAATATCCAAATTTCAAAAAAATTTAAAAATTAAAAAGTTAAAAATTAAACCATTATACTTGAAAAATTAAAAAATTAAAAATAAACAGTATACATGAAAATTTAAACTAATCGCCATCGTATTCTGAAAATATTACAACATTAAAATATTAAAATTTAAAAACAATTTAGTGCATATAATATAAGTGAACCATTAAACGCCCAAGATGATGCAGCCATTTTTAAAATAGTTGTATAGGTAGACAAAATAGTTGTATATGTATAAAAAATATTTGTGATCAGAAAGTTCAAATTAAAAAATATTTGAGATCCAAAGTTCAAATTAAAAAATATTTGAGATCGAAATTTCAAATTAAAAAATATTTGAGATCCGAAAGTTCAAATTAAAAAATATATTAAATCAAAAGTTCCAACTAAAAAGTCCGAAAGTTCAAACTAAAATATTCGAAAGTTCAAACTAAAATATTCGAAAGTTCAAACTAAAAAATGCGAAAGTTCAAACTAAAAAAATCCGAAACTTCAAACTAAAAATCCGAAAGTTCAAACTAAAAAATCCGAATGTTCAAACTAAAAAATCCGAAAGTTCAAACTAAAAAAAATCCGAAAGTTCAAATTAAAATTTCTAAAACCCGAATGTTCAAATTAAAAACACAGTATATTCACAAATGAAAAGCGTAAATCATTAAAAACTCACCAAAGAGTATCCTAACAAGAATACAATTCATATCTTATAGAACGACTTTTCATATTTAAATATATATATATAAATATATATATATATATATATATATATATATATATATATATATATAAATAAATATATATATATATACATATAAATGTATATATACATATATACATATATATACATTTATATATATATTTATATATACATTATAATACACTCTGTCGCAAAAAAATATATGCACCCAGAAGAAATAGAGAGCTACATTCACGAAATTTGGTATGCATGTGGTGTATATGAAAATAAACAAATGATTAAATTCAGAACAAAATATCATTTTATTAAGCGGTTACAGCTTGCAAAGGTTAAAAATCAGTAAGTAGTAAAGCCACCTCTTGCAGCTATACAAGCCGAAATTCGGCGTGGCATCGATTCAATTAGATCACTTATGACCCCCTGTGGAAGATCCTGCCATAGTCTTTTGCATCTGCGCAGTTAATTCTCCTGTATCTCGGGACGGCTGCAGTTGCCTTCCCAACGCGTCCAGACATGCTCTATTGGCGAAAGATCTGGTGACCTGGCGGCCATGGTAGGACGTCATATCCTTAGGGAAGACATTGTTGGGAGAGTCGCGCAGTATGTGGACGAGCATTATCCTGTTGATAAATGGCACCTGGGCGACTTGATAGCATGGGTAGCACAATCGGCGTTAAAATATCGTCCACGTATCTGCGAGCTGTCAAAGTGCCTTGAAGGACCACTAAAGATGATCGTGTCCCAAGAAATTGCTCCCCACACTGTCACACCTTGTGAAATTGCTGTATGCCGCTCGACAATAAATGCCGGATCGGACCGCTGGCCGGTGCGCCTCAAGACACGTGTGCGGTGGTCATCATCACTGAGACTGAATCGGGATTCATCACTGGAAGATGACACGTCTCCAGTCTGTCACACTCCAAGTTGCCGACGTCGGCAAAAATCCAGTCGACACTGCCTATGATGTGGGGTCAGTGGTAAGCGCGTCTTAGCGGACGTCGGCTCCTCAAGCCCAACTTCGGTAAGTCGTCTCCTTATGGTTTCTCTTGATGGCACTGGATGTCTGGAAGGAGGTAAGTGGCGTTGAATCGATGCTAGCGACGTTGTTGGTGCCGAAGTGGCCACTCTTCTGATTGCACGATCCTCGCGATCATTTGTGTTCCTGGGACGTCCTGACCCTCCGCGACGGTACACTCTACCTTCTGTGATCCACTGTTGCCAACACCGAGCAACTACCATATCGCTCTGACCGAGGTGGCGGCCGATACGTCTATTCGACCAATCTGCTTCTCTGAGGCCTATTATACGGCCCCTATCAAAGTCCGTCAGTTGCTCGTACTGCCGCCGGTTACGTCTTGAGCATCCTGAAGTCTCAATATCGTCTATCAAAGTCATCAGATTCGTTTGGATAGCCGTACGGCGCTCGTACTCATGCTTTTTAAACTCTCCCCAGTTGCGCAACTAATATGCGCATAGCACACTTAGTCTTGTCTCATTGGCTTCGAAATTTTAATCATTTGCATATCTCTTGCAGACTACATTCTTGCCGAGTTTCGTGATTTGTAGCTTGATTTCTTCTGGGTGCATATATTTTTTGCGACAGAATGTATATATATTTATATATATATATACATTTATATATATATATATATATATATATATATATATATATATATATATATATATATATATATATCGCGAATTGTAAATATATTCCCGAAACGAAGTACAGACAAAGTAACAATTTAAAAATTATTTTTTATCAAAATCATTTACGAGGTAATTACATCGAAAAAGAATAACGATACTTCACTAATTAAATATTCGTTGAACTAATGTATATTTCGTGAAGAACTGTTAACTGGGAGTTTACTTTTTGATTTACAGTTTACTATTACATCTCTTGTAATAATACTTTTCTTATAAAAAGAACAAATAATTTTAAAAAATCCATCA